>CM069308.1:34544782-34967282 GCA_035609425.1 Epinephelus awoara
AAGCAAATGTTTCTCTCCACATGATATTATCCTCATTTGCGTACACGGCATAATTGGCACCGCGTGTGTGATCACCGGGCGAGCTTGTGCCAATTTGGATAAATTCGCTTTGCGTCAATCTTGAGGCCAATTACACTCGGAAACACAAAAGATTAACTCCCATCACGCAGCTCATCGACAAAATAAATACATAAATAATGGTAATAATAATAATAATAATAATAATAATAATAATAAAATGACTGCAAGTGGAAAATGGGAGAGCGCACTGTGTGGAGAGAGAGAGAGTATGTCCTTATGATAACACTGGAGGAGACAGGCAGAGTGACAGAGGAGGGCATCATCCAGGCCTAAGCACACCTCCACTCCCTCTCCCTCCAAAAAGCCCCGCGCAATAACTCAGTAGCAAAGAGCGGCTCCCCGGAGCGCAGCTCCGCACACACTCTGCACGGAGAACCAGCTGCTGATCATCAAGACACAAATATAAGGACACATTTTATTTGAGCTCTCTAAGAAAAATACCAGCAACATATTTTACGGGTTCTTCCTTTTAACTTTAATCCGTCCAATCTTAGAGGCAGTAAATACACTCTATAATACAAACTTCTTTTTTTTTTAATTCTAGAAATGCTAAAAATTAATTTGCCTATGAAGCAATATATGAAATAAACTCGTTCTCTATAAACCATCCCATATATTGACTTTCTACTCTATAAGCATGTCCAGGGGCATTTCTTTGTTGTGACGACACTGGGGGCTCCACGGGGTCCAGGGGATCCTATCCTGGGATTTTTTTTTTCGTTTTTTTTTGTTTTTGTTTGATGAACAAGCTCTGTGATGCTTCTAATACAAATAAATATAATTATTCACTTATTCACTCAAAATTAAAAATTATTCAGAATGCTGCTGCCAGGGTTTTAACAAAAACTAAAAAGAGATACTATGTAACTTCAGTTTTACGTAACCTACTCTGGCTCCCAATATCTTTTAAAATTGATTTTAAAGTCCTTCTATTGGTTCTTAAGGCTCTTGATGGCTTTGCCCCATCTTATATCATAGACGCCCTATCACCTCGTGCCCCTCCACAAACCCTGACATTCCCCACAGCTGCTCTTTTAACTGTTTCTAATGTCACTACAAAAACCTTTGGTTGGCGTCTTTTAGCAAATATGCCCCAAAAATATAAAACAACCTGCCTTTATATATTAGACCTGCTGGCTCAGTGAACAGTTTTAAATGCTGACTCACAACATATCTTTTCAATAACTAGCAGCTAGTTGTTTTAATATGTTTAATATTTATTTGTTTTTGATTTTTTTTTTATTAATTAATTAATTAATTTATTTATTCATTCATTTATCCATTTAAAAAAATAAAATTTGAATGTGTTTATTTATGTTAGAAGTGGTTACATGTATTATTCAAGTACAAGTATGAACAGAATGACAGATTATTGGATCCAGGTTTTTAAAAAATCCAGTCTCATTCCAGGACTCTCCAAATGGAAACAGATGCAAAGGCTGACTGCAGTTACCGGTTACACACAGCAGTGCCTTGCCCAACATAGTAAACATTTATTTCTCACCACTGCTACCATCACTGCAATACACAGCAGTAATAAATTACTAGTAATAGTCCATCATCACTATAGCACTAAGTGCAGTTCAGCAGGTCATTCAGTTTTTTAGGCCAGAATTAATTTATTTAGAATTTATTCCAGAACATCAGAAATAACATTTAATTTATAGTTATTAGAAAAACAAATATATACAATTTGACAAAAAACAAAGAAATATAACCCTTAAGGTTCACTTACTGACTCTCTCTGCAGCTTGGTCTTCCACTCTTCGTTGATAGATGTTTACACAGTGGCGTAAAGAAGTTACGACAGGCCCCAGTGCACACTAATAGTGCATGCTAACGTGCATGTATAGTCTTGACACAAACAGAGACTTGACATTGGACAACATCAACATAAATACTACCCAGCAATCATCATTGCATATCTGACAAAAATATCAAAGATAGGGAGGAACTGATTACTTAATTAAATAGTTTTTATAGTTCATTTATAGATTTTATAGCTTATATAGAAATAGCATATTATTTTGTTTCAGACAGATATTCGCAATTTAAAAAAAATATAGAAACTGATGGACCTTCAACAAAATTGGTGATAAATATGAATTCAGTCAATTTATGAAATGGGTAGTTCATCCAAATTACTAAGATAGATAGATAGATCGATAGATAGACAGATAGATTTTGTCCATTGGTCGCCCTGCAGCTAAACATTTCGTAGCCGGCCATAAAAAAGATGAATGAGTGATTAGGGGAGTTTAGGGAGGCCATCTGCAGTCACAGCCCTTTGGAGCCCTGACAAAGTCCTCGGACAGTTTTATTTCGTAATTTACTCCTGCTTTGGTCATGCTGTGTCATTTGATTATACGCCTTGTCTTGGATCTTTTCAGAGCGGGCCTCCCGCCTGCACCCTTGCCCGTTTCATTCTCCATCAGTGAGCTCAACATCCATGCTGATGGATGTGATGTCTTCATCTGATACCCGCTCCCAAATGGAGAAACATTCCCTTTTCCACGTAGGTTTTAATTTCATCTTTGGGAAGTGTAAAGTGCCGACCTGGGGCCCCTAGCTGCTCTGCTGTAAATATGGACCCCTGCGGCTGCACAGACCCCCACTGACACTGCGAACATTAAAGACCTGCTAAGATCTATAAAAAGAAGTGGGCTTAGTTTTCCTGTGTTTGTGACTGTCTGCCTTCAATGGCTTACTGCAATATTAACAAATGATATTTGAACAGGAAGAGATTCAGCTGAAGTTAAAACTTTATTCAAGGCAAACTTGTTCAGATCTCCAAATCTAAACAAACAAATCAACAGAAATCAAGATGATTTTGTTGATTATGTTAGGGTTGTGAATAAAAAACATGATGTGTGTATTGTTATTATTATTATTTTTATTATTCATAATAATAACGTCAAATATGTCTTCCTTTAAATATCTGACATTTTCTTCTGTCCTTTAGTAAAAGCCAACTTGTCATAACGTATTGAAGAGGTAACCCTCCACTACAAATCATTTTCAGGAAGGTACAATATGTAACCATAACATTTTACAATAATGTACAGTATTATCACCTCACAGGCTTTTACTGTGATGTTTAACCAAATTCAGAATTTCAATGTGAAATTCATGCAAGGTAAATACTGTGATTTTACAGAAGTACACTGCTAAATCACAGTAATATAGACCTTAATTGTGAGATTACAGTCAAGTAACTGTAGGGAGCACAGTAATTAGATGAAGTTACTGTGAACTGTATCTTCACAGTAAGTTGTAACTTGTAAATGTATACTATGTTGTACTATTATATCACATTAATACGCAGGCATAACAATTTCACAACAATTTACTGTGAAAACAGTTTTTAAAAACTGGATGCCAGTGATTTACAGTAAATATACAGTCAATTATCTTACAGTGTTCACCTTTACACAAATTGGACACAAGTACATTATTATTACAACAGATAGGGAATGACATGACAATTCAGAAAGTACCCCAGTACAGGTGTGACGTGGTCTGTTTTTTGAGTACCAGTTAGAAATCTAGCAGCAGCATTTTGTACAAACTGCAAGTGAGATAAGGAGGACTGGCTTATACCCATATACAGAGCATTACAGTATCCATACAAGAGGAAATTAGGGCATCCATGACTATCTTCAGCTTATGAAATCAGAGGATTTGTTTGAGTTTGGCAATGTTTCTAACTCGGAAAAAGCAACCACAGAGTTAATTTGAGTGTTGAATTTTAAAACTGAGTCAAAGATAACACCAAGATTTCTGGTCTGGGCATGAAGGTTAGGTGCCAAGGGCCCCTAACGGGCGGTTTGCTATACCCTGGACGGAGTTTAAGGGGCCAAATAAGACCAGTTCTGTCTTACTGTCATTCAACTGAAGACAGTTTTTTGCCATCAAAGATTTCACATTTTGGAGTTATTCTTATTATCCAGTTCTAAAGGGGGGTAAAGCTGAGTATCATCTGCATAGCACTGACAGGAGATATTGTGTTACTGAAGAAGGAGCCTAAAGGGAATACACACATATGATGGGTCCCAAAATGGAGCCTTGGGATACACCATAGATGATGGGAGCAGCAGATGAAAACATGTTTCCAGTTTTGACAGAGCTGGATCTATGGTAAATGGTAAATGGACCTGCATTTGTATAGCGCCTTTCTAGTCTTCTGACCCCTTAAAGCCCTTTTTACACTATGAGTCACATTCACCCATTCACACACACATTCATACACTGGTGGCTGAGGCCACCGCACAAGGTACTGTATCACCTGTTCTTAGTTTTTAACACACTCACACACTGATGGAAGCATCATTGGGATCAATTTGGGGCTCAGTATCTTGCTCAAGGATACTTCGACATGCAGACTGGAGGAGCCGGGGTAGTTGTCAAACCACCGAAGGGCGCTACCATGGATACTGACTTGGCGCTCATGACAGATCAGGAGAATAGAATGGTTGATTGTACCAAAGGCTGAGCTACAGTCTAAAAGAATTAGCATGGCACATTTATCAGAGTCAAGGGACAGCAGCAGATCATTGGATACTTAAAGTAAAGCTTAAAGTAAAGCTGATTTTTGCACCTTATGCTAATTTGTGTCAACATTTGTTGTCATTGTTGTGGCTATTGCTCTTGTTGATATTTTTGTTATGTCTTGATGTGCGTCGTAACCTTTATGTCTCGTTTTTCAGGAATCTGCGTTGCTGCCTTTCTTGGCCAGGATTCTCTTGTAAAAGAGATTTTAATCTCAGTGAGTCTATTACCTGGTTAAATAAAGGTAACTTAAAAATACGCTGGAAATTGTTTAAAACAGTTGCATCAAGGTTAGTCTTTTTAACAATGGGATGTACTACTGCATGTTTAAAGCAAGAGGGAACAGAACCATTTGCTAGACTACTGTATAGAATAAGTGAAATGGCAGGACCTACAGTGTCAAACACTTCCTTCACCGGACATGTGAGTCCTGAGGACAGGTAGACGGCTTAGTACAGTATGTTAGACTATGTCTTTAAGTGGGGGACACTGGCTCAAACTTAATGAGGACCACAGGGCAAAGAGGAACCACAGACAGGCAGGAGGTGAAATAGCAGATTGAGTGTTATTAATTTTACTTGTGAAGAAATGTAGAAAGTCATCACAAATTGTGGATGGGATAGTGCAGGCAGAAGCAGCAGGGCTAAGGACTGTATTAATAGTGTCAAATAGTACTTTGGAAATTTCTCGAGATAATATCAGCAAAGTATTTTGCCCTTGCTGCTTTAACAGAAATGCTGGTAGTTAACAAGAGTGGTTCTCAACATGTCATATGAGACTTGGACCCTGTCTTTTGTGCATTTTCTCTCTGCTTTCCTACATAACTGTATGAGAACACAGGTATTGTCATTTAGCCAGGGTTGAGTTTTAGGTTTAGGTGTTCCTGATTTTGAGAGGGGCAACAGAATCCAAGATGTCTAAACAGGCTGAGTTAAACAGAGAGAGAAAATCTGCTGTGCTCAGGCTGGACGAATGGGCCTCAAAGTAGCCAGACAGGGAATCTACTGTCTGTAGAAGGGGTTATTGTACGTGAGTAAAAAGCAGGTACAGTAACTAAGGTAACTTGATGCACATATGATCTGAGATCCCCATGTCCTCCACAGCCAGGGAAGAAACAAAAACGAAAAAAAATCAGGTCTAGTGTGTGGCCACGTTTTTAGGTTGGGCCAGAAACAAGCTGCATAAAGTTAAAAGAGTCCATAATATATAGAAATTCAATTGCTCTGACATTAGTTAAGAGGTCAACATAAAAATTAAAATCACCAGAGATTAGAATGTTGTCACGATTTGCAACAGCTGAAGATAAAAACTCAGAGAACTCAGTAAGGGAAATGGCATCCAGCCAAGGATGGCGATGCACAACTACACAAAGGACTGTAGTTGAGCCACCAGTCTTAAACATCAAGACTTCAAAGCTGACATAATTATTTGTATCAAATGGGGTGCACTTATGGCAATTTCTGAAAATGAGGGCTACACCTCCTCCAGAGTCAGTGGGCTCAGGGGAGTGGTAAAAGTCATAGTCAGGGGGACAAACTTCCATGAGTGGGCTGTGTTCACCAGGTTTCAGCCAGGTGTCTGTCAAAAATAGGACATTAAGGTAGATGGATAAGATAAAAATAATTTAAAATGAAAGACTTATTCGAGAGAGACCTAAGATTTAGAAGAGCCAAATTACACAGACTTAGTGATGGTTTGCATCTTTTTGTTGTTGCTATGCATCTGTGTGGTTTTATGCATCTTTGAGGTAATTCTGTGTCATTTTGGGTCTGTTTGTGGTCATTTCAGGTCTCTCCCTGCCTGGTAGGTACATGTTAATTTGACATTTGACATTTTGCAAGTGAAGGCTAGGGGGGCCTGGGTCTGTGCCCAGCAGGCCCATTTAGTAATCCATCCATGGTGATGGTGGATGGCATGACACCCCAGGTTGCAGACCAGTGTTTGACACCATCAAACACTAAACTGCTTGTTTTTTAGTGAGGCATTAGCAGCATTTCAAAATGTGACTGTGCCACCAAAACCGAGTATTTCAAGCCATGTAGCACCCAATAATTTCCTGAAAATGTAATAATCCCTAAAAATTTCCACTTTATCAAAAATGTAATAAAACCAATAATAATGGAAAAAAAATCCTGAATGATAGTGATGTTTATTTATAATGTAATACCTTATCACATTTTCAGGTAGATCTTTTTTTGTTCAAAACAATAATTAAGGAGCAGTTATAAACATATTAATATATAAATATATAGCAAATTCATATTATAAAAATAACAATAATGGTATATTGAAATTCTGTATCAGTAGGTGGCCTAACGGAACAAATTGCAATAACCTAGTCCACAAATCAGCCTCACTGTTTTGACAGGCACTCAGCAGGTCACATGATTTTCCTGCGCTTGATAAACAATTAGGCTGTGTGGTCACAGAAATTTGACAGTAGCCTACCAAAAGTGTTACTAATATGCCTTACCAGGAAATAAATCATTAGGCATGTAAAAACTATGCTGAAATTATACATCAATTAAAACATTGTTTTAAACTTTTTGGGTCACTAGAGTTTACACTTTCAAACAGGGGCGATTCTAGGATCAGAGGTTTAGGGGTGCTGAGCACCCAGAGAGCTGCCCGACCAGGCAAGATAAATTTCACTGTTTTGTACATTTTAACGCAATTTCATTCCCACATTTGTGAAAGAAAAGCACAACACTTTTTTGGAAAGTCTGTGACTAAACCATCAAATTTGATAAAGGTTATTTAAATGCTGAGCCACAGCAAAAGAGGAATGAATTGGAATCATAAAAGAAACATATCGTAACTCTAATTTCTGGGGTAAGACAACTCATTTTGATACAGCAGCTCCTCAACATACACATAAACAGTATGTGTGTTTCTGGAGTAAACCTGCCCCCTATAGTGAATACCAAAAATACCAAAAATGGACCTTGTGTTATGGTTGTGATATTTGGAAGTTGGTGGTTTTGTGTGTCTCCCTGTTTTCCCCTTCCCCCTCCTTTTCTTCCCTGAGCGGTGTGGGTGTTTTCCTTGTGTGATGCTGATTGGCAGGCTCCCCTCAACTAGGCGCACCTGGCAGTAATCAACCATTCCTCCTCTCATATAAGCCGGGCTGTTTCACCACTCCTGTGCCGGACTATTCAGTACCAGTCGGTAACGTAGCGCCAGTCTTCACCTGAGCAACTGCGAAACTCTGTATGATTGTTCTTCTACTCTAACCCCTGTGTCTTCCTGTGCAGCACCAGCAAGGATCTCTGCCCTGCTCACTGACTCTCGTGTGCCTGATCTGCCTCGTGCTCTGCCTCCATCTGCGCCACCACATCACCAGCCAGCCAACCATCGCCTGCACCTGCTCATGCCTCTCTCTGCCTCATTTTACCCTGCGTGGTGAAATAAACTCTGTTAAAACGATTCCTGACTCAGTCTCTGCATTTGAGGTCCAGGCCTTTGATAAAACGTAACACCTTAGACTTATTTTTTGGACTTTTATTTGAAATGCAAAGCACAACAAGTACTGTATGGTTTTGACACTTTTCTAGCTTGTTAAAAAGGGACATACAGTAAAAAATTAAAAAAAAGCATACATCTTTTTCTTCTTTTCTTTTTACATAATGACAGTTTAGAAAAAAAGACCCAACTGAAAGTTACAGGTAACAGATAAAATGTTATTACAATATCAGTTAGGACATTTTGATTGATTACATTGTTGGTCACGTTTACATTAATGGATTTTGATTACAATTTCAGCCAGGTTAAGTGCAAATTTTATTACATTTTCAGGAAATTATGACATTATTGGATATTACAAGACAAAAAATAACTCTTTTCCAAACCATAATCAAGTGGTTTTAGTTCCTAAACATAACCACGTTAACCACAGTGTTGTTGAAACCTAACGTAAAGTTTCAGCATATCTGCCAGATAGTAAGGTACAAATGTTACATATCCATAGTTTGCAGAAACGTACAATGCCAACATTTATTCTGGCAAGTGGGTTGAGTGAGCGGAGGGGTAACAGGCTGACACTCAACAGAGGAACTAGGCTATTGTGGATGTCAGGACAGCAATGACTTGAGATGTGTAAATGTGTTTTCATATTGCTAAAATTGTGTTATCACTCATCAGTGTTTACAGATGAGTTCAGTATAAGCTCTTGTCGAGCTTTTATATTGTTTATTAGGTTGTTAAGCTGCTGCCACCATCATGTTGTGCATTTTTCCAAAGGAGTATGAGTACATTGTGAACAGCAGAACTGAATAGGTAATTTCAGCACAAGGGTCTTGATGCAGTCATGTACAAATATTTTGTTTTAGTGTAAATTTGGTATTTTGGTTTTCATATTTTTTCTATTATTAATATTTTATTCACGCTTATTTTGCAATTGTTTATATTTTATTTTGCACATAATTTACTTTTTTATGAACACTGCTGCAACTGTGCAAATAATGCAGTTATAGATCGGTAATATTGAGAGTGAATTAAATGAAGATATTTTTTGGTATTGCCAGAAATAAAATGGCATTGATTAAGACATTAATCCATTGTGTGTCTCTTCAGTGATCAACAGCCAGTGCACCACTAATCCACAGTGCTATTTAGCCTGCGTATCACATGTTGCTGGCCCAGATACTCCTAGATCTGGCGTCGGTTACATAGACAAGTCTCTAAAGTTTTAACATTAAAGAACCTTTTAAAAAAATTTAGATGGCTTAATTTGGTCTATCAGTGTTCAGCTGGATTTGTGAGGACAGGGAGTGGAAGAGCAGGCTGGGTATTCTGGGTCAGTGTGGATTTTTGTCTTTGCTGATACTACCTTCAGGAGTCACCAAAGTCAGAAATGTTCAAAGCAAAAACATAGGGGCTCTAACCCCTTTGAGGGTGAGTCATAACCAGAACTGTAGACAGAAGTCACATGACTTGGCAGGGTCCGACGTTAAGGTTTTTTCCTACTTGCCCTGCCGGGCAAGTACTTCTCAAATCTACTTGCCCCATCTAAATTCTTACTTGCCCTGCCTAAGAGGTTCTTTTTCTGGCTGTGTGGTGCATATTTTCGCTCATGACTTATATCTTACATCAGCAGAGACGCTCAGCCAATGGAGGCAGCAGCACATAAAAAAGCAGCACACTGCAACTGGCCCCTCCGAGGACAGAAACAGGAGAGGAAATACACGATTACAGGCCTGGAACAAAGTCATTTTTAGGGCAAGGCCACTTTGGCCTTTGATAAATACAAATTTATTGGGGAAATCACAGCCAAAATGTGGGGCACCAAGGCCAAAACCAAAGGCGCAATAACAATATGTGCTAATTACATTGAATGAAGACAAAACAATATATGTGTTGAAAAACAGTATTGAGTTTATTAAAACTGGGTGTGCATGACTGGGAATATATCTTGTTTCTTGTTGTTTTGATTCATGTCCCTTATTTTATAAGTCTTTGAAATCTCTTTATTCTTTTGTTATCTCCTAGTTATTAAGAAATTGGAAGAAGAAGATTCTTTATTGTCCTTTCTGAGCACATAACATACATTGAAACGAAATCTGACCTCTGCATTTGACCCATCCTACTGTATACACTGGGAGCAGTGGGCAGCTGCAGTGCAGCGTTTGGGGACCAACTCCAGTTCTTTTGCCAATGCCAGTGGTCAGGGTCACTGACAGGTGTATTCACCTAACATAGCCTACATATCTTTCATTATATAATTATTCATATGTCTCTATGTATATTTTTACATAAATCCCCAATATTATATTTGACATTAAAAAAATCTTCTTCCGTTTTAATTTGACAATGTTTATTGTATTGTATTATATGTATTAATTCTCTACAGGATCTTGTATGTTCTTTAATGTGTGTTCAATTTATTAAAAGAAAAAAACAAAAAAACGTTTTGGTGAACCCTGCAGCAAAGTGAACCCTCTTCCTCAGAGAGGATCTTTGCCTCCCAGTTTGTTCCTGGCGGCAGAGCAGAGTGAGCATGAGCTAACGTTAGCGGCTAACGACTGAGAGGCTGTACGTATGTGTGTGTGTGTGTGTGTGTGTGTGTGTGTGTCTCGGAGTGTCAGTACGTTAACTTAGTTGTAGCCTTGCTATGCTGTTTGTCATAAAGAACATGGCATGCTACTCTGGCCATATGGGTAGGAGGGACACACCGGGGACTCCATTGCACTGGCCGTTTGGCCGTGGTATAATTACTGCCCTGCAATTAGAAATAATAAAAAAAAAACAATCCGAGTCGGTGCTGCTTGCCTGATCAGGCATGTCTGCGCAGGGTCTGCTGGCCCGCCGGCTATTTTTACTTGCCCCGGGCATTCAGGCAACCGTTAATGTCAGACCCTGCTTGGACTCGAGATATTTTGCTCGCATAGTGTTATAAGTTAGTGTGGCAAATTAACACAATGGAAGTAAGTGAAGATATGCTCTTTCAGTTCGCACGACGTGGTTATAAAGTAGAACATGGATTTAAATATTGGATATTTTTTATAAGGGGGATAACATGCAAACACACACACACACACACACACACACACACACACACACACACACACACACACACACACACACACACACACACACACACACACACACACACACAATTTTCTCACTGGACTTAGCAACTTAAATTCCGACCATTTTTGCTTTCTGCTTTGAGTCATCTCAGTCAGTGGCACCTAACTCCCCTGTGTTGCCATGCACACGCAGGCAGGAAAAAGTTATCAGTCACTCATTCAAACAACTTCAGACTCAACACTGTGCTTCCTTCGGTCCAAGAACAAAAGTGTTTGTTCATTCTAAAAGTTCCCTGATGCTTAAAATGTTTGAACTTGTTACAATGTAACATCTCTGGTCTCTTCGGCCCCGTTTATATGACAATGATTTCAACTGAAAACGGTAAACTTAAGTTGCGTTTTGGCCAATCATTCACATGACAGCAGCGTTCTGGGTGCCTGAAAACGCAACGTTTTGAAAATGGGATCCAGAGAGCAACCGTTTTCGGAAACTGCAGCATCTCCGTTGTCATGTAAACTTGCAATATGCAGTTCCTCTGAAAACGGAGACTTTTTGCACATGTGCATTACGGTTCCAGTCACTAGGCATGCCGACCATCACAACAACAATACCGAGCTCTGTTTGTGCTGCTCACCCTGTTGATTTGAAGTGAAGTGTAGATATGTTACTATGGCAACTCCACCTCGTCGTCCATCCAGACAAAGTTATCTGTGCAAGCTTGCCATTGTGTCTTCTTTGTTTTGGTTTGTTATCACCGCGTTGTAGAGGAAGGTGCGGCTCTGTGTGAATGGGGATCATTTCAATAACGTCATCATATAAACGCAGAAGTTTTTTAAAACGCAAAGGACAGACTTTTCCATCTTTAGAGAAACCGTTGTCGTCTAAACAGGGCCTCAGCCTTCATCTGTTGTGACTTCACACTTCACGCTCTATAGAGCCCTGAAGCACCGCCCTTACCACTGCACAAAACAGCCCAAAGGTGACCATTTTGTACTTTTCCCAGTAATGGCTGAAACGCATAAGCTAGTTTTTAACCACTCCTGTGACTAAATAGCCATGAAACATTAAAGGCTTTTTAAGGTCAGTGACACCTTTTTTTCACACTCAAACAGCACTTCATGCATACTGTTTTGAAACTAAATAGCATTTTTAATAAATAATGAACGCTTCCACACCAGACTTAAATTAAAACCAACACACAGACCCGTCTAGGGAAGGTCAGCTGCCTGCCCAGTCAGTTTTCTGTGTTGATGGCTCGGACACAGAGACAGGTATTAAATTCCTGTCTGATTAGACCTCTTCTCAGATTGAAGGTAGCAGGTAGGACATGTGTTGATAATTTTACTGACAACCCTGATTCAAGAAAAAGTAGGATGCTGTGTAAAACTTAAAAACAGAATAAAATGATTTGATATCCTTTTTGACTTTTCTTCAACTGAATTCAATACACAGATGGGACATTTAATGTTCAGATGGATAAACTTTATTGTTTTTTGTACTGTGTTACTGTGTGACATCACCTTTTCTTTAACAATGCTCAGTAAGTGTTTGGGAACTGAGGACACTAACTATTGCATATAGTTGCTTATTTTATTTGAACTCCTGTGGAAGAACACTCTAGAAACGCATATATTATAATCGTACCAACCTATATTTGCCTATGGGGTGCCGTTTGTAAAGTGGCTCACGCTGAAAATAACATCAACATTTTGCCACATTTAGCTTTAAACAATGTTTAAAAAAGTGTTGTGAATCTAAATCTAAATCTAAATCTAAATGTTTAATCTAAATATTAAATCTAAATACTAAATCTAAATCTAAATGTTAAATCTAAATCTAAATGTTAAATGTTAAATCTAAATGCTCTGGGTGAAACTTAATATTTAGCTAATATGCAAATTCACACTGCCAGTCACCGGAAGTACCAAAATAAAAGCTTGAGATGGTCAGACTGTGTTTATAGAATCAAATGACAAATTAAAACCAACTTATTGGGGGAAATGAACATTTGAACATACATTAGCGTGATAATAACTACCTAAAATAACAAGAAACATGTTTGGAGAAAGTTTATTTCACGTGAAATGCTTAGATTTAGATTTAGCATTTAGATTTAGATTTAGATTTAATATTTAGAGTTAGATTTATATTTATATTTAATATTTAGATTTAGATTTAGCATTTAGATTTAACATTTATATTTAATATTTAGATTTAACATTTAGATTTAGATTTAGATTTAATGTTTAGATTTAGATTTAGCATTTAGATTTAACATTTATATGTAATATTTAGATTTAACATTTAGATTTAGATTTAATATTTAGATTTAGATTTAGCATTTAGATTTAACATTTATATTTAATATTTAGATTTAACATTTAGATTTAGATTTAATATTTAGAGTTAGATTTAGATTTAATATTTAGATTTAACATTTAGATTTAACATGTATATTTAATATTTAGATTTAACATTTAGATTTAGATTTAATGTTTAGATTTAGATTTAGCATTTAGATTTAACATTTATATTTAATATTTATATTTAACATTTAGATTTAGATTTAATATTTAGATTTAGATTTAGCATTTAGATTTAGATTTAATATTTAGATTTAGATTTAGCATTTAGATTTAGATTTAACATTTAGATTTAGATTTACATTTAATATTTAGATTTAACTATTTAATATATTTCTAAGTTAACAAATATTGCTGTAAAAGGTGACGTGAAAAAAATTCACACTTTTTTAAACATTGTTTGAAGCTAAATGTGGCAAAATGTTGATGTTATTTTCAGTGTGAGCCACTTCACAAACGGCACCCCATATTTGCCGCACTTTGCCGTGACTATCACATAAAACATGTTATTTTAGCATTACTGTGCTAATGTTTGCTTGTGTTACCAAAACAATTAGAAATAAAACACTCCTAACATAACGTTATATCTCACAGATAACCTATATCTCATTGGTAAGCTATAACATATAGGATATAGGATGACGCAGTTATTTGGCAAACCACCGTTTATTACTGAACAGTACAGGTTACTGTTGGCCGTAACCACGCCAAAACAACCAACAAACAAGAACTTAGCTGTAACTCCAACTGTGCACTGCTGCTCTCTCCTCCAGCTCGCTCATACACACACCAGCACCCGCACTCACACAGCCCTCATTTCCGTCACACTCGCATCCCGCCACCCTACCTATCGGCTACTCATTCAATCCCAGACATGCCATTAACTCACAGAACACTGACATTATAACAGAACATTTACTGCAGGGTCACTTCAACATTGTAACATGCTTTAGATTCCTAAATAAATATTCACCTCATCGCTAGATAGGCCTATTCCTGAAAAACTCGAAAAGCTCATGGATGGATCTCTGCTGTCTGCGCAAGGCTTTCTGTCCTACGAGGCCACGGTCACTTACCATACGGGAGGGGCGAGCGAGTGAGCCCTGCAATCTAGAATTTTTTACACACTGAGGCTTTAAGTATTTGATTACTCAAACAGGAAACTAACGCGTTAGGTTACTCGTTACTGCAAAAAGTAATCAAAGTACTCTAACGCATTACTTTGTTACTTTGTAACGCGTTAAACCCAACTCTGCTCCAAAACTACCTTTCAGCATTCATGGTGCCTTCAGAGATGTACAAGTTACTCATGATGCCATGGGCACTAACACACCTCCATACCATCACAGATGCTGGCTTTGAACTTTGAGCTGGTAACAATCTGGATGGTCCTTTTCCTCTTTAGCCCAGAGGACATAATGTACATGATTTCCAAAAACAATCTTAAATGTGAAGTTGTCAGACCACAGCACACTTTTCCACTTTATGTCAGTCCATCTCAGATCAGATCAGATCAGGTCCAGAGAGGTCAGTGGCATTTCTGGATGTTGTTGATATGTGGCTTTCACTTTGCATGGTAGAGTCCGAACTTGCATTAGTAGATGCAGTGATCAACTGTGACAATGGTTTGCCAGAGTGTTCCAGAGCCCATGTAATAATATCGTTGTCAGTTTTTAATGCAGTGCAGTCTGAAAGGTCAAAGGTCATGGCCATTCAATATTAGTTTTAAGCCTTGCCCCTTGCATGCAGGTATTTCTCTGGATTCTCTGAATATTTTGATGTAATAGATTGTAGATGGTGAAATCCTAAATTGTTTTGCTAATGTGCTTTGAAAAGCAATATTCTTAAATTGTCGGACCACTTGCCTCCATATCTTTTCAAAGACTGACCACCCTTGCTTGTGAATAGCTGAGCTTTGGGAGGATGGCCCCTTCATACCCAGTCATGATACTTTAATCTGTTTCCAATTTAACTGTTTACCTCTGGAATGTTCCAAGTTTGACCAATCTGCATGAAACTCAGTGAATATAATCTAGGGACCAATATCTAAAGTTCCCTCTTGGCAAAAGTTGGAAAACTTACTAAAACTGAGCTTCTATAAGGCAATAAATATTGCGGAGGGCGCGCTCATCACATAAAGGTGTATAACATCTCAAGGGTTTCTGTCAGTGTTTCATTCTGTCAGTTATTTTGTCTGTCCCATGTTTTTCTACTCACTGACGTGGTCAATCTATGTGAAACTGCACATAGGCATTGAGGATTGGCATAGGTAAAAGGTGACAAAGCTACCAATGGGTATGGACTAGTTCTTATGAGTATAGGTTGAAAAGATTTTGCAAATCATTGGATTTTACACAGTGTCCCAACTTTTTTGGATTCAGGGTTGCATGACCATGTTTATGTGTGCAACAGCCATCCTTACTTTTGTTAAAAAACAACAAACATGTACAATAAAGGCAGTTGGAAGTTATCTACAGAAGTGCATTTGAATAGTGATGTGCTCACTTACTGATGTGAGAATATATAGTCATAGTGCAGGCACCACAACTTAACTTAATGGAGCCCATACCTGAGCACACACTCACCAAGCTGCTGCCTTTGTAACCGTAAAACAGCGTTTCTACCAGATCTGTTATAGAGATTGTCATTCAGGACAAAGAGAAATTACATGATAAATGGCACAGACTTTGGACTGTAAGGTGGAAGGTTAAAGTCGTGATCGGCTCAGAGGTATGATTTGTGAGTAATGTGGTACTTCTTGGAGTTGGGGAGGTATAAGCTAAAAGTAGCCCTCTAACAAGCTGCTGTCTCTCTCTGACCTGAAGCAAGACTGCTCACATGTAGACTACAGATCACACAGTCATTCTGACCACCAGGGCTAGAGAGATGGAGAGACAGAGAGAAAATCTGAATCCTTCGAGATAAAACATTTGGTCTGACCAACAGGATTATGTGCACACATGTACATCCACACAAGTGAAGTGTGGGCTTGTGTCATGAGGAAGGATTTGACCTGTGATTAATGTCTTGTGCAGAGCTGCTGCTGCCCAGAGCAAGGAGCCTCATATGATCGATGGCACTACGTTTACTTGACAGAGGACACACTGTAGACAGTGTAGACAGTGCAGACATAGACAGACAGGAAACATAGACAGAATGGCAGTTGGACAGAATGTGCCAACAGTGCTCTGAAGAGAAGCTGTGGTGTCATTTACATAATATTTAAAAGTGACGCTGATAAATTTTTACCAGTGTGGGTCCGAATAATGGTCATACTTGGTCCACCAGTTGTTCATTCTTTTCTTTGTATTTTCCATCCATGATGAGATATCTTACCAACATGATCATAATCATTTTTTCCCCAGATAATGTATCCTTGGATTTAGGTGACCCACTGACCTTTCCTCCATCACCACCATCAGGCCACTATTACACCTCTACACATGAATTCAAATCTAAGCTGCAAGCTGCAGTGGACGGAGAGGAGAGAGGAGAGAGGAGAGAGGAGAGAGGAGAGGGCTCCGTCTTATCTCTTCATACATTAAAGTTATATTATTATGCGCCACGGATGCTTCATATATTAACATAACAATATACTATTTATCATGTTATACGGTGAAACGTTTCATCTTATAACATGATGACATTGTTTACATGACGGCATGTCATTTCTGTCTCTTTATGGTTGCACCTTTACAATCCTCCTCTGCTCTCTGTATCGCGCACGGCGGAGTTTGGCCCTGATGCGCACACACACACACACAGACACGGGCACATGCACACAGACACACAGACACAGACAGACAGACAGACAGACAGACAGACACACACACACACACACACACACACACACACACACACACACACACACACATACACACACAAACACACACATAAGGTGAGCACACAAGAGGGCGGTTCGGGCCACATTTTTCTGACCGACAATTCTAAACGGCACTGTGCACACACGGGGTTTTCTTTCGTTTCGTTCGTTTCTTCGTTCATTTTAACTGCGTCTGCTTGTGCACAGCTGTGCGATCACCTGCCCAGTCTCTTTTCTCTGACTGAGACCGAACTGGCCTACTGAATGACAATGCAAGCTGGCGTGTTGACCTTCATTCATAGAACCATGGTTACTTTCCGTAACCATCAGTTCTATTTCATATCAGGTCAACACGCCACCGTAGGGGTCAACTGAATAGCAAATAAGGTCAGGCAGGAGGTGTAGTGAGGCTAAAAACACTCAGGACAACAGTTCACTGATCAGAACAGATTTTGTCTTTATTGAAGAAAAAAAATAAAGCCTCAGGGCACAACAGCCAAGACAGACAAAGGTCACCTGCTGCAAAAGAAAACACCATCCACCTATTCAGTTCCCCTTCTTATGAACAGAATAAGGCCCATAATAAACACAATAAACATTAACCTTGAAGCCATGACCCAGCATGGCAGGAACCACACACCTGACTGTCCTGCTTGCAGAGGCTATTGATGAGCCAACGTTTAGCCTGTAGAACCTTGCAAAGGTCCCAGAAGAGACCCAACCAGCTGCCACACAAACATCCTGCGAGGGAGCCAACACCAACTGTAAATCCCATGACGGGACCATGGGGGCCGGGATGGCCAGATATGCCTAGCCCCCTTCAAAAACTGGCCATGAAGGGGCTGCGAGCCCATCGTCCCACTCTCAACAGGGATGTGACATCAGATATGGCCGCCACATAGCCCCTCAAGGTGGATTCAGTCAGCCCTCTCTCCAATAGTGACTGCAAAAACAAGAGGACCCCTTGTGTCCCATAAGAGACCGGGTTCCAACCTTTCTCTGCACACCACTGGCAGAACCTTTTCCATCTGCCAGCATAAAGAACCCTGGTAGAGGGAGCCTTAGCTGCCCGCAGGGTAGCCATAACCGCAGGACTCAAGCCACAGGGCGGCTCCAGTCCAAGGGCCAGACATGCAGCCTGTTAATCCCCGGATTCTGGTGCCAGAGCTGTCCTCGAGCCTGCAACAGCATGTCTGGTCTGACTGGGAGGCACCATTGGGTTCCTGCCAACAGCGTCTGCAAGGTTGCCATCCACAGCTGATGTGGCAAGTCCGGGGCCACAAGCAGAGTCCTGGCCTCCATCGTCTCCATCTTGGCCAGTACAGCCAGTAAGAGTCGAAAGGGGGGAAATGCACACAACAGGCCCTGGGGCCACCAGGGCCCGCAAGACCGTCTACCCCCAACATCCCCGTCGGGCCCACTATGGAGTACCACAGTACCACGAACGCAGACCCCCTTGGTGGTTGATGTAAGCGACCACAGTTGAATTGTTGATCTGGACCAACACATGCTTCCCCTGAATTACTGGAAGGAAATACACCAAGGCCCGATAAACTGCCTCCAGCTCAAGCAGGTTGATGTGAGTCCCTCTCCAAAAGGGACCCCACCAGCCCCAGGCTGGGAGGTTCCCCCATAGGGCCCCCCAGCCTGTCTATGAGGCATCTGTAGTTTGGGGACACCCTTGAGCACAATGGGCCCAGTGGAACTCCTTCCCTGAGGCCCAGGGCAGTGGTCCACAATGCAACTGCTGGAAGACAAATCGATGACACCGGGATAGCCCTCAGGCTATCCTCAAGGACAGGCCAGATGGGGGGACGGTGTACTCGTATGCGCTGCCTTGAAATTATAAACGGAGTTACTTCCTTTGGTCTCTGTGTATTGGAATGTGGAAGTACGCATTGTGCAGGTCCACTGTAGTGAACCAGTCTCTGCGCCTCATAGATGACAGAAGGCATGACAGACGAAGCATAGGGAAGGGCAGGCGTTTTAGGAAGTGGTTGAACCCTTTCAGGTTCAATATAGGATGGAGGCTGCCATCCTTCTTTGGAACCAAGAAGTAGGTTGAGTAAAACCCTTGCTGCGCCTTGCCACTGGGGACGGTGTTATTGCTCCCTTCTGCAGAAGGGCCATGATCTCTGCCACAAGGGACTGACAACCTGCCCTGTTGTGGAGGATAGTAGGAATGATTCCTGAAAACTGCGGTTGTCTGGTTCTGAACTGCAGTCTGTACCATTCCATTCCATACCACTCCATTGTATTTAGTACCCAAGGCCACCGAGTACACTGGCGCCAGTGGACAAGGTGCTGAGGAGTGAAGTGTGAGGCCGAGGGCTGACAACCGTCAGCTGGGCAGGTGATCGCACAGCTGTATTGGTAAGCTCTGATTGCGCCTAATGGGCGGAGGTGTTAATTTGCTAATTGTCTCCTGAAACAGCTCACCCTCAGAGAGAGTGACCCATATGGTGGCGTGTTGACCTGATATGAAATAGAACCATCCTCCAAAATTCCACTCCTGCCTAGGTTGGGTCCATCTCACCCGCCCAAGAAAGACAGTCACATACGCAGGCATACCAGGGGCCTGTTGTT
Organism: Epinephelus awoara; assembly: GCA_035609425.1. NCBI lineage: Eukaryota > Metazoa > Chordata > Actinopteri > Perciformes > Serranidae > Epinephelus > Epinephelus awoara. The sequence goes on from CM069308.1 coordinate 34,564,712, forward strand.
CGAAAGTAGAATGAACCAATCCAGGATAAGTGGAAAAGTGAGGCTGGACAAATTCCCCTAAGTCCATCCTGGCTTAATTGGTTGTTCGAATGCCAAGCCAGGCTGAGGAGGCGCGGCTTTGTCAAGCCAGGTGTAACCCATTCAGATAAGTGCGCGTCCTTGGCGTCCTTCTTAAATAGACCCCGAGATCGCTCACAGATTCACAGATGCAGCAATGAAGAGGACGTGTGCCGCATACTTCTCACCCAGTGAGCAGCGTCTCATCATGGACACTCATGAAGAGGTAAAACATATAATCAAGAAAAAAGGAAACACTGCAGCAATAATAAAGCAGAGAGAGAGTGCGTGGCAAACAATTGCGGACCGACTGAATGCGTAAGTAATCTAAAAATATACACTTGCTGCAGAAATGAATCTGTCATAATTACAATTAAAGTTCCTTTCACAAATTAACAGTTGTACACTTCACCTTAAAGGTGAGCAGTGGATACAATATTACTCGGGAACCAACTGCTGATTTCACACCAGCGGAAGAGCTCGCCCTGGGTCAGAACCGGCTACAGACTCTGTCCCACTCACAGAAACCGCTCTCTTCATACAAGGTACATTATTCCAGTGTACTGTACAAGGAATCAATCATTTTATTCATTCATTAATCAACCATTGGTGTTATGTGGACTGTCTGACTTTGGATTATCTTGGTGTGTCAGGTGACACACTGACCTTTCTGGAGCCACCGGAAGATGGTCCGGTGAGTGTTATTCATTAGAGGCATATGCCTAACATGTCTTGCAAGTTTACACTAGGTCAATACAAGTTCTATTTAATGTGGCAGAGTGAAGGCACATCTGCAGCAGGGGATGCAGCAGATGAGGAGGAGACACTTTCTCTGGACTCCAGAAAGTTTGAGGTAACCTGTCACTCTTGTGGATAATTAGTCCTTAATGTATAAGAAGTCAGTGATGTGGTGCTCATAGAAAATATATTTGTAACATGACACAGATGAACAGCCTGACAGCCTGCCTGGAAATGTAGTGAGTATTGCCTGAAGGACATCCACGGTGTCCACAATTGCTGTGCTAATATATATGTGTTTTACAGAATTCACAAACTGTCAGACAGCTATATGCTACTCATCTGAGGGAGCAAATAGCCTTAGCAGATGTCAAGCTCCAGTGTGAGAAGAGAAAGCTGCAGGACGTGGAGCTTGACAGACAAATTAAAAAGAAAAACCATAAGGAAACTGGACTTAGAAATTAAGAAACTAGAGAAAGAAGTGATTTTAATGCACACTGTAAGCATGACTGTGATGCAATGTATTAATCAATATTATTTCTCTTTCTCTCTACAGCTCAAAGCAGACAGTGACTGATTTTAGTATTTTTCATTTAAATAAAATGAGGTCAAAGAATATTGTGGTTCCATCTTCATGTTTTCATTCATTGATGTAAAGTACACTGGAGTTATTGGTCCAGTTAACTGGGAATATAATTTGGGAAGGTCATACAGCTATGAAACCTAATAACCACTAACTGTGTTAATGCCAAATACACCTACTTGTATGTTTATTCCAAAAATTAATTGTAAAGATATGTGCATGTCAAGTATGCTTGGGCTATGACAAAAAGAATGTTTTAAATGTTAAATGTTTTTTTTTTATTATTATTGTAGGCTTAATGTATTTTGTTCAAAAATGAGGCAAATACGTACATAAGAACATGAAATGACGGTAAAACACATTGATTTCCGATCGCAGTGACAGCTGACTGGACAGATAAGGCACCAGGCTAAACAAAGCCTGGTTGTTAGCCTGGTCGGGACCAGGCTAAGTGCACAGAATAAATATCCATGGCAACATATGTGCCTCTGCTTTCGAACAACCACATCAACACTAAATTAAGCCAGGATAACCAACATATATCCCAGCTTAATCCCTTATCTAGGTTTTGAACACCATGCCCCAGGGCAAAGACAAAATGGAACCATCACCAAATGACAACAATGGACAAAATAAAAACAAACAGAAAAAAACAAAGAAAAAAGGTGCGCCCATTTAGGGGAATGAGTCCCTTAGCAAGTAAGGTATTTGCATTTTTTTAAACTATATTTTTCAAAAACAACACATAGATAACACTAATTTCTTTTTTCTTTTTAGCAAAAACTAGTGCCACCACAATGTTTTCAAAGATGCAATAATCACAGAAAAGGTGTTATTGTTGAGTTAATGAGATCCCTGTCCCGGCCCAGAGGGCAGGATTACATCATGTGATCAGCCTTGCTCTGTGAGACTGCTGCCATGACTAAAGTGATTTATTCATTATGGATGACTTATGACAATAGTGTGATGTATTCATTAATAGTGAACGGTGCTACCCGGCCTTCCCTTTCCTCCCCCCTACCCAGCTGCAGACCGTGACAAATAGCCCCTTTGATGAGGGAAAAAAAACGTGTTTCTCCAATTTCAATATTCAGTTATTTCACCCCTTAACTTGTATTGCTGGATCTGAAAGGCAAAGAGACTGTGTAAGATCCCAGACTCCATGACACTCTACTCTGCTCAACTCTACTCTACTCTACTCTACTTTATTCTACTCTACTCTACAAGGAGGTTGACTGAAGTGACAACTCAGAGTTAGCTGGAAATAATTCTTTCCATATGTCAGCTTCAGTAATGATCCACTCTATTTTTTCCTAGCCAGTTGTGGTCAATATTTGACATCCAAGGTTGGGTACTTACAGATATACTATGCAGGATTTTCCCACAAAACAATGTGTAAACTCATACAGAAGAAACCTCTATTAATCATAACGTATAACCCACTAGAAGCGTGTGGCAATATATTTTTCTGCAGAGTCTCTGCACTGTGTCTGCATTTTTTCATTTTCTGTGTTTAATGGATGTTTTGCCGTCTCCTAGAGGTGAGGTTGGGGCTTTATAAAAAGGTAACAAACAGGTGCCAGGTCATAAGCAGCAGGCATTCAAAGAGGCATAATGCCAAAAAACACAAATGTAGAAAGGTGAAGCACCAAATGAGCGAATCTGGGGTTGGCTTTTTAATTGAAGGAGAATTCTGATTTATTTCAATCTGGCATATTCTCATAAATGTGGCTATTGTGGTTTTACGGGTCATGCTAATTTTGCACTTACCACCTCTGTTCCAGAAATTCGGGGAAACAAGGAATTGCACTAAACTGCATACATTGGGGCAAGCTGCACAAGCCTTCTACAGCTTTCCAAATGATCCATGATTTTTACTTGAATCAGTTCAAACACTTACCTCTGAGTGAGACCCAAAGTAGCCACGTGTAACAGCTATTGTGGTTTACTGCAGTGATAACCACTGGCACTAGAGTGTGGCTCAAGCCACATTCATAGTAACCAAGCCAGACCTAAACGTGACAGGTACTGTGTTATTTATGCTGGAATCGACTCGAGCCTGACGCAGTTAATACACGCATAGGATGAGGGCCCTCACAGGATGAGGGCACAATGAAGATATGAAAATAAGCTGGATTCACAGAGCCTTCACTAGCTACTAAACACCCTGATCCTGCTTTAGAAACACAGTAAAAACAACCAAAAAGCTAAAAGAGAAGAAAACGCTGAATTTGTAAAAAAAAAAAGAAAAAAAGAAAAGAAGCTGCAACCAGTGAGTCTCACCATGCCTGTTAATTTAGCCCTCATAAATGCAAGATCATTTGCAAGCTACTGAATATAGAGTCCGCCAGGGATGACGTTTATCTGTAGGCTGATGCGGAAATCAGCGTTGCCCATTTTCCTTTGTTAAAAAGCCTATGGGATTTCTCCTTTGGATTTTGGATTATTGCAGATAATAAGCTCTGTGGCAAACAAATATTTATGATGCTTACATGGTTTGTTCCGCAAATTAATATTCACAAATGAACATTATTTTCATGATTATTGATGCCTAAATGCAATCTCCTGAGGTAAAAAAACTAATGTTACTAATGTTGAATTACACTATGGTCGCATGACCTAATGTGAATGCCACAAGACTGTAATGGTGTGATGATATTCTGTACTTTCATTTAGCCACGCATTAGCAATTGCCTTTTCTAAGACACATAAGCATCAAAGATCATGAATGGGGTATTTACTGATGTATTTTATATTGGAGAACAAAACCTTAAAGTCTCTTCAGATTGTGTAAACCATAAACTTTATTTCAGGTATCTAACCAATCTACCAATCATCGAACCAAAAACCCATTCAAAAAACCCACTGACATTGACATGAGGTAAAATGTTAACTCATTTCTGGGTTTTAGGACTCATTCCTGCAGTATTTACAGGAAATAATCAAAATCAAATTCAAAATTTATTCAAATAGCTCATTTTACACAAACTTGCTGCAGTTATTGTATTTACTATTTGGGTTATTTGTAGAGTTTATAAATTGCTCTGTAATGTTAGCGCTTTGCATTGAATATATATTGAATATATATCACTTAGTCAGGGGTTGTTAGTTTACTCAATGTCAATGATAGAAAATAGGTCCTTTTAAACATGTGTGATGTTGTGAATGATTTTCTGTTGAGTGTGTGTTTGTCATGGAGAAAAAGTAGCAAACAAGATAAAATGGTTCTAGCCTGAAAGTTTTTGAATTGCAAGAATAAAATGACAAGATGCACACTGTGCAGTTTTAATCAAATACAGCTGGATGGTAAAGAGAGATTCCAGATGCCACATCCTTTTTATAGTTAGATCATTTTTTACCTCAGGCTTATTATCCAATACAATTGTGACTTTTTCTCTCAGCTACCACTGTAATGTCAGATCTTGGCGGGTAACAAAAAAAAATATAACCAGATGCTTGTGTTTATTATCGGTGGGTTGCACCTTCTGTAATACCTCACATAACAATTTATATGCTGAATATTGAATAGAATATGCAGGGTTATTAGGTCAGCCAGCAAGGTGACCCAAGTGTAAATCTGCTTGTAGTTAGCGATAATGGGCATTTGCTTAAAGAGGCTTGTGCAGCTCGTCCTGATATATACATTATTTTGCACAACTTGTCATTCACCGAACCTCTACAACGAAGGTGAAGGGTGCAAAGTTAGCACAACCCATTGAATGACAATAGCTACATTATGGGAAATAGACCAGGCCGAAATAAACTGGAATTGGCCTTTAATGACGTTCAGGAGATAATCTCAAAAGGATGCGTCTTTCCCCTGAAAAGAAGCAGTTCATCAATAACAACACACATTGTTATTGCTTGAGCAGAATGCCATTTGTCAACAAGAACTGCTACAGCAAAATCAATGTGTAATAATAGGGTTAGATCAGATAATAAAGGCATAGTGTTTAGCAGCATCAGACAAAAACAGAGCCTCTTTAATGCAGGCTGTGTCAGCTGATTGCTGCTGTTTGACAGGAAACTCAGAGTACCGATTAGCTGCTCTTATCACCTCTGGACTACTGGGAATCAGGAGAATAAATACAACAGATTACAGTGAACCTGCAGTGTGTTGACATTCCCTGTTATTAGGTGTGTGTGAATGTTAAGGCGAGTGTGTGTGTTTGCGCGTGTGTGCGATGATGAAAGGCTGATGTTTAGAGGAGAATGATGGGATACAGTACAACCCTGTTTTGGCGCAAAACCAATCTCCTTATTGCATTTCAACATATTGTATCACCCATAGTGTGTGTGTGTGTGTGTGTGTGTGGGGGGGGGGGGGGGGGGGGGGGGGGGGTGTTTGTGTTTGTGAGTGCGAGTGTGAGTGTAAACAGTTGCACTGGACTGAGACTGCAGTCAGCTCAGATCTAGTGGGTCTCACTTAAGTAAATGATATGCTTTAGTGGGTGTTACACTGCTTGAGTTCTCTAGAAGCGCATTAGTGCAGACTGACCGACTTTCAATAAAGGGTTACAACTGGGAGGAGACAGTCTGTCACTCAGTGATGACATCATTAAGATGCACATATGGATAAAAGATTGTATTAAAACAATGTTTTAATGATGTATTTGTTTTGGAAGGCAATAACAAATGATGTATTTTCTATTTTTTTTTTGAAAACTTGTTAGAAACAACACTGCTAGGTACAAAACTGCATGGCTACATACCATAAGAGGTCAGAAATGAATTGATTGATTTGATTGATACTTCACTGTCAGAACAGGTCTGAAATTGGTCTTGCATCTCAGTAGCTCTATTTGCAATATCATAAAAACAAACACACATCAGGACAAAAAAACAAAAGACAAACAAACACACATCCCACATGACATTACAACCCCGAAAGTTAGGACAGGAGACAACAATATAGACAACAATATTACATTTAACAATATAAACACAGGGTGGCATGGTGGTGTGGGGATCAGCACTGTCGCCTCACAGCAAGAGGGTTGCCGGTTCGATCCCGGGTGTGGGAGCCCTTCTGTGCAGAGTTTGCATGTTCTCCCCGTGTCAGCGTGGGTTCTCTCCGGGTACTCAGGCTTCCTCCCACAGTCCAAAGACATGCAGATTGGGGACTAGGTTAATTGATAACTCTAAATTGTCCGTAGGTGTGAATGGTTGTTTGTGTCAATCCTGTGATAGTCTGGCGACCTGTCCACGGTGTACCCTGCCTCTTGCCCAATTTTAGCTGGGATAGGCTCCAGCCCCCCCGCGACCCTCACGATGATGAAGCGGTTAGAAGATGAATGAATGAAGATGACATACAAAGCTGTTTAACATACACTTGATCTGGGGTTGAGCTCTGTATTTAACAAGATTGACTGATGCACAGAAGAGTTTTTCAGTCTGACTTTAATGAATCGTGGGGAATTGTGATTTTTGTAGATTTGGTTGAACGGGCACTTTAAGGTGAATTCTGATTCTAGGCACTATAACAGGACAAATGTTTTATGAACAAGAAAAAGAGTTTTCTCATTTTACTCATATTCATAGGAGTGGAGGTAGTGAGTGTAGAGGAAAAAAATACAGTGGCTGAGCAGGGAGGCCCCTCTGGGGAGGTGTCAAGCCCTGAAGGCAAGGAGGGCAGTCAGCCATGGGCAGAAGGTGGAGCTGTACTAAAGGGTTGTCAGCAAGTGATGGGAGAGCTGATGGAACTGGATAGGACTATTGTGGAGAAGGTGGAACCTGTGTCCACCTGTGTCTCCTAATGTCTATAGGGAACGTGCCGTCATCTGAGTCTGAGATTAAAGAGCAGGAGGAGAAAGATGATTAAATGGTCAAGGAGATAAACCATTTTCTTAATGGAAGCTCAGTACCAGAGCTGACCTGTTACAAGTTATTATGTCTAAGTCAAAGCCACACCCGCCCGCACGCATTAATAAAGTTCCTGTGACCTGACCTGCACCCATGATTAAACACACACAGGCTACAGTCTCTCACATTAAGCTTGGTTCTCAGTTCATACGAAAAGTCTCTTTCAATCGCAGTCCTGGATGCCGGGATGGCAAAAACATCCAATTCAATCACTGCCAGGTTAGGAAACATTTTAGCATGCTCCTTGCACTATACCATAAAACCTCATCAGGATCCACCTTAGCTGTCTTAAACTTGATGTTGGCTGCCACCTCATCCACAGCTTTTTGCAGGTAAAACATTGGGTACCTGACCTAGTGCAGGACTCTGATTCAAGTAACCTTTAAGGTAAAAAAGCAGGATGGACACTTCTGGGTGCATGCTGCTGCTGTTGTCAGTGAGTTGGCGATAAAACACCAGTAAAAGTACTAGAGATCAGCCATCTCGTTTCATCTTTTATTTTTCTTACAGGTGGACAAAAGTCCCATAAAACACAACTAATCACAACACAAAACTAAGTTCTATAACCAGTCAGTTAACATTAACAATGGACAATACATGTTGGTTCTATTGTACTAACAAGGATCTGAGCTTTTACTTTTCTTATTTTAAGTGTCTGACACGTGACAGCACAGACCTCTATAATAGCTATTGGAAGTGGTTGTTGTTTTTGTTTAGCATTACAGAATTATAATTGTGCCATTAAGCTAGCCAACAGGCTAATGTGAGCTGTCAGATATTGCTATAGTAATGCTGTTGGTAGCTGCCTGGCCCCGAAAAATAAGAATCCCCCTAAAACAGGCTCAATATGAATATATGCTCAGGAGGTCATTACTCCACTATATGTAATTGCTGTGGATGCTGGACAAATCTGTTTGACACTCTGATGTATCTGCTTATTTCATTGCTGTAATGAGCCTGGCATTACAATTTTTATCAGTTTTGTTTTAGTGTTTTTCTTTCCATTTACATTTTGTTTGATATTCCTGGATCTTTCTTTCTACACATGATCCACATTCTAATTGCTTTGGATTGTCTTTCGTCCACTGCAGCTGCTGCTAGTTGTAAGGGGTAAGCTGCTAACTTTCTCTAGGCTAAAAACTTTAGTTTTCTGGCCATTGCAGAAATCTCTTGCATGACGTCTAAACTCATCCATTGAAAGCCTAATCAATAGAAAGAAGAGAAGGATTTCTCTTTCTCTTTTCACCTCGGATACAGATGAGCATAGTCTACCTCTCTAAAACTCTTTAGCACCACTAGCTAAGTCTACTTGGTAACCCCATCATGCAAATGGCACATGAACTTGAAGCCATGCCGCAAGTCAACAAATGCTTGACTCCCAGTCCTAATTCTCCGACCCACTTGCCCATATCTCTGAAGCACCCACTGTTCCAAGCTCCTATCACTAAACTGTCTGCCCAGGATGCAGGCCATGTTATTACTGCTGCCTGCACTGCTGATCATGTGAAACCTGCATCTGGTGTGGACTGACCCATGGTCAGCAACACAGATGACATCACAGTCAGTACAGCCTGCCATTTCAGTCTGCCCAAGTTGTGTGATTCCTAAAGTGGAATCACCTATTGTCTACCTGGGGCCATCCTGGACATCGCTGAACTTGCCCCCGCTCTCAGTGACCACCACCCCACTATCATGTCACTATATGACACTAGGCTCCCATTAGATTGTTAAACTACAGCAGGACCTTGAGACACTGGTAGTAACAATTAAGAGCCTTGGACAGGTGTGCATATTCTCTGGTCCCATTCTCACAGGAAGGAAATTCTGTGAGAATTCAATTACTCTCACTATTTTTGGACTAGGAAGTATCTCTACAAGCAGGATAATCTCCATCTTATCAGCAAAAGAACAGGACTGTCAAACACAAACCAGTGGCGGCTCGTCAAATGAGTGCACCACCCCACCACTCTCCCCACATTTAAAAAATTAAATAAAATAAAATTAATTTGTAATATATATACATTTTTCAGATGAGCAAGATAAATTTGATATAGTGAGTAAAATGTGTCATCTGCAATAAAAATGTTGATTAAAAATGTTCTACATTGTCTAAAGTTACTGATTGGTCACATGTTTCCTCCCTGGGGCGCAAGGATCTTTGCCCATAGACTCTCATAAGTTGGACATGCGCAGTTTGCTCCTCTTCTATACAAGAGATAGGAGCTGTCGGGGCGCAGCTCTCCTGCACCCAAAGCTGAATGCAGCTGATTTACGTCCCACCCAATCGCCAGCGGGGTGACATCACAGCCGTCTGCTGGCGACGGAGAACGAGATGGAGATGGAGAAAGAGAAGGTGAAAGACAAAGGACTCGTCTTTGTACTTGTTTTATAAATTTGACACAATTGACGATCAAATTCTGGTACAGAGACTGGAACATTTAATTGGCCTGCATTAAGCTGGTTTAAATCTTATTTATCTGATCCTATTATTTACCTAGGGTTTTTGTATGTTTTGGTCCCTGAGTTGGTCACATCACTTGTCTGCCTTGTTCAATAATAAAAACATGTGTTTTTTTATTGCAACTCTTGACGTGTGTAATTGTGTTAGGTCTCATTGGTACGAGCTGATTTAGGGGATCGTAACACACATTCATGATGAATCATCTCTACGTACTAAAGTTCCACAAGGTTCTGTGCTTGGACCAATTCTGTTCACTTAATATATGCTTCTCTTAGGCAACATCATTAGAAATCACTCTGTAAATTTCCATTGCCATGCGGATGATACACATTTGTATTTATCGATAAAGCCAGAAGAAATGGATCAATTAAGTAAACTTCAAAAATGCCTTACAGACATAAAAACCTGGATGAGCTCCAATTTCCTGATGTTAAATTCAAACAAAAATGAAGTTATTGTTCTTGGCCCCAAACAACTCAGAGACTCTTTATCTGATGACATAGTTTCTCTGGATGGCATTGCTCTGGCCTCTAACACTACCCTAAGAAACCTCAGAATAATATTTGACCTAGATTTGTCTTTTAATTCTCATTTAAAACAAACCTCACAGACTGTGTTTTTTCATCTGCGTAATATTGCAAAAATTAGGCCTATCCTGACCCGAAAAGATGCAGAAAAATTGGTCCACACTTTTGTTATCTCTAGACTGGATGACTGTAACTCTCTGTTATCAGGTAGCTGTAGTAAGTCTTTAAAAACTCTCCAGCTAATTCAGAACGCAGCGGCACGTGAACTAACAGGAACTACGAAACAAGGTCACATTTCTCCTGTTTTAGCTTCTCTGCACTGGTTGAATTTAAAATCCTACTCTTAACCTACAAAACTTTAAATGGTCAGTCTCCGTCACATCTTAGAGAGCTCATAGTGCCCTATTATCCCACCAGAACACTGCGCTCTGAGAACGCAGGGTTACTCGTGGTCCCTAAAGTCTCCAAAAGTAGATCAGGAGCCAGAGCCTTCAGCTATCAGGCTCCTCTGATTCTGTGGAATCATCTTCCTGTTTCGGTCCGGGAGGCAGACACCGTCTCGACATTTAAGACTAGACTTAAGACTTTCCTTTTTGATAAAGCTCATAGTTAGGGCCGGCTCAGGCTTGCCTTGGACCAGCCCCTAGTTAGGCTGACTTAGGCCTAATCTGCCGGGGGACCTCCTATAATACACCGAGCACCTTCTTTCCTTCTCCCTCTCTCTCCTTTGCTGACATTCACGTCCTATTACTGCACGTCACTAACTCTCCGGAGCCTTTGTGCTCCACTGTCTGGCAGGTTACCTCGTATCGCAACTGTGTCTGGATCGTGTGACGTGGTTGTGCTGCTGCTGTGGTCCTGCCTGATGCCTCCTACTGCTGCTGTTATCATTAGTCATACTTCTACTGTCATTATATACATATAATTATTGTCACATACATATACTATAATATCTCAATAAATACCTACAACATATTGTACCACAATAGCCATAATTATTATTGTAATATTATTACTTAAATTAGTTTTGTTGTAAGCTGTCATTACTGTCTGTCCTGCATCTCTCTCAGTCTCTCTCTCTCTCATTTTATGTATCAGTTTGTCATACAGATTACTATTAATTTATCATGTTGATCTGTTCTGTACGACATCTATTGCACATCTGTTCATCGTGGAGGAGAGATCCCTCTTCAGCTGCTCTTCCTGAGGTCTCCACCATTTTTTCCTGTTAAAGGTTTTTTTGGGGGAATTTTCCTTATCCGCTGTGAGGGTCCAAAGGACAGAGGGATGTCAAATTGTTATTTGTGATATTGGGCTTTACAAATAAAACTTATTGATTCATTGACTCACACCCTCCTCCAGATATCTATCTATCTATCTATCTATCTATCTATCTATCTATCTATCTATCTATCTATCTATCTATCTATCTATCTATCTATCTCAATCTACTATTATACCCCTTTAAAACCCCAGCTTTCACTATACTGGTTCTCAAAAGTCTGCAACTCTCAGTGATGGAATAGTTAACCAGAGGGATCAGTTCCGTTATCTCCATCCAAACACAGCATTTCCCCAGACTCACGGATTGTGGAGATGGCCTTGCTGTAGCTCTTAAAATGCATTTGAGTTGTAACCTCATCTCAGTGGAAAAAACTCCTAGCTTTAAAGTGCCGAAATTCAAAGTAGACTGTGATACCCCTTTCTGCTGTATTGTCATTTTTCTAAACCCAATGGTAGCCTCTGATTTCTTTGATTTAATGTCATCTCTGGTTTTAAGCTAGGCTAGGCAAGATGTTATTGGAGGAGATTTTAATATCCGCATGGATGGCCCCACTGATTGATGTGCTTGTAAATTTTTAAGTATTTGTGAATCTTTTAACCTGAGACAGCATGTATCACATCCCACACGTGAACAAGACCACAGTCTTGAGTTAGCTTTTATCATGGGTTTATTTGCAAACTCCCTCACCTTGAAAATTTTTGTCTCTGATCACAAATCTGTTATGCTCCTTCCCCAAATTATAGTGGTCATTCTCACATCTTTAATGAGAACTCTGCTGATACATTTGTCAGGCCTTACCTCACCTGACTTGATCCCACTCATTATTATCTTTCAGGTAAGCCTTGGCTTCAACTGGAGTGTTGTCATAATCTCCACCTGACTACTGTGGGTCCATCTATCATATGCACAACAATTCAGAGAAGCGGCCTTTGGCAAGTTTCAGTCTCCCTTCATCAACCCTAAATTCACAAGCAAGGCCCACTCCATCAAGAAGTTGCTTTTAACAGTTTTATTAAAGACACATGTAACTGATGTGCAAGGCTTGGACTACTTGTAACTTATTCACTTTGCTGAATGCGTAGCGGGGAAGCTCTGACAGGGGATTGTCGAGGTCAGCCAGTTCCCAATTGTCATGTTGGTTGGATGTAAGGGTTCTCATGTATGGCTGCTCATCCTGGTGATGTGCTTGGCAGTTTTCATCACCATCTCTACAGCTTATGGTCAAAGGCATGCAACTAATCAATTATATTTGTCACATTAAATTGTGTAAGATACAGCACCACTGAAATGTAATTGTTACATCTTGGCTCAGAATTGCAACAAATGAGGGAGTCCACACACAATAAAGTCAGTAGTTCAAGTGTTTTATTGGAAAGCCCAAAGAAACACAGTAAGGAATGGAGTCGGTCGTCAGTCATGTAATGCATGTGTGAGTGAATCAATGTGTGTGTATGTGTATGAATGGTGAGATAGGAGTGCAAACCCAAACTAAGGTGGTGAGAAGGCCATGAGGAGTAGATGCAGCAGCCCAGCCAGATAGTGAGCAGTCTGGGGAGAGGCTCGTTTTATGCCGTCTGGCTCCTCCCAGCTCTCAGGTGCAACTAGTCCCACTGACGACCCACCCAGTCTCTGGGTAAACACAGACAGAGAACACATGGATGGGCCGTCACAGTAATTCTATCAGTAATTCATGCCTCCGTACTGCTCTTCTTACATCGCAAGCTGCTGCTTTATAATGTCGCGTGTCCAGACTGGCTGTGGGACAGCATTTATGGCAACTGCGGATGGCTTCAGTAATTAGGGTTTCTGGCTGTGAATGAATTGTCTGTAGATTTGGGCACAGTTGTACTACTGGGGCATGTTCCAAGACTACAATGTCTTGGAACATGCCCCAGACTGCAGCATGTAGTGCAAACTTTGGGGCGGCCTCTGAGTGGCCTGACCATTTCCTGACCTCCCCTGTCACTGGGGGCATGCATAGTAATTTGACTGATTGATTGATTCAAGATGGCTGCATTATCACTCTTCCGAAACACCAGTAGCGATTTCACTTCATGGCTGTTTTTGAATGGCGTATAGCAGTGTTCCAGAGTGTGTAATCATTATGCACACAGGGGTGACGCATCTGGCCAAGATACTCAAAGACACTTTACAAAGAACAACAGCAAAAAAACAAAAAAAAACAAAAATCATAGAGAGGTAGAGAGGGAAGTAATGCAGAAAGAGAGATTTACACTGTTTTTATACGTTGTAGGCAGTTTTGAAGAGGTGTGTTGTGAGGGATTTCTTGAAGGTGAAAAGTGTGGCCTTTGGTGACCTTTTATTATGTCCTACATATAGCCTTCCATGGTCTTAGAGACCTCATGCATCATTCACGTTATTTTCAGTTCAATTGTCAGACCATTATTTTCTGTTAGTCATTGCAGACTTTAATTTCTGTTTGGTCATCAGACCTTATTGTCTTAAATTACCTTAATTTTTGCTCGGTCTTATGACCTTTTATTATGTTATTCACACTGGCCTTAATATTATTTTGGTATTTAGACCTCACCCTGTTCCTCTATTCCACTCACATGGGCAGAGTACACGTGGCTGGTGCTTTATTAGCCTCCTCTCCCAAAGAGGAGAGGAGATTTACAGTGGAGGGTTTTAACAATGGAAGGGTCTTGGCAATTTACACTTTCCTGGGAAAGGCTGATTGTGAAAGGCTTTTTGTGACATACCTAAGACTGTTATACAAGGGTTTGTTCGATGTTACTGTGTTGCACCTATCAATCAATTCAATCAATCAATCAATTTTATTTATAAAGGCCAATATCACAAATCACAATTTGCCTCACAGCACTTTACAGCATACAACATCCCTATGTGCTTTGTGGAAAGTTGGGGGAGTTGGGGGAGGTCTTTTCTGTGGGTCTGTATATTCTGGGGCCTATGTACTCATTCAGAAGGAGGGCAATATGAGTGTGGTCAGGCCAAACCAAACCAGCAATACTAGACGAAACCAGGTGAGTGAGAGTGGGCCTACTGACCCAGTGTTGACGTTCAGGAAGCTGGTCACTGCACACATTAGGGCAAAATATGCATTTTTTATGCTGGACAATGATATTCTGGGGTTTCAAAATATGTGTGGTTTAGAAGTGGCAGTGTGTACTATTGAATGGGGGGCTTGACGATGATTTGTAGTATTGCTAATTGTGTATGGTTAGAATACTGCCATGGACCTGTTTGCTATGTATGTAATGGGAACTGTTTTTATGTGTGTTTTGTAGAAAATCTGTTCTCCTGTCTTCCTGTCCTCAGTCCTCCTGTCCTCTGTCCTGCTCCCTCTCTGCTGATGTGATTCACTGCGTCAATGTAACATTAGTGCTGGTAGAGAGAGGAGGGGCTGTTTGTCTCAGCTAGCAGCTAAGTTTAAAAGTATCCGCCCAATTTTACGGTAAGTGTCAAACTAAGTTAGTCTACATACAGACAGCTGTCATTTCAGCTTATTATTAACAATTCGCGTTAGCCGAACTCGTTTGCTGTCCTTGTGGAAAACATGACCTTAGTGGCGGTGGATGAGACGGACGGAGCATATTGAATGTCACTGTCTACATGTTAACATGTTTATGCTTGCTGAACACATGTATTGATAAATTATCGACTTCTTACTCGCTAAGGTTCAATTGAACTTACAGTAACGAGTGTAGCTGCCGTCAACCAGTCATTTTTGAGTTATCTTCACTTTGTTTCCACAGCGGCCGCTTGGCGTGTGTGTGTATGTGTGGATATGTGTCTATGTGTGTCATCAGCCCTGGCACAGAGCGCAGATGAGAGGCTGCAGGATAAAAATGAATTAAACCTAATTGTGTGAAAGTACAGATAAAAGAACATTCTGTCAGAGCTTATCAATACTATGGTCCTTGATCATTTATCCCCAGGGCTAATTTAGTAGGTTTTGGTTCTCATCCCTAGTCAACATCAAAAACGTATAACAGTATTGTCCCCTGGAAAATCAGCAGACCAAACATATGTATTCAAACACATGTAGAGACAGACACACATACAACGTCCTTTCATCACATAAATACCTCCCAAGCTGTATAACTTCGACTAACTATGATGTTTAGTAACGATATTGTGAATGACCTCCATGTAACAGAGCTCCAAGTAAAACATGTGTACATTTTCCATAAAATGTATGATAAAAGCTGATTCTCAATCAAACTCAGCCACACATTTTGACAAATAAATGCAGGACTAAATGTTGCTGCACCATTGGCTAATCGCTCGAGCTAGCGTTAGTTAGCTGCTGAGATCGGGCATCACATATCGAAATGTTTCAACTTTTTTTCAGTGAGGACATGCTGCACATTGTTAGCTCTGGTAAAATCATCTTACTGAGACCAGCAGTTTAACTTACTGTACGGCAAGTAGCAAAAGCGTTTCAAAACAATAACATTGGCCAGCCAATTAGCCGAGACTTACAGCTATAATGCTGTGTAAAACACAAAGGAAAAGGGAGAAAGCATGAAAGGTCCTCCTAAAAGCCGATTCACAATCAAACTTGTGCAGTCACACTTTTTGACAAACAAATACAGGTCTTGAGTTGACCCCTTGTCTGATTGTTGCCTGCTGTTGGCTAGTCGCTTGAGCTAGCGGCAGTCGCTGCTTAGATCAGGCATCACACATAGAAATGTTTCAACTTTTGTCAATATGGACACATCTTAGCTCTGTTAGATTCCCCACAATTCAATTGTTAAATTCATCTTACTGACACCACCCACCTAGCAGTTTAACTTACTGTACACCGAGTAGCAAAAACATTTTAAAACAATAGCTTTGGTTAGCCAGTTAGCCGAGGCCTGTGAACTGCCCATTGGTCCATCAGCCCATTGGTCCGTCATCCCATTGTTCTGACCATATTAAACCCATTGTTCTGAAGTCCCGTTGTTCCGAAATCATCATGATGCCCTGTGGTTAAGGTCTGGTTAGGTTTAGGCACAAAAACCACTTGGTTAGGGTCAGGAAAAGATCATGGTGTGGGTTAAAATGAAAAAGAAAGTGACAAACACATAAGACATGAGCCTGCTTCGCCTCAAAGCCTTTCCCAGCTGACCCAGAGCCTTTCCCAGCTGACCCAGAGCCAGTTGCGGCGCACCATCAAGGCAGAAATACGCCCGCCGGGAGTCGTTCAGCACCGCAGAGAGCTCCCCACACAACCCCGACCCCAGAGTTAATAACAGGAGGTTATGGTGTTTCACTCTCTTCTCTCTGTGACACTTGTATCTCAACCAGTAGCCTACGTTTGTTGTGTTTGCTGATCCTCTATGGTACACAAATACAGTAGGCCTAATAATCACATATCGGAACAACGGGACGTCGGACTAATGGGATGTCGGACCAATGGGTTGTCGGACCAATGACATGGACCCCCGAGGCCTACAGCTAAGCGCTAGGGTGTACAGCCTAACGTTAGCTCCTACAGTCATCTATTCCACACTTCAACACTCGGTAGCAGCTTCCTAGTTTTTTTTTTCACACAACAAATTCACAACTCGTAAAGCATACTTACAGGTTGTGATCCCAAATCTCCAGATTTGTCCAACAAAGGGAACTGCCCCGTCTTTCAGCAGTAATCTGTTGCCAGTTTGTGAAGCAATCCCTTAGTAAAGAAAACCACTAAAATGTCCAGGTTGTATTGTGGGGAAATTTTTATCAGAAATAAATTCCAACCACTTCTTCTTTGTTCCTTCATCCTTTGGCAGGTCAGACAAGGGCAATTTTTGGTCACAATGAGGAAAGCAGGGTCTCCTAGACATGGTGTCTCCTCAACAGCTTCTCAATGGTTCAAACTCTGCAGCCTCTCTCCTCTGCCTCTGCTGGGAGCAGGTGTGTTTGTGGGTGCAGTGCAGTGGCCTGCAGGCAGGCATGGTGTGCATTGCTAATTTGTACATTGTTATGAAATAACTTCGTGGAAGTAAAGGCGGGAAATCCAACCCACTGTTTTAGGCAGCTGAGGAGCTGTGTGTCTGTGGGGAGAGAGAGATCCCTTTAGCCTGGACTTTTTTTTTTTTTTTTTTTTTTTAACTTAGCAGACCTTGTAGAGGCAGAAAAATGCTAACACACTAAAGAAGAGGGAACACCCCAAAAAGAGGTCCTCTTTAACCCTTGTATTGTGGTCTGGACAAAAACACTTTCATTGATTTTTAATGGTTTAATTTAAACTTTACACATCCAGGGTGTTGCTCATCAAAGTGACTGCGAGAGATCTGATGATATTCAACCAGCAGATTGGTAACTAACTAGCCTTCTCACACACACACACACACACACACACACACACACACACACACACACACACACACACACACACACACACACACACACACACATGTCTCTAAACCTCTTTCCTGCTCCAGCCAACCTGTACTGATGTACACCACCAACAGTGGTTTAAAATGCCACCTCGCTCCTGCATTGATCCAACACTGGCCTCTCCAGAAATATTCCTGAGGCTAAAGGAGAATCCAGGGGTTACAACCTTCTGATTGGATGAAAAGGTTACTATTTGTTCATACCATGATCCTGTCCTGAAGACATTAAAAGGTTGCTATCGAGGCAGGTTTACACACACACACACACACACACACACACACACACACACACACACACACACACACACACACACACACACACACACATGTGTGTTCAATCAAAACTAGGAGAGACCAAAATTTATAGGGTTTTTCATTCTAATTTTAATGTCAAAAGGTCCAGTGGAATGCAAGAATCACATATCACATTTAACACATGCCAACACAATCACATTTTCATTATGACTCATATCAGATCCATCATTTATGAATGCTAATTAGGAAAATCTGTTGTCAGACAGTGTTCCACTTCATCAGTCTGTGATGGTTATTGCATGCCAGAGGTGAAATCTAAGATAAGGTGTCATTTTTTATGTGTTCGTCTATCTAGTCTATCTTTACATTAATCAATGATTTCCAAAAAGTCTTAAAAAAACAGAATGGATTAACAACAAGCTAAACAAATATTGTTATTTAATGAACACAAACTATAACTTCAGTGAGAACACAACCTGATTATTATCGCTGTACAGTGATGGGTCGGGTCTGGGCATTTTTAAGCAATTCTGAGCAACAAGCAGAAGAACTGGAAGACATTTAGGAACTTAGCAACACAATCAGTGACAATTCATGTGTAGCTTCACAAATTGACTAAGCCAGACCTGCAGGTTTAGCAACCGTCCATGCATGGAATTTATTTTAACAATGATTGATTTGCTTCATAAGTGAAAGACTGGTTGAGCTATGTGCAAAGTGAGAAGCCTCAGATAGTTTCACACTGAAACTAACTGACACTCTGCAGATTTTCTAGCAGAAAAAAGACTTGAAGACGCTGCACAGTGATCAGTCACGCTCAGGCAATTTAAGCTGGAGCACAAGAAGATGATTACATTACAATGTGGATTCTGCACCAGTTGAGGCTCGAATCCACAATCTCTGGAACCTAAAACGGTCATCTGCTGCTCTGAGCTAATTGGCAAGTAGCAACTCAGCAGCAGTGGATTCACAAATTGAGTAAGCTATTCACTGTTGTGTAGGAAAGCAGCCATCTGTGCATGGAAAGGCAGATTTGAAACCACTGTAAAAAAAAAAATTAAGTTATTAAGACAAAAATCTGAAAATACACATATTGCATCTAGACAGCATGGAGATGTTGGTAATTTGTTTGTAAATGATTGATTTGCTCCATAAGTGAAAAACTGACATTTTTATGTTGAAAATGCTTTCAAAAATTTTTGAGATAAAATTCTGAAATTTGCCACACATCATCTACCATGGCTCTAGAATTTTGTCATTTATTTAGCAAGAATTTGCAAGTATATGTTTACAGTACCGTTTACAGTCAAACATTTTGATGCACTGTAGGCTCAATTTTTGATAAATCAAAAATCTGAGAAACATAGTTTGTGTAGGACAGTCTGACGATGCTCTGTAGCAAGTTTGGTGTCAATTCAGCAAAAAATGTGGGAGGAGATAGGTTTAAGAAGTTTTACAGTTTTTGAAAAAAAAACAGTGATGAACTTCATAATTTTTAATAGGTTTAAGTGGCTTGAGTTTACAGCTGAGGATATCTGGCATGAGACTGGACCTTTGTGCAAAGTTTGGTGAGTTTTCACCCAATGGGAAGTATGATTTCCTTGGAAGAAGAAGAAGAAGAAGAAGAACAAGAACAAGAACAAGAGCAAGAATAATTATAGCTGCTGCGCAGCGATGGGTCGGTCCGGGCTATTTTTGGCAAATTTAGACAATTCTGAGCAACAAACAGGAAGACAAGACAGTTGACAACGACGCTCATTTTGGACCACTTGAGGCTTGAACCCACAACTTCTGGAACCAAAGGCTGTCATCTATCACTCTGAGCAAATTGGCAAGTGGCAATACAACAGTGGCTTCACAAATTGAGTAAGCCATTCACTGTTGTGCAGGCAGATTTGAAACCACTGCAAAAAATTCAGTTATCAAGACAAAAATCTGAAAATACACATATTGCAGCATGGAGATGTTGGTAATTTGTTTTTAAAAGTGATTGATTTGCTACATAAGCAAATAACTGATGTTTAGCTATGTCATTATTGCATTGACTCCAATTGTTCACATGAAAGAAAAATTTAAAATGCTGTGAAAAATTCAGTTTTTGAGGCTCAATTTTTGATAAATCAAAGGAGGAGAGAGGAAATAGGTTTAAGAAGTTTTACAGTTTTTGAAAAAAAACCTGAGTGATGTACTGTGCAAAAGTTTCTTTAGTATTGGGGCTACAGTTTGATGAAAGTGTGAAGTTCTAGCAGGTTGATTTGTTATGAATTTTCAATGTTTTGAACTTTAGATGCTTGCTGTAACGCCACCATCAGGACTATTGGCTTGGGTTTACAGCTCTGGCATGAGACTGGACCTTTGTGCAAAATATTGACAAATCCTTGGAATTAAGTAAATCTGGCATGGGGCCGAACATTTCTGTAAAGTTTGGTGAGTTTTCGCCGTTGGGAAGTATGACTTCCTTGGAAGAAAGAAAGAAATAATTCCTAGGAATACAATAGTGTCCTGGCAGCTTAGCTGCCCGGACCCTAAAAACCCTTTTTACACCTGAGACAAAACAAAAAAGACTAAACAAAAAAATACAGATTATTATTTGAGAATTTTTTTGTGTTCCACCCTGTCACACCAAGGCTGACATGAATATTCACATTCCAGGCATTCCGCTAGTAATTAAATGTTTGCGTCGTCACACAATCGTTGATTTATCTTTGTCTTTACTATAAGAAACTCACACTTAGCTCTACACATTGGGGACAGGGCTGTTGTTTCAGGGGCGCAATATTGTGTTGAAAAGTTGTGATGTGGTGATGTTATTGTAAAGTGCGTTCTGGCCCAAATTAAACACTGCCTGTGTTATCCCCCTAGGTCCTACATCACTTCTCAGGTTACTAAGCCAATCAATAACCAGAGATTGTCCCGAAGGCGTATGGGTCTTGTAGTCCATGACACTCCTCACCTCCTGAGTAATTTTGAACTCCTTTCAGGCACCATATACAGTTAAAAGTGTATGTGAATGGTAAACAAATGGCTCTGCTGTAGTTTTATGGGAAAAAACATGATTTTTCTTCTCAATTTAGGTTTTAAATTTGTTTTTCACTCATATTCACACATTCAGTCTTTGTTTTACCCTCTTTTTTAAAGTACCTGGTCAAGTCCTTTGAAAAGCATGTGTAAAGTGTTTTTTTCCCTGTGATATTATATCTACTTTGACTTTGGACTAGTTAAAGCTTCAAGTTCTAGTCATCTGCAGCACTCTTTTTTCAAGACCATATTCAGACAAAGATTTAAGAAAAAAAACCTTATATTTCAGTGTTTTGAAACTTACATAACTCCACAGCGGAAGCACTCACAGTGATTCTAACTGTTGGGGATGAAGTTCTGAGTTTTTTGTTCAAATGAGACCATGCATGTACATATACTAAAAATGGAACAAGAGTAGTGTTCAGTTTACATTGTGTTCTGGGTGTATTTAGCGGAACTTTACAGGAGCACTAAGAAACTTAATGAAACATTTTAGATTCAGTGGTGCAGGGATAATGATCACGGTTGATTTTATTAGAGATGAGCTCATATCTCCAACCGAACACAACTAACGTGAAATTGAAATCGAAATAAAAGTGATTGCTAGGATATTTGCAACAGTGATGGCCTGGGTTTGTTCCAACCATCCATCAGCACAGTGCTCACACAAACAACTACAGCATTTTCACAATCATGACTCATATTGTGACGCAGTACATTTCATTTCCACAGGGTGTCCACACCTTGCAGTCTCACAAAAGAATCAATCACCTCTTTTGTTGTACCAAGCCATGGAATCAGCCACATCTCCCCACTAAGATAAAAGTTCCTGTCCCTTCCTTGCTCAGAGTTGCTCTGAGAATTTTTCCAAATCTCCCCTAAGCTAGAACTCCTTCCTAGAATTTTTTCGGCTGTGCTAGTAGCTCTCTGAGAATATCCTCAGAATGTACCAAACTCCAAATATATATATATATGTACCAAAAATCAAGAAAACATGTAAAAAAAAAAAAAAATAAAAAAAAATCAGAACAGACTTTGTTAAATAAATGAAAACAACAAAAGCAACATTATAATAATATGTAGTGTAGTGTTTTACTTTTTGTATTGTCTCCCTCTCTCTGTGGACTGCTGAATAATTGTGATGCCCGGCTGATCAGGTCCAAGCTCTTTCACTTCAAGCATCCTGTAACGTCCTCCTCTCAAATGGTGTTGTTTTGAAAGACTTCACCATATTTGCTTTCTCTTTCTGCATCTCCATCTCGTTCTCGCTCAAACTCAAACTTGTCACTCCGCACTTTATGACAGACGGCTGTGACGTCATTCCGCTGGCGATTGGGTGGGACGTAAATCAGCTGCATTCAGCTTTGGGTGCAGGAGAGCTGGGCCCCGACAGCTCCTATCTCTTGTATTGAAGCAGAGCGAACTGCGCATTTCCAACTTACAACGAGAGTCTATGGGCAAAGATTCTTGCACCCCAGGGAGGAAACATGTGACCAATCAGTAACTTTAGACAACGCAGAACATTTTTAATCGACATTTTTATTGCAGATGATACATTTTACTCACCAACTATATCATATTTATCTTGCTCATCTGAAAAATTTATATATATTACAAATTAATTTTATTTTATTTTTCAAATGTGTTTAAATGAGACAGGTGGGGCGGTGCCCTAGCGCCCAGCGCCACTGGTGGGTATGTTTATATAAGTAGGCTCATCTGTGTGCATGTTTCCAAGAGAGAGAGCAAGAGAGAGGGTAAATGTCCTTTTGCGGCTGACATTTTCCTCTAAATCAGCTGGCCTCCCAAGCTGCACCACACTTGAACTCCTAGTAATGATTCACTTGGTCTGCTCAATATCTCCTCCCAAGGTGTGTGTGTGTGTGTGTGTGTGTGTGTGTGTGTGTGCGCGTGCATATAACTAAAACGATCCTTTTGGCTTTCCATACATGAGACTCCCTCAATGAGTAACATACCTCTCAGTCAGTAGATCATGCACAATTTAAATTCAATAGGATCATATCCACACACAGACACATATGTTAGTCCATTTCCCAGTGTGCCATTCTCTGTACATGTATGTAGTCACTGTTTCTGAGTAGATGTGTACGTGCAGCGTATATATTCTTGTGTGTGAGAACCCACACATGCAGAAACACACAAATAAATATCTGGACTCTCAGATTGCTCCAAGATTTATTCCCCTGCCATGGCAGCAGAAAATTGACTTGTTTCATGGAGGCAGGCTATTGACACACTACTGAGCACTGAGAGAACGTAGTTGGGGTGAGAGGAATAGAGAGAGAGACCAAGTAGGAGAGCAAGAGGGAGAGAGAGAGAGAGAGAGAGAGAGACGGAAACCCCTTTTCACACAGGCAGTCTATCTCTGAAATGTTCAGGAACTTTTACCACATGGGGTCATGTGTAAATGGGAACAGGGAAATCTGTACCACCAATTTCCCACCTCAAAACCAATAACATTTCAGGGAAAATGCCGGTAACATTGCAGAGACAAGTACATAAAGTTTTAGGTTTACATCTTCCTTGTGGAGCACGCAAACCAATCACAAGACTCAGCTTATGACATATTTGAATTTACTATTTGTTTACGGTTTGGTATTTACTCCAGTGCTTTTGTGGGGGATCTGATAATGAAAAAGCAATTTTAAAATTGCAAACAAGCTCCTTTTGTCATAATGGCAGGGAACTTGACAGATTTGCAAATAAGTGAGCTCCTTTCAGTCTGCACAGAGGGTGGAATGGATAGCCAGCTGTCTGGTACAATTAGTATACAACAAAATAACAGGTATTCTGCAAGAGCACAACATACTGGGTGCAGTTACATAATGGCTTCTCATTCAGAATGAAATAAATCTGAATGAAGTCATTCGGAATTAAAGTTTTTCCAGGGAGTTTACATGAGAAATATTCATTCTGAATGAGGGTTTACACGGGAGATCAGTTTAATCGCCTGTATTCAGGTCCGCGGAAGGTTTGGGGCAGGGAAGGTTTCTGATTGGATAGGGGGCAGGGCGGATGTTACGTGTTTACGTTTACCGGAGGGAAACACTGTAGTTCTCATTCCAAATAACAAGATGCTTGATGACGCCGTTCTTAGTGCCTTTTTCGGGCTTGTTTCGCTTATATTCTTAAAACAGCAGTACGACAGCAACCTTGTTCTGCTATTGCTTCGTCTGTTGAGGAGGAGAAGGGAGGTAGAAGGTCGAAGAAGGGAGATAGATGACCATGCTTTGGCGAATGGAAACCGGTGAGTGCAACGAGTCCAACTGCTCTATCTCAGCCAGTTGCTATGCTCGCTATATACGTCATTGAGCCAGAAAAGCTAGGAAACGCTAGGAAACGAGCATGCGCAAAAGACCAGAATGAACTTAAAAAGGAATGAGTGTATACAAGTGCGAGAAATTCTGTCATTCGGAATTAGAAACGGAATATTCCAGCCCCTTAAATCGGATTGAATTTTCAATCGCATTGGCCATTTTCATTACGAATTAGGCATTTACAAGATCACTTTTAATAGGAATGAACTTTCATTCCAAATGAAAAGAGAATTAAACTGTCCATGTAAACACACTCAATGAGGCAGAAGACCCAAGTCTTAAGTAAGCTGAAAAGTCTCCAGAAAAAGTTTTTGCAGATAAATGACCACTACCGGAAGACTGGTGCAAGAGACTGAACCATGGCCATATTTCGAAATATGCCAGGTAACTAACTACGCTACGCTAACTCTACGTACTCTGTGGCTATAGTGACCAGTTTGATTTCGGATGAGGAGACCATCACCAATATGGCAGTAAGGCCTGGACCAAATAAAATGACGAGGTCAGGAGTGGCAAGGACAACAATCTTACGGACCAAAGGGGACACTGAATCTGTGACCGAAAGTTGTCATTTTCTACTACATACATATATAGAGGGTCAAGAAAGTTTTCAGAACACAGCAAATGGCTCTAGACATGTAAAAACTAACTTGCTAAGATGGATAGAGACTTTCATGAGAAGGAGAAACTTAGAATCTAGAAACAGCAGCAGTATAAAGAGTAAGTACGGGAGAATGACAATGGAACATGAACAAAAGGCAAGGGAACATGAGCGGGAGGCAAGGGACAAACAGATGACCATGTGGAGAGAGATGCACAACAGCCAAAACAGTCTGTTGAGGGAACTGAAGAACCACATCCACCTGCCTACAACACCACAACCAGTTTCCTTACTAATTCACCAGCTCCAAGGATCCCCATAGTATCACAACAGCTATGCTTGAAATCACACGAGTTCACATCATTCACAATCATAGATTTTTGTGGAGATGGTACTTGTGATGATATCTAGGTGCAACCACCTTGAATTTCCAGTTCCAAGTACACTCCCAGCCACTGGAAGTCCCCCTTCTTCCTTCTTTTTTCTCACAGGGTGTGTCTAACTTCCACTGTAAACACGGCCATTCATTCAGTTGCAAGGTGTCCACATGAAATGACGTTTCCTTAGCAAAAACACATAAACTAATAAAGTATACTGAAACCAGGACTTTTAGTCATGGAATTTAACCAACGTCTATTCAAGTACTGTACATACAGTTTTGAGGTACTAATTTATTTAGTGGAGTAGATCTATGTAAAAGCATAACATGGAAATACTACTAAATCTTGGAAGCAAATATTAGGCTATATGTTTTACTCTACTACATTTATTTGAAAGCTTTAGTTACTTTTTGTAGATGCAAGATGGTGCTGTGCTCGGTGGCAGCCTGTTGCAGCAGCTCCTGCTGTGTGTTTTGAGTTTTTATCTTTTTTCGTCAACTTTTTGTCTTTTTCTTGTGTTTTCTTTCATATACAAGGACCAGTAACTAAGGGGCAATAGCTTCGCTTAGTTTTAGTTTTAGTTAGTTTAGTTAGTTTTTGCTACTCTTTGTAAGGGAGAGCCATGCTGAGAGAGGCGAAAGCATTGTTTACACGTGAGAACAGCTGATGGCGCTGTAAACCTGTGATGTTGCCGAGGGCAAGGCCTGAAATCCCGGGGAAGCTATGGAGGAGATGCCGAGGTTGCAGAGCTGAAGACAAACGTAGGGAGAAAAGGAGGAAATGTAGACCTGCCATCCCAGTGATCATCTTGGGAAATGTGAGGTCTTTGGGAAAAACGATGGACAAACTCGCCATGCTGATTAAGACCCAGAGGGCATACTGTGAGTGCAGCATTTTGTGTTTTACGGAGACATGGCTGCACTCGCATATCCTGGACCACAGCATGGCGGTACCTGGCTTCAGGACTGTAGGGGCGGACAGAGATGTTTCACTGAGCGGTAAGAAGAAGGGAGGAGGGATTGCACTGTATGTGAGTGAGAGGTGGTGTAACTCAGGACATGTTCATGTTTCTGTAGCCCGGACATTAAACTGCTTGCTGTGGAAATGCGTCTGTACTTTCTGCCAAGGGAGTTCACATCCGCCATTGTTACCGGTGTTTACATTCCTCCGTCGGCTGATGCAGCAGCAGCGAGTGACATTATTCACTAAACAGGCGCAAGGCTCCAAACTCAGCACCCAAATGCTTTTGTAGTTATTACTGGGGATTTTAATCATGCCACACTGGACAAAACACTTCCAACATTTCAGCATGTTGAGTGCCCCACTAGAGACAGTAGCACACTGGACCTTCTGTATGCAAATGCTAAGGACGCATACAGTGCCACAGCACCGCCCCGGGCAGGTCTGATCACAACCTAGTCCTGCTTACACCAAAGTATGTCCCCCCTGTCCAGTGGCAGCCTGCATCCAAAAGGATGGTGAGGAGATGGACTCAGGAGGCTAGTGAGTCCACAGACTGGGACGTGCTCCGTGAGCCACATGGGGAGGATATCAACAGCATGACTGACTGCATCACAGAGTACATCAAATTCTGTGAAAATACCCCCCTGCCAACCCAGACTATGCGCTGCTTTCCCAACAACAAGCCATGGATCACCAGTGACCTGAAATTACTTTTTAACAATAAGATGAAAGCCTTCAGGTCTAGGGATAGGGAATAACTGAGGAGGGCACAGCGTGACCTGGAAGCGCATCATTTCTATAGCAACGACTCTTTTCAGGGGTAACTGTCTTCCTTTCCGAAACCTTGCCTCTTTGAAAGATAACTTCCATTATTCGGACTGGCGGTCCTTCACCTTTTTTACATAAGTCCCACCATTACGAAAATTCCTGCCTTTATTATTCGAAATATCGGCCCTTCCTCTTTTTTCTAAAGGATCCGCCATTCCGAAGTTTGGATATTGCTGAATATGGCACAGCTGCAGTGCTGCAGTGCAGACATTTCAGTCGCACACTGCGTGTGTCAGCAGCGGGCAGATGTATAAAACTGGGCTTTTACCGATGCACTTTCTGAAGGCTACTTACTTTATTAGACTTATATTTTCGTTAGGATACTATTTTTTTCATTATTATATAATTGTTTTCAGTTAATCAGTGAGATCACATCTTCAAAAAATGTCTGAAAGAAAAATAACAGAAAAGGTGTAATACTGAAGATTTCGTTTGTTTACAAGTTATTTTGAATTTGGAAACCTGTTTTGTTGACCTTTTTGTAATAAACTACGGAGCCCGGCAGTGGCCGTGAGAGGAAAAAATATATATCATGCGCACGTTTTAATTAATTTGAATCCTCATTCATTCACTCAGTCATTCACTCTGCACCTGCTGCTTTGCATGGGATTGTTGTCAGCAAAAGACAATTAACGAGGAAATTGAGAGTTTTAGAGAATATTTTGTGTGTAAAACTGTGTGTAATATCTTATATTATTTGTGTTCTTGTGAAGAAACCCCGCTGGCTCTGCGACGCCTTCCCAGTTGAATTAGGCACAGGCGCTCGGATGCACATAGAAAACCCATGAATGAAGCAGCAGTCCTGTCCTTGTGTCCTGTGCACTGATGTCTAACGTTTAACATTTGTTGAGCCGTTATCACGTTTAATTGGCACAGCTCTGACAGCAGAAATACACCGGGTACCGGTGCTACACGTCAGTCGGCAGAGTGGTGTGTTTTTTGTGTTGTTGTTTTTTTGAAAACTTCTTAATTTTTTAATTTCAACTGAGGGTGCAAAAATAATAAATTGATGGTAGCCTATGCATTTTGCACACTTGCAGAACCGGGGAGCTGTTCCTCAAACAAATTGGTGAGGTGATCCTCTTTTCAATCAATCAATCAATCAGTTTTATTTATAAAGCCCAATATCACAAATCATAATTTGCCTCACAAGGCTTTACAGCATACAACATCCCTCTGTCCTTTGGACCCTCACAGCAGATAAGGAAAAAACTCCCCAAAAAAAACCCTTTACTGGGGAAAAAAACGGTAGAAACCTCAGGAAGAGCAACTGAGGAGGGATCCCTCTTCCAGGATGGACAGACGTGCAGTAGATGTCATACAGAACAGATCAACATAATAAATTAACAGTAATCTGTATGACACAATGAGACAGAAAGAGAGAGAGAGATGCAGGACAGACGGTAATGACAGTAGCTTACAACAACATTCATGAAAGTAATAATACTGTCGTAATAATACTGTGGTACAATATGTTGAAAGTATATATTAGTATCTGGCAGTATACATGTGTGATAATAATCATATGTCTCTAATAACAGTAGAAGTATGACTAATGATTAATGATGGCAGCAGCAGCAGGAGGCATCTGGCAGGACCACGGCAGCAGCACAACCACACACGTAATGCTAACCAGGCACCGCTGCAATACGAGTTAACCTGAGAGACAGTGGAGCACAAAGGCTCCGGAGAAGAAGCCGAGTTAGTGACATCCAGAATGGCCGAGTTAGCAAGATGCAGTAATAGGATACGAGAGAGAGAGAGAGGGGGGGGGGGGGGAAGAGGCCCGGTGTACTATGGGGGGGTCCTCCGGCAAACTAGGCCTAAGTCAGCCTAACTAGGGGCTGGTACAAGGCAAGCCTGAGCCAGCCCTAACTATAAGCTTTATCAAAGAGGAAAGTCTTAAGTCTAGTCTTAAATGTGGAGACGGTGTCTGCCTCACGGACCGTAACAGGAATATGATGCCAGAGGAGAGGAGCTTGATAGCTGAAGGCTCTGGCTCCTGATCTACTTTCGGAGACTTTAGGGACCACGGGTAACCCTGCATTCTCTGAGCGCAGTGTTCTGGTGGGATAATAAGGCACTATGAGCTCTCTAAGATATGACGGAGCTTGACCATTTAGAGCTTTATAAGTTAACAGTAGGATTTTAAATTCAATTCTGGAATTGTCCTTTCTTTTCTCTCTTCTCTCTGTCCAAAACTGTCATTGCGCCCCACGTGACCAGCTGACTTTGCTACGAGCTGATTGGCAGTTGAAACAGGCGACTTGCCTTATGATCTAAAACCAGCCACTGGCGACTACATGAAAGGCATCTGTCAATAAGTCTCTTCAACGTCTTGAATAGAATCTTGTACAGTAGCTAACTGTATAGATCTGGTCAATACACAGTATGCCCTACGTTAAGACTTTACTTGTAGACTGAATAATAAGAGATTATAATCACAACTTTACAGGATTTGACAAGTAGCCGAAGTTTTTACATAAAGTACAAAGACCCCTCTGTTTTGACGGCGGACAGTCTAGTCAAAATAAAAAAAAATAAAGCCGTCCGACACAGTTGTTTCTGCTATTTTGGGCAAGAGAATATAAACAATTATTAAAGGGGATGCTGAGCAGCAAGATCCGTTGTGTAATTAAAAGGGATAATGCACATTCAGCCACACACTACACTAACAGGCAGGGTCCCCTCTGGTTTACACCTATTGAATGTTGTCGGCTCATGTCAGCTGCCGGAATGTGCATGCTGTGAGCTGCCCTCCCCCTCCCAACGCCAGTGATTTAGCATAACTATGCCCTAACCTTTTGTTTGTGTTTGCGTACTAGGTTATTTGGAATGCGGGGAGAGAGAGAAGACATTTCTACACTGAGTCTTTTAAGGCTATATGGATTTTTTGGATGATTTTGTGATTTTTGTTTCGTGGCTTTATTAACTTAATTATTCTGATTTTTATTCGGGATTTATAGAGGACATGTATATGCTGCTCACTATAAAACATGGTTACTATAAATAAATGCATCTCTGTGCAGAGAGGGAAATATATGCTGCCTGCGTCTGAGCAGGAGGCTACAGTAGAGATACGCGTCCTGGCTGACGCACGGCTATCTCGCTATGCAGATCATTTTGGATTTATTTTGAGATATCTGATATTGATGCCTCCACCCTCCAATACGGTGGAAGGCATTTACATTTAACTGATTTAACAGATTCAAAAGCAACACATCTTTTCAGAAACAGTGACCCGGGGTTATTAGCTTTCCTTAAGTGCTTTCAGCTGAAGTCCCTATGACAAAAAATCTTGACAGTGAGGTCTGTGGATTATCCAGAGTACCAGGGACACTCTCTCTACAAAGACAAATTGCTGGTGAACTCATTAAATAACATTTTTACCAGCCGTGACACACCGCGACACCTGGTATTGTTTTCACCTCAACCTGATCTCACAGAAATACATGAAATGACCACGACCGCTTAACACTGCATTCCGTGGTGGCAGCACGTAATGAGTTGAAATTACGTGCCGGTACCACGGAAACAATGCCAATGTAAAGTCAATTAGGATCCTTTTTCGTGGTGGACACACGAATTCCCTGATTCAACAACGTCCTGTATACATATTTGATATAATCAGTAGATCTATCTGTTACGACTCTATTTTACAACAAGCTGCAAAAAACCTACCGTCCCAAAAACGCAGTTTTTAGAGTACTTATCGAAAATATCTGAAATTTGCCAACATCCTTGTTTTTTCTTAACATAGTTCATCTAGGTGCAGTGCAATAACTAGTTCGGCCTTACTAAATATTAGATATATTCAGTAGATGTATCTTTTTACAACCCTATTTAGAGCCCTACTTCGCAAATCAGAAGAACTACAACTATGTTGCTGATATGTATCAAGCTGCATGGCGCGGTCCCAGGGAATTGTAGTTTTTTTTAAAATATAAGTGTTTTTCCTAGATTTGGAAGTTGTAAATACTGAATTGAGAGTACACTGTGGACTTCAAGGGGATGGTAAACACACTTGTGTAGGCTAATCAGATTTTAAATATCTAATTTCTAAATGGGTGAAAATTAATTTTATCCATATTTTACCCATATCTGACAGCAGCCCCCGTTGTTGACTACACTCACATGATAGTTGAGGTCAAGAGCTCTCTATAACAGTTGGTCCCATGTCTGTACCCCGTTTAGTTGCTGAGTTAAAAGCCCTCAAACATGCACTGAGGTCAAGGTTCAAAGGTGAATGGCTCAAAGCAGGAGCCATGTAGAATCTTCATACTGACATATGTTACGCTCCAGGTTGAGACCTTTCCAATGATGTATTTGGTTTAGCTCTGCGACAAAGTTTTGATTTTTTTTAATTTTTTGGACACAAGCCATGCCAGGTGTAGTTTCAGAGAGCACTCTGAAGGCCCAGTGTATAAAATGATTTTTGTTTGTTTCTTTTTTACTGTAGATAGTTACTAACATGAGTCAGACAATACAATACTACTAAAAAGTAAACCAATAATAACAATAATGAAATATGCAAAAACAATAATAAAATTATACTGAAATTTTAAAATCTATTTACAGTGGAATGGCAGCCTCATAGATATCTTAGATACAATGTATTATTGTTAAGACACTTTATTATTGCTTAGATACTATTTAGCCTATTATTGTATTTACTTTTAGCATGCTCCACTTTTATCTATCAATCAATCAATCAACTTTATTTGTAGAGCGCTTTTCCTGCATGGACATGCAACACAAAGTGCTTTGCAGAATTAAAAACAATTAACACAAGAAAGAAAAACAGTTACAAAGAAAGCCCCTCCCTCCCACCCTCCATACTAGACACACACACACACACACACACACACACACACACACACACACACACACACACACACACACACACACACACACACAATCTCACACACAATAGGGAGACATGGCATGGCACTGAGGATCAAGGAAACGCCACCTTTGGGGTCGTCCACACTGGGAGGAGCAGCAGGCTGTGCCATTGGGGGGACCAGCACCCAGGCCCCCCGACTCCGACAGACAGGTGGACCCCCACATCGAAGGGAGGAACCACCAGCCGGCCGGGCCGAAGGAACCCAAGGACAGCACCCCCACTAGCAGACCCGACACAGCTCCCAGTGTGGAGGACCCCCCTGAAGAAACACTGGAGTTAAAAGCTAAAGACTAAAAGCATAAAATAGGACTAAAAGAATAAACAAAATAAAATAAATACAGTACCAAAAATAAAATACGTAAAATTATAAATAAAATAGAATAAATAAAGTACCAGTGATAAATAAAAACAGAAAATTATTAAGATTAATATCATCTTAAAAAGCAAGATAAAAGCAGCAACATAAAATACGACAGAACCAGATAAGAACATAAGAAGAGTTTAAAATATTAGTTAAAAGCCTGATTAAAAAGGTGTGTCTTTAATCTTCTTTTAAAAATATCAACAGTCTCTGCAGTCCTGAGGCTCTCCGGCAGGCTGTTCCACAGGTGGGGGCCATAGTGGCTAAATGCTGCCTCACCATGGGTTTTTGTTCTGGGTTTTGGTATGGTTAAAAGGCCAGTGCCGGAGGACCTCAGGGTCCGCGAGGGTTGATATGGTAAAAGCCGTTAAGACATTTAAAAACCAGTAAGAGAATCTTAAAATCGATCCTGAAGCGGACGGGGAGCCAATGCAGCGACTCTAAAACCGGTGTAATGTGCTCTCGCCCTCTGGTCCTCGTCAGCACGCGTGCGGCTGAGTTTTGTCATAATTGGAGATTTAAAATACTCTTTTTGGGAAGGCCAGAGAGCAGAGCATTACAGTAATCTAAGCGACAGGAGATAAAAGCATGCATTAGCACCTCCGTACTGGCCTGAGAGAGAAACGGGCGGACTCTGGCTATGTTCTTAAGGTGATAAAAACCTATTTTCGTTATATTTTTGATATGTGGGATAAAATTCAGCTCAGAGTCAAAAGTCACGCCCAAATTTTTTACTAATTGGGTTGGTTTAAGATCCTGTAGTTTTGGTAAAAGTTTCTCTCTCTGGCCTTCAGGACCTATAACTAAAACCTCAGTTTTGTCCTGGTTGAGCTGTAGGAAATTCTCTGCCATCCATGACTTGATGTCTACAATGCAGTTAAAAAGGGCATCAATTGGCCCTGTGTCATCAGGAGACACGGCGATGTATAGCTGTGTATCATCAGCATAACTATGGAAGCTGATGCCGTGTCTCCTGATGACATCCCCAAGGGGAAGCATGTAAAGATTAAAGAGAAGTGGACCTAAAATTGAGCCTTGGGGAACCCCACATCCAATTTCATGAGTTCCTGAGGAACATGTATCCATACTTACATAAAAGCATCGGTCTGTGAGATAAGAACAGAACCAGTTAAGGACAGTACCAGAGAGGCCAACCAGGTGTCTGAGTCTTTTTAATAAAATGTGATGGTCTACCATGTCAAAAGCGGCGCTTAGATCCAGTAGAACCAACACTGTGAGCTTTTTGTTATCTAAATTCCACCTGATGTCGTTTAAAATCTTTAGAAGGGCTGTCTCGGTACTGTGGTTCCTCCTAAAACCAGACTGATGCCTCTCTAAAATGGTATTTCTGTTTAAAAAGTCATTAACTTGGTTAAAAACCAGTTTTTCTAAAATCTTACTTAAAAACGGTAGGTTGGATACAGGCCGGTAATTATTAAGAATGTTGGGGTCTAAGTTGCTCTTCTTCAGAAGGGGCTTCACCACCGCTGTTTTAAAGGCGGTGGGGAAGACACCCGTCTGAAGAGAGCAATTCATGATGTTTAAAAACTGCTCCTCAAAGAAACCATAAAACGTCTTTAAAAGTGATGTGGGAATTGGATCTAAAAGGCAGGTTGTTGGGTTTACTTGGGAGAAAACTCGACCAAGTGTCCTTGCATCAACCAGGGCAAAACTCTCCAGTGTTTCCTCAGGCAAGGACAACAGTCCAGGTGTGGTAACAGACAGAACTTTCTTGGATAACAGACTGGATCTGATGTCCTTGATTTTAGTTCTGAAGTGGTCTGCAAAGTCTTCACAAAGATCATCTGTTGGTGTCTTAAGAACTTTATTAAAATCAGTGCCTGTTAAAATATTAAAAGTGGAGAAGAGGAACCGGGGGTTGTTTTTATGGTTGGTGATGAGTTGTGAGAAATGGGAAATTCTGGCCTTTTTGACTGCGTTATTGTAGGTTTTGAGTTGTTGACGTAAAATCTCATAATGAACGGTCAGTTTACTCTTTCTCCATCTTCTCTCAGCACTTCTGCATTGTCTTTTCAGTTTATTAATTTCATTGTTTTTTCTCCACGGGGGTGTAGGTTTTCTTTTTATTGTTTTCGTTACAGGTGGAGCTACTGAGTCGAGAGCGGACTTCAGTTTACTGTTAAAATTATCAACGATAAAATCACAAGGTGCAGGTTAAATTTCAGCAGGAGTGCTCTGTAAAATCTGGATAAAATTTGCAGCCACTTCAGAAGTGAGACAGCGCCTCCTCACTGTTCTCACCGGGGCCTCCTCCTGGTTAAAACTGGTGATGTTAAAAAATACACAGTAGTGGTCAGACACAGCCAGGTCGACAACAGAGGACACACCGATGGACAGGCCATGGGTTATGACCAGGTCAAGGGTGTGTCCTCTGTTGTGAGTTGGCTGTGTGACATGCTGCTTAAAATCAAGACAATTTAAAAGGTTTAAAAACTCTCTGGATATTGGATCCTAGGTATCATCAACGTGTAGATTAAAATCACTAGTTATTAAAATCCTGCTATAAGAGGTGTGAATGATTGATAAAAGTTCAGAGAATTCGCTGATAAAAGAACTAGAGTGATGGGGTGGTCTGTAAACAGTGATGCAAAGAATCGGAGGGCTGCTAAAAGTAAAGGCATGGTGCTCAAATGACTTGTAACTGTTGAAAGACACTCCATTTGAGGTCAGTGTGTCACTTGTAATGGATGCCGTCCCGCCTCCTCTTCTACCCTCTCTAGTAGAAAACAAAAAATTAAAATTTGGTGGGCAGGCCTCGGTGAGTGCAACAGGTGCGTCAGTGCCAAGCCATGTCTCAGTTAAAAGAAGACAGTCTAACTTATTATCTAAAATCACGTCATTCATTAAAAAAGTTCTATTTAAAAGAGAGCGAACATTAAAAAGTGCCACATTGATGGTGACAGGTGGCTTGTTGATCCTGGAGGTGGGTTGTGGGTGTTTTGTGAGTGGTCGAAGGTTATGGAGGTTCACAGAGTGAGTATGGCGGTGTCTGATGTGTTGATGTTGTGTAATGATTACCTGAATGGATGAGGTGTTGGTGTGAATATGAGGTCCAAGTCCGGTACTGTGTGCATGGTGGTCAGAGGTGGAACTGAGTGGATAGGAGCATGGACCTGGGGGACATCAATTGGTGTGGGACAGAGCAGCTGGTGCGGGTTTGGGGAAAATTGCGTGCTGAGCACCGTATGCCAGGTTAGCTGAGAGCATGCGGGGACCTGCCCTGTTAAGATGGAGCCCGTCTGGCCCAAAGAGGTGTCGTCTCTCCCAGAAAACATCAAAGTTGTTGATGAAGCTGACGTTGTGGGAGCTGCAGGCGGAAGAAAGCCATGTATTGAGGCTCAACCTACGGCTGAAGGTGCCAATCCCTCTGCCGCAGGTGGGGGTGGGGCCGGAGATAAAAACAGTCACCTGGGACTGTGAGATGGAGTTAAAAAGGTGTCTAAAATCCTGCTTTAAAAGTTCGGACTGTTGCCTGGCGATGTCGTTCGTACCTGCGTGGATAATAATCCTTTTCGCCTGCGGATGGGAGCTCAGGATGTCCGGTATTTTCCCGGTTATATCAGTAACGGTGGCTCCGGGGAACGACAGGGTTAACGCCTCCCTCATGCGGACATGCCTCACGATGGAGTCCCCGATGACCAGGGTTGTGGGAGCGTCCGCTCGGTCTTCGGGGGAGCAAGCCAGCTCAGCCATCCCGCCACCCTCACCAGGACTCCGGGTGTGATGCCTCGCCAGGCGGGGAGAACGGGAGGAGTGCCAGCGCACCGCGTCCCTCACGAGCCGCTTGCGCTGGGATGAAGAGCGGGTCGGCGGTGCGGACGGCTCCCTGTTGGACACCCACCTGCTGGAGGGCAGCTACCAGTGAATGGAGGGAAGGCTGTGGTGTCCGTCAGCGGGGGCATGGTGTCAGTCTCTTGGTGTGGGTCCCGGGTCGCCGGCTTCTCGTTCACGGATAGAGCCGCGTACTTGTTGGAGAGCAGGATTGGGGGAGAAGGAGCCCCGCTGCGAGCCCCGCTCGGAGCCCCGCTCGGAGCCCTCTTCTGCCCGCGGACGACCACTTCGGTCCAGGGGGTCCCCCTGTTTGGAGTGGAGCAGGCGGGCCGCTGACAGGAGGAGGACAGGTCCCAGAGAACTGTTTGCCCGAGCGCGGAGGTGGTGTTCTGCGGAGCGGACTCACCAGTCCGAGAGGTCTCCAGCCAGTTGGTCAATGTCGGGAAACGGGACCTGAGGGTGATCAGCAGGGAATCCTTCCTCTGGAGCTCATTCGACATCCGCTCGATGTCCTCGAGAAGGTTAGCGATCTTATTGTATGCTTTGTTCAGCATTTCTTCCAATTTACCAGGTGAGTCGGAAGTGTCTGGTGTCACCATGGCGGCTCACCAGGCCTTTCTTTAAAAAGTTAAGATCCAAACGTCCGATGACTAAAAAACTTTCACCCAGTAAAAAATAAAACGTTAAAATCAAACATTAGCCAGAGGCATAATGTTTAGAGTGATTTAAAAGGTTTTAAAACTGGATTAAAACAGGCTTACGGAGCTCTGTTGTGTAGCAGCAGTAGACTACTGTAGGCAGCAGTATCTACTGTAGGCTTTATGTTTTAATTTATTTAATAACAAATTTATTTTAAGTTAGGCCTACATCTTAATATTTTATGTCCTTATCATAGTTTAGCTCTTAACTCCATTGTTTCCTCATTGGGAGCCGTGTGCACGGGGGGCAGTGGCCGCTGGTTCTGTGGCGCTGGCTTGGGGTCCGCTCTCCCCTGGTTGAGTGGAGGGTGGCCGGGTTGCCGGGGGTGGACGGCTCCATGTGATGGTGTTTCCTCTCTGGTTCTTCCGTGCTCAGCCTTATTTTTTTTCTTATTATTTATTTATTAATTAGTGGCGTTTGGATTCAGTTATGGCAGACGGACGGCAATCTGAAATGGAATGAAGCCCACGGCAGACAGCAGCTACAAAACAGTAGTGGAACGTGCCCCATCCGCCCATAGCACAATGCTCTTAAAGCTCTACACTATCTGCTGGCAAAATACATTTATTTTATTTTATGGCCTTGACATTAAATTGTCATATTGTTGAGTTATCAAGGACACTTCCGCGTTTTTGTGTGTATACAGGAATGTTAAAATATCTTATCATTGAGGAAAATGAGGTTGATGTGACGTAATTGAATCAGGGAATCTATGTGTCCACCACGGGAAAGGATCCCAATTGACTTTACATTGGCATTGTTTCCGTGGTACCGGCACGTAATTTTAACTCATTACTTGCTGCCACCACGGAATGCAGTGTTAAGAGGTCGTGGTCATTTAACGTATTTCTGTTAGAGCAGGTTGTTTCGCCTTGTGAGTGAGTGAGTGTGTGTGTGCCATCGTGGCAAAGTGTGGTCCACGGCTGCCTTTTACACACAGAAGACTGTCCCTCGCTGTGGGGAGAGAGGAGAGAGGGCTTTCATGGTGCCGATGGTGGCTTGGAAAACCCCCCCTAACTGTGTCACACGGGCAGAAGGGAAGGAAGTTGGAGCTCAGCTGGTCCCCTTCTCCACACTTTAACTTATTTTATCCCTCTCTGGGAACCTGGGCCCACCGCATCCATCCACCCCTCCTTCCCTCCCTAGTGGCCCCGCACATATACCCCGAGGCTTGGCTCTCTGTCACTAATAGAAACAATAATTATCAGCTAAAAAAATGGTTTTAGGGTTTAGTTACTCTTTAATAATTACGTTACAACCACTTGTTTGCACTGCTGGTAATAACCAGTTGCACACTTGTAGCTATTTTGCACATTTTTACAACCTCAACCTCCCTTCTGACTGTGTTGTGTATATAGTTCATCTTCATCTTTTTACTCCTGCTATTTGATATTCTTTATTTTTATTTTATTCCTGTATATTTCTTGTATAATTTAAATTTTAGTACTACTCATTTTGTATATATTTTACATTTCTATATTCTAATGTCCACTTACTGTTTGTTTGCTTGCTGTAAGAATTTCCCAATTTGGGATCAATAAAGTACTATCTTATCTATCTTATCTTATCTTGTAGTCTATCTGTATTTTTTTTCCATCCATCCATCCATCCATTTTCATCCGCTTATCTGGGGCCGGGTCGCGGGGGCAGCCCCAAGCAAAGCACCCCAGACATCCCTCTCCCCAGCAACACTTTACAGCTACTCCTGGGGGACACCAAGACGTCCCCAGGCCAGATGAGATATGTAATCCCTCCAGTGTGTTCTGGGTCTACCCCGGGGCCTCCTACCAGTGGGACGTGCCCGAAACACCTCCAGCAGGAGGCGCTCAGGAGGCATCCTGATCAGATACCTGAGCCACCTCAACTGAACCCTTTCAAGGCGAAGGAGCAGCGGCTCTACTCCAAGCTCCCACCGGATGTCAGAGCTCCTAACCCTATCTCTAAGGTTGAGCCCAGCCACCCCACGTAGGAAACTTTTTTCTCTTTTCTCTTGTATCTGCTATCTCATTCCTTTGGTCACTACCCAGAGCTCATGACCATAGGTGAGGGTTGGGACGTAGATGGACTGGCATCACTGCAGAAGCTGCACCAAACCGCTGATCCATCTCATGTTCCATTCTACCCTCACTCACCCCTTCCTTCCCTTGGCTGCGCCTCGAGATCTTGTCCATGAATATCACAAACATAAAAGGTGACAAGGGACAACACTGGTGGAGGCCAACACCCAAAAAGAACGTGTTTGATTTTACACCAAGTATGCGGCCACAACTCTCACTTTGGTCATGCAGGGACCGGATGGCTCGTAGCAGCGAGCCCCGTATCCCGTACTCCCGCAGTACCCCCCACAAGACCCCCCCGAAGGACATGGTCATAAGACTTCTCTAAATCTACAAAGCACATGTAGACTGGATGGCCAAACTCCCATGACCCCTCCAGCAACCTCACAAGGGTAAAGAACTGTTCCACTGTTCCTTGGCCAGGACGAAATGTTCATTGCTCCTCCTGAATCCAGGGTTCGAGGAGGGTGAGCAGTGTGATACCCCGATAGTTGGAGCAAACCCTCCAGTCCCCTTTTTTGAAAATGGGAACCACCACCCCAGTCTGCCACTCTGCAGGCACCGTACCCGACCTCCACGCGACACTGAAAAGGTGCATCAGCCAAGACATGCCTTTTCTGGACAACGATGTCTTGAGCCTTCAGCATCTCAGGGTGAATCTCATCCACACCAGGTGCCATGAGGCTGGAGAGCCTTTTAACTACCTCAGCAACCTCTGCCAGGGATATGGGCGAGAATTCCCCCAAGTCTTCAGGCTCTGTCTCCTCCACAAAGGACGTGATGGCTAGGTTCAGGAGGTACTCTAAGTGCTCCTTCCACCACCCGAGGATGTCCCCAGTTCTGCTTTCCCTTCCTGGGGCATCAAATAGTCTGCCAGAACCTCCTTGAGGCCAACCAAAAGTCCTTCTCCATTCTCCGTTTCCAGTGATTGAAACAATTATACCAACTGAGAAACACAATACTGTGTACAATTAATGGAAAAACAACAATTCCTTAACATAGGTTATATTATGTGTTTTTACTACCATAAATCCAAATGTTTGAGCTACAAACATATGCCTTTACCACATTGTTTATCACTTAGAAGATATTGGTAAAATTTAATATAAAATGTTGTGGTTTGACCCAACAACAGGTGGTACTGAGGCTAATCACACTGTAATTACAATCTCTCTGTTAGGTTTTGCCATCTCAGCATACATACTGTTGATAAAGCAGCATTTCTAGCACTAAAACATTTTTCTTGATATCTACTCTGTTTGCTACAAAAGATACAAGCTGTGTAAATGCTGTTGATACAGATTTTGTGTACAGCTGCTATTCCTGGTTTGACCAACAGAGATCGCAACTTTATTTTGATATTCCATTAGATTTGGTCATTGCCACTTCCTGTCCCACCTTCAGTTTCCCACACTGTGGTTTTGTCAGATCAGAAGATGATGGATAGCCGGCATGTTTGTCACGTTATTGTTCGGCAAAAGATAAAGATTTAAGATAAAGACTAAACCCCCCTCCCATTTCGGAGCTGCAAGCGGGCAAAGTGGTCATTACAACTTTATTGTGTAACTTTTATTTCAACTTTTGTGTCATTTCATGGACTGTGTATATTGAAATTCATTGTTATATTTTGTGTCTGTTTGTAGTTCTACAATGGTGATTGATGATGCAACGTGAAGCTAGCTAGGCTAGCTATTTGAGGGCATCAATAAAAGATAAACCCATCTGTATAAAGAACCGGAGTCCTCGCATGTTTCAAATGGGAGCACAAGCTGCCTCTTGCAAGACAGACCAGGGTACCTTTAAAACAGTTGAATTTGTTTTTTCTTGTGTTGGCTTGCAAACACTTTTATAAAGGCATCCAAGTTTAATACCTTTGCTCTTCTTTGGTCAGTGCTTAGTACACCTAAATGGCTTAGCCTGCTATCTACCGTGGTTGTCTGCAAATCATTTTTTATGAGCTTGTCACTTCCTTTTCAAAATCCTTCTAGCCCGGTGAAGCTCATGAGTAAGATCTTCATGATCGCAACCATATTTTTCACCTGAACCAAATACCTGGTCATCTCAAAGGAATGTACTGCTTTTACTGTTTAGGGACGATATGCCTTTCATTCTTTCACAGTTTGGTTTTGAGAACCTTCTTTCCATCTCACTCATGATTTGAGTCAAGGATGAGGTAAAGTATTCTCTGTCTGAATGTATCTGTGTCATCATTACCCTTGCGCAGGCTTGTAGAGCATGTCACATAAGAGCAACCATGTCTGGAGCTAACTTTGTGTGATCTCCTCTTCTCACCATTCTCAACAGCTATCTTGCACTGTTTGGCTGTCTCTACCATGTCGTGCCACAGTTGATCACAAAATGTCTCAGTACTGTACTCACTAAAATGTATCGTGAAGTGACTCCATCATGTCTACTGCCATAGCTAAATCAATAGAGGGTGACAACAGATCTTTTGCAGATCTTTGCTTTCATCAGCAATGAGAGAGAAAACCTTACTCTCTTTCACTCCCTTCACAATGGAATCACGCACCATACTTGCTAAGCACTGCATAATTTTATTCTATGTGGTATTGCTTGTACATTTTGCTTTGTCTTGCGGCTTCATTTTTTTTATCTAGGATTGTGTTTACCAAGGGTTAGGGTTAGCTGTACACCTCCAACTGTTTTAATGTCACTTTTATTCTTTTCAACTTTCTTTTTGTATTCTTTGTTTATCATGTCTAATACAGAAGAAGCTGTAAGAGTGACCCTCTTGTGCTCATTCCAAGCAAGCATAACAAATAATGTGAGACTCCCACCATCCTCACTCCCAGCCTTTTAGCGCACTACTTTATTCAAATGTGAAAAGCCTGATTCGGCTGTGAAAACTGATATTGACAGATTAGGCAGGGAGAAATGTCACCATACATAGCAGTGGGATCAATCTTTCATTTGTGAGTATTCCACAATGAATTAATTGGATGATTTTTGGGAAAATCTTTAAATGAGGCTGAATGGGATCTGCTGCTCTTCGCTGAAACATCTGAAAGTGACAAAGGAATGAGAATGAGATCCTGTATTAAGTATTGTGATAGTCACAGATGTGATAAATTGTGACACAAGTGCTCTTAAGATATTCATACAGATGAAAGAATTGAATGAAGTATAATATATCAATTAAATCTAATATATTTCACATGACAAATTCAATTTCAAGGCACTCTATGATATCCAGGTGGGGCAACAAGGGTTGCCACATCAGTGTCCCCATGTGACACTGCATCGCCTGCAGGTACTACTGGATGGTTCTCATAGCCAGCTTCATCGTCTCAGAGTGGCTGACTTGACACACCTGAAGAAATTCAGGGATTTTAACAGTTCTAATATTTTTTTGTGTGCAAAATTACTCATATTTAGCTTTTTCACAATTATGTTACATAGCTTATATATATTGCTGAAAAAGGGCTTTGCCCTGAATGACAGTATAGACTGCTGTATATAAAAATGATAATAATAATGCTAATAATACTAATACTAATAATAACGATAATAATAATAATAATAATAATAATACATTGGATTTATATAGGGCTTTTCAGGATACTGAAAGATGCTTTGCTAAATATAGCAAAAGTGAAACATCGTCATTTTAGGTCAAAGTAGAGAAAGTTTTGACGGCAAATGCATACGTACCCTGATGTGCAGGTGAAGATGAAGAGCCCTCATCACCGGTATCCCTATTTGAGTCTACAAAAACAAACAAAATGTCATCAGAATGATAGTAAAATCAGCCTTTTAATGTGTGACCAAATCCAGATGACTAAAATGAAATCATGACTATTGTACTTCTACACTTTGGCTATAATTGACAAGTTTCAACTTTAGTTTTAATGTCTGGCAATTAACCACAATGTCATTCAAGGCAATCAAATGAGTACTTACTCAAAAGAAACATCTGGAACCATCAGGATTTTACACACCCATGTGTATAGCTGAAGCTGGAGGCTCTTGCTGTACACCCCTACAAGTGCCAAGCTGGCCCTCATCTTCTGACTGAAGACTCAAGCACTGCTGGCTGCTCTGTCATGCTCTGCTGTTTTGGATTTCTTTCTTTTTTTCTTTCTTTTTCTTGTTTCTTTTTAAACTGTAATAGTCGCATGATGCATGCCACTTTATGTCTTGCACAGTCAGAAAAAAATTCAGAAATACTTTATTGATCCCCAAGGGGAAATTTTGATTCGTTACAGTTACTCCAGTGTAAAGAGTAGAGAATAATAAGATGTAAGAATAAGAGTATGTATATGTAAATATAAAGTAATAAGATAAAATTGAAATAAAAATGCATTATGCTACAATGTTTAACACTAGTACTAAAGATATTTGGAATAAAAATATGTTCACTGTGCTGAGTCTGTAAGAGTGCAACGATATACAAATATGTACATAGTGCTACATTATACTGTATAAAACAGGATGTTACATTTAGAAAGATAAAATGTGTATTATGCTGTAATGTTTACTACAATATAAACATCAATAGAATAAAAGCAATATTAAGAATACACATAAGATGCACAGTTATTCACTTAATTCAACCATGTATGCATAAATTAATTAACTGCAAAACTTAGTCAGGCCTACAAAGTTACACAAGACAGACAGATTAACATAGCTAGCGTTAGCATCGTTTACAATAACCAAACAATGACACGAGAGGTTTGCTAGTGAAGTGAGATGATGATGTTCACAGACCTGCACCAAATTATCATGGAAATAAAAAAGACGGGGTAAACTTTTTAGCTTCTAAAGCTAAAACTATTTTTTTTTTTTTACCACAGTATGTGTATCAAAAAGTCTACTCACATCTTTCAGGAGCCACAAGATGAAACGATGGCAGTGTAGCATGTCACACACACACACACACACACACACACACACACACACACACACACACACACACACACACACACACACACACACACATATGTCACTATCCTCATCCATATTTGAAACATTATATTCAGCTAAAAAATAAGCCTGAAAAGCTGGAAGTTAGAACAGAAGTGCAGGAGTTGTTGCTGGAGAAGATACACTAACCCTTGTAGTTGCATTGGTGTAAACTGGTGACGCTCCCTGACCTCCCTCAGCTGCTGTAAGGAAAGTGTGAGAGAGACAGAGACACCGAGAGAGTAGAGAGAGAGAGAGTGGGATAGAACAAAGAAAAAACAGAGAGCACTGAGTCAGAGCAGAGAACGATTAATGGAGTGCAGGTAAAGAGAGGATAAAGGAAGGGTGAGAGAGTGAGTAAGTGAGAGACTGAGGGAGAGAGGCTGAGAGAGTAATGTAATCAGCAGTGTGGGAAATAGCTGTGAGTAAAATGGCCTGGCTGACATTTATATAAGAGGATATTGATGACATGAAGCCACCTCTCTGATAAGCTGCTCATTTAACCAGTACATCATTC
Organism: Epinephelus awoara; assembly: GCA_035609425.1. Classification (NCBI taxonomy): domain Eukaryota; kingdom Metazoa; phylum Chordata; class Actinopteri; order Perciformes; family Serranidae; genus Epinephelus; species Epinephelus awoara. Next base: position 34,609,225 of record CM069308.1, read on the forward strand.
ACAGCCTGCAGAGACATCTCACAGAAACCCAGCCTCATAAGTGTATGTGTGTATGTGTCTGCAAATATGTGTGTGTGTACTCTTGTATGTCTATCTTTGTGAGAATCTGTTTGAGTTTTAGTCCATTAGAGTGAGAACATTTTTGGAAAGTGCAGATATCTTGTGCTGTCTTTTTCAATGGGCTGCTGTGTAGAACTAAATAAATAACACAACAACTGAACATTAAACACACACTGAGTACTGTTCAGTTTGCAAATGAACACTTGAGAGCATGCAGGAAAGCAGTGCCAGCCCGTGGCATACGCAGTATGGGTGAATGCTAAGGGCGCCATCATGCATAGGGGCTCCTCAAATGGCGGAGGAAAAAAACTAAAATGTTCATCTTTTTCTATTTTTTGCTAATACTATTACTACTATGTTTTTTAGAAATACTACATAAGGCCACAACAACATAACTACATAGCACAGCTGACTAAATAATAGAGAGGGTTTTTTTTTTCTGGGTTCCTGCCGCCTCCCACCCCCCCTTCTCACCTTGTTACACTTCACCTGCTCTCTGGGGGAGATGGGCGAGTTATCCGATGTCACATGAATCTCAAAACCGTATCGTTATCTTGTCAAAATGACAAAGGTCTCTGGTGCCTACTCAGCTACCACTACACTACTAACTGTACGTTCAAACCAGAAGCTTCCAAAGAGGCAAAGTCTCTTGCGGACGCCCAAGAAACACGACTGTCAAAAATATTTGTGGCAGCTTTGGTCGCTCTAGTCGCTCATCACGTGAATCATTGAACGTTTGATCCTGCTTGTCAATATAAAGGAGCCACAAAGCGGACTAGTCAAAAAGCTCATAGTTGGCCTACAGAAATAATGTTGATGAAATGCTTTGCTTTGCAGTATGTCATCCCATTCAACCCAAGCAGGGGAGACTTGCATGCTACATTGATTTGATTTGATGTAACCTTTATTTTAACAGGGAGGTCCATTGAGAGCGAGCTCTCTTTTTCAAGGACGCCCTGTATGCACCATAAAAGTACACAATTACAGAATTAACAGAGTTAAATACAATATATAAAATACATGCAATACAACATAATGGAAAAAGTTCACATCACAGGTACTAGGACTAGCAAGAGCAGGACTGATCGCTAAGCAGTGTATCATCAAGTAAAACCTTGAAAGTCTCAATGGAAACAAGTCTGCAACATTAGCCTGCGATTCTTTCCTCTGTTACTAACAAGTGTGGAAGACAAGTGGAAGAAGTGTGCTGTAGGAACCAAAGTTACATGGCTTGTTCTCTGGGACCAGCTTCATCAAAGCAAGTCAGCATTCTGGCTGGTTGTTGCTGAACCACGTCAGAACTCATTATCATAAAGTTTTGACTCCCCTCCGGCCAAGACAAGTGGCTGACGACCAGGTCACTTTGGTCGTACAAGTCGACGGGCTCTCAGTGAAAACAAATGATTTCCGCTGTTTTGGAAGCTATGGTCGCTGTTGGTGTAAACGTACAGTCAGAGCAGTGTATGTGGAAAGAAAGACCATGAAAAAAAAAAACAAATCAGTGTTGAAATCAGCAGGAGCAGAGCTAGTTATCGTTTTCTCAAAGAAGCCGGTGGCCACAAAAAACATTGATTTCCACTGTGATGCTTTAAAGCTCTATTCATTAAAAATTAGTATTTGGCGAAGGTAAATTATAACATTCTCATGATGTGTTCAATGTAATCTTGTAAAATTGTTGGCCAGAAACTGAAATAAATCCAGCTGTCTCAATGATAAATGTGTTGATGTTTTCACAGCACTATAAAATAGATATTAGAGAGGGAATTATGATGTATCATATATTGTAAAAAGGCTTTTTGCTTATTTTTTCAGAGATGTTTTTCGTGTGAAAGAAAGTTATGTTAAAGGTTGTTTCATAAATGTGCATTATTGACTTTGTGATCATTCAAAGGTAGTGAATGAGCACAAAGGACTGAATGCCTTAAAACTGTTCATTTATCTTTTATAACGTAGATTTCTGTGTTTCGGGGTGCTGGTGGCTTAGTGGTAGAGCAGGCGCCCCATGTACAAGGCTGTTGCAGCAGCAGCCTGGGTTCGACTCCAGCCTGTGGCCCTTTGCTGCATGTCACTCCCTCTCTCTCTCACCCTTTCATGCATGTCTGTCCTATCCATTAAAGGCTGAAAATGCCCCAAAAAATATCTTAAAAAAAAAAGAAAAGATTTTTGTGTTTCACTGGCACAAAAGAAGAATAGATATAGACAACAGCAATATAAAAACATCAGTATCGGCTAGAATTTCAAAATCGGTGCATCCCTAGTTCAATAAGAACATTAATTTGTACATTTGTATTATTGTTCTATAACGTCATATATCATTTTATTTTTTATTTTTCAATTCTTTTTTGCAATTCTTTTATTGATTATTGATTTATATGATTATTATAACACATGTACAACATGTTACTAAAACAAATTAGTACATAACTTTTAATTTATGTTAGGTAGGTTGTTTATTTGCATTTTGGTAATAAACATCCAGCACTATGACTGTTGACCTGTCTGCTTTTTGGGAGGGGAGTGGGGGGCTCACCTAGGGGACAAAATTTGCTAGGACTGCCGCTGCTGGAAAGAGCCAAATCTGTTTTGTGCTAGAGTGAGTATCTTGAGACTGCTATTGAATCTAGGGCAGTCACACACAGTGACAGGGGTAATTGTTAGCATCACAGGGCTAACGTTACCAAACATTTATTAACAGGTTTAATGTTAAGTCATTTTGGTGTTGGTGTGAGCAGCACTGTAGCAAAAACATCACTGCATGACTGTCAAGATGGAGATACATTTAAACATTTGTCAACTAAATAACATGTCACTGCATATAATCATAAAAATATCATATCATACAATATTTTGTTCCTGTTCCAGATAGATTCTTAATTAAATTACAAATTACAACAAAATACAAGAGTTTAGTATTACAGAACAAAGTCACATAGCCTCCCTTCTATACTTCTGTCCATTGCTCTCCATTGCTAGATCTCAAGTCCCCCAGTCAATGACGCCAAAATAAAAGTCAAATAATATTAAAAAGGCACTATCAAAATAAAAGAAGTGACTTACCTAAGTTCTAACCCTAACTACTACACACTAGTAGTAGTGCAACTAGAGTTGTGCAGTATCCAAATACTGAAAAATAACAACAAAACATGTTCAACATTAACTAATGTCTAACGGCAGTAAAGATAATTGTGCTATACAGCGTATCCTCAGACCGCAGCGGCTACTGTCTGTTGGTTTATTTTTAGAACCTATCAACATAAATCAAATACATTAAAAGCACAGCTCTACAGCGTCTAGTACTAGAGCTTATCAAATAAGAAAAACAGAACCATAAATAACAATGCATGACTGAAAATGGGCATATATAATCCTATCCTGAGAAGCAACAGGAAATACTGTTCATTGGTTTATTTTTAGAGCCTACCTTTAATAAAGTTCACCCTCTCCAAGTCCCAACTGTTTTGACCGTCAGAACAGGCTACTCCTCATTGAAAATGGAATAAAAACAAAGTATAATCCCAGCAAACACATAACGTTCCCATAACATTCCCAGAATGTTCCCTACAAGTTTCCTACTGAACGTTCCCTAAAGAACATTCTAAGAACGTTGTATAAATGTTTGTGTTTAATGTAACATTCCTAAAACGTTCTAATAACCAGATGCCTGTAACGTTTTTTTTTTAAAGTAACCTTCAGAATGTTCCCCTAAGGTTCCCATTTAGTTGCATTTTGGATAACGTTCCCACAACGTTCCAAGAAAGTTTTACACATATTTGGTTTTTAATGTAACATTCTCAAAACGTTCTACTAACCACATGCTTGTAATGTTTTTTTGGAGTAATTTTTAGAATGTTCCCCTAAGGTTCTCGTTTGGTTGCATTTTGGGTAACCTTCCCACAACGTTCCAAGAAAGTTCTACACATATTTGGTTTTTAATGTAACATTCTTAAAACGTTCTACTAACCACATGCTTGTAACGTTTTTTTGGAGTAATTTTTAGAATGTTCCCCTAAGGTTCTCGTTTGGTTGCATTTTGGGTAACCTTCCCACAACGTTCCAAGAAAGTTCTACACATATTTGGTTTTTAATGTAACATTCTTAAAACGTTCTACTAACCACATGCTTGTAACGTTTTTCTGGAGTAATTTTTAGAATGTTCCCCTAAGGTTCTCGTTTGGTTGCATTTTGGGTAACCTTCCCACAACGTTCCAAGAAAGTTCTACACATATTTGGTTTATAATGTAACATTCTTAAAACGTTCTACTAACCACATGCTTGTAACGTTTTTCTGGAGTAATTTTTAGAATGTTCCCCTAAGGTTCTCGTTTGGTTGCATTTTGGGTAACCTTCCCACAACGTTCCAAGAAAGTTCTACACATATTTGGTTTTTAATGTAACATTCTTAAAACGTTCTACTAACCACATGCTTGTAACGTTTTTCTGGAGTAATTTTTAGAATGTTCCCCTAAGGTTCTCGTTTGGTTGCATTTTGGGTAACCTTCCCACAACGTTCCAAGAAAGTTCTACACATATTTGGTTTTTAATGTAACATTCTTAAAACGTTCTACTAACCACATGCTTGTAACGTTTTTTTGGAGTAATTTTTAGAATGTTCCCCTAAGGTTCTCGTTTGGTTGCATTTTGGGTAACCTTCCCACAACGTTCCAAGAAAGTTCTACACATATTTGGTTTTTAATGTAACATTCTTAAAACGTTCTACTAACCACATGCTTGTAACGTTTTTCTGGAGTAATTTTTAGAATGTTCCCCTAAGGTTCTCGTTTGGTTGCATTTTGGGTAACCTTCCCACAACGTTCCAAGAAAGTTCTACACATATTTGGTTTTTAATGTAACATTCTTAAAACGTTCTACTAACCACATGCTTGTAACGTTTTTTTGGAGTAATTTTTAGAATGTTCCCCTAAGGTTCTTGTTTGGTTGCATTTTGGGTAACCTTCCCACAACGTTCCAAGAAAGTTCTACACATATTTGGTTTTTAATGTAACATTCTTAAAACGTTCTACTAACCACATGCTTGTAACGTTTTTCTGGAGTAATTTTTAGAATGTTCCCCTAAGGTTCTCGTTTGGTTGCATTTTGGGTAACCTTCCCACAACGTTCCAAGAAAGTTCTACACATATTTGGTTTTTAATGTAACATTCTTAAAACGTTCTACTAACCACATGCTTGTAACGTTTTTTTTGAGTAATTTTTAGTATGTTCCCCTAAGGTTCTCGTTTGGTTGCATTTTGGGTAACCTTCCCACAACGTTCCAAGAAAGTTCTACACATATTTGGTTTTTAATGTAACATTCTTAAAACGTTCTACTAACCACATGCTTGTAACGTTTTTCTGGAGTAATTTTTAGAATGTTCCCCTAAGGTTCTTGTTTGGTTGCATTTTGGGTAACCTTCCCACAACGTTCCAAGAAAGTTCTACACATATTTGGTTTTTAATGTAACATTCCTAAAACGTTCTACTAACCACATGCTTGTAACGTTTTTTTTGTTTTTTTTTGAGTAATTTTTAGAATGTTCCCCTAAGGTTCTTGTTTGGTTGCATTTTGGGTAACCTTCCCACAACGTTCTAATAAAGTTCTACAAATAATGTAACCTTCCCACAACGTTCTAAGAAAGTTCTACACATATTTGGTTTTTGATGTTACATTCCTAAAATGTTCTAATAACCAGATGCCTGTAACATTTTTTGAGAGTAATTTTATAATGTTCACCCGTTTGGTTGAATTGTGGATAGTTCTAAAAACATTACACAAATGATTTGTGTGTGTGAATTTTATAATGTTCTCCTGAGATCCCCGTTGATTGATTGATTGATTTGTATTTATTGACTCTGTCAGGAGAAATTCATCATGGGCATGCAACAGAGGTCAGGCATACACAGAATAACTCTAAATGACATAAACTACAGGGTCACCCAAAAACTAATCATATTTACAATTGCCTCCAACTGAACACCACAGAGATAAAGGAAATGATAGTGGATTTCCAAAAGTCCAAGCTCCTGGACCAGCCAGTGAACATTCGTGGGGTGGACATTGAGGTAATGCTAACCTACAAATATCTGGGAGTTCACCTGGACAACAAGTTGTACTTGTCCCCTAACATAGATACACTCTACAGAAAGGGACGGAGCAGCTCCTTTTCTTATGGAGGTTCAGATCCAAACATCTGCAAAAATATGCTGCAGATGTTTTTATCAATCTGTAGTGGCAAATGTACTGTTCTATGCTGCCGTCTGCTAGGAAGGCAACATAAAACAGAAAGATGAACGACAGCTTGACAGACGGGTGAAAAGAGCTGGCTTTGTGATAGGACTCAGATTAGACTCATTGGAGGCTGTGGTGAAGCAATGCACACACAATGGAAGTTAGAAACCATCTTCATAGCGCTGGTGGAATGGAAGGGATGAGGCAGAGATCGACTGATCCAGCTACGTTGCAGAACTGAGATTCTGGAAATGTTTCATACAAACTGCCATCAGAATACATAGTTTGTTGTGTTGAGCTACAATGCAATTTAATCTCCCTTCGAGGATCAATAAATTCTATCCTATTAATTCCTCTGCCCCTCCACCTCACACACACACCATCATTGCTGGCTGTGCAGCAGTTTGATTGAAAAAGGAATAAAAGAGAATTGTTACCTATTCAGTATACAGTTACAGGCAACATGTAACTTCTACTTAATGCATCAGCTGTAATGAACGAGGGAGGATGGGGGCAACACAACAATATTTTTGCCAGCCCTCTGGTCATGTTTTGTGTTTTAGTTTTAATGGACAGGTTGCCATGTAATGGATAATACACAGTGAGGTGGTCATTCTTGAGGATAAAAATCCTGACAGGATGATCAGTATCCTGATACAAATTCCCTTGAAGAGGTTTTCTGCAATAATAATCAACTCACTGTATTATCCTGCTTATTACATTTTTCACATGATTTTATTGAGTTAAAAATAAGTTTATCACTGCTCTGAATGAAAATAGTTGCATTTGCTCTTATGGACACAGAACTTTTTGCAATGATGTGTTACATGGCAACAGTCTGCTATCAAGACTTTGTAAAAATTATTTTCTTTATCATAACATTCCCAAAATGTTGACATAATGATTATTGGGGGTCATGTGGACAATACCAACTGCTTGTTCGCTACTGAATTCCTTTCACTAGCCTACTGGACTGCTTCAATATCACACAGCATGTTAAAGGGTGCACCCACACCAAAGGCCACACACTGGACCTTGTGAACTCCATTGGCACAATCCCATCCCATCTTCAGTGCTTGGACCTTGCTCTGTCTGACCAACATGCAATCGTCTTCACTGTTTTTGTCTCCCTGCCCTGGCAGCTCACAAAATGGACCATCACATACAGGAACATCAAGACAGTGAGTACACCAGCCCTAACCAATTTCATAACAACCCACTTGGCCTCTGCTCAGTCCAACATCCTTTTTGATGGGCTGGCTGCTCACTGCCACTCCGCCTTATCCTGCTGGCTTGACTCTCTCGTCCCCCTCAAAATCAGGACTGTCTTCTATACCCATCTTGCCCCCTGGTTCACCACTGAACTCCACCCCTTGAAGGCCACTGGCATTAACTGGAGAGGTTCTCTAAAAGATTTGGCCTCACTGTCCACCTTGAGGCCTATGGATGTGAGGTCCTAGAAAGAAGCTCTCTCCCAGGCCAAAACTCACCACTACTCCACCCTCATTATAGAACCAGCAAAACCAACCCAGAATGCTGTTTTCCACTATCAACCGGCTACTTCGCCCCCTAATAATAATAATTGTTGTTATTTTTATTATTATATTATTAATTTCTATACTGTTCCCCTTGATGTTCAATTCAAGTTATAATGATAATAATAATAATAATAACAATAATAATAATTGTTGTTTTTATTATTATATTATTAATTTCTATACTGTTCCCCTTGATGTTCAATTCAAGTTATTATAATAATAATAATAATAATAACAACAATAACAATAATAATTGTTGTTGTTTTTATAATTATATTATTAATTTCTATACTGTTCCCCTTGATGTTCAATTCAAGTTATAATAATAATAATAATAATAATAACAATAATAATTGTTGTTTTTATAATTATATTATTAATTTCTATACTGTTCCCCTTGATGTTCAATTCAAGTTATAATAATAATAATATTAATAATAATAACAATAATAATTGTTGTTGTTTTTATAATTATATTATTAATTTCTATACTGTTCCCCTTGATGTTCAATTCAAGTTATAATAATAATAATAATAATAACAATAATAATAATAATGGTTGTTGTTGTTATTATTATATTATTAATTTCTATACTGTTCCCCTTGATGTTCAATTCAAATTATAATAATAATAATAATAATAACAATAATAATAATAATGGTTGTTGTTGTTATTATTATATTATTAATTTCTATACTGTTCCCCTTGATGTTCAATTCAAATTATAATAATAATAATAACAACCACAACCTTAAAACATTTCTGTTTTCTGTTAAATGTCATATTCCCAAAACGTTTTGTAGCCTAACATTTATTGCTGGAGGTTGGATTTATCCGAATTCCGAGTACAACCGAACGCAGCATATCCCATGTCGCATTGGGACATCGTGATCGCGCTCAACACAGCGCCGAAATACCTGCTGGTGACCGCGTGATCATCCGCGAGGAAGCGACCAACGAAAAGAAACCAGGAAAATACGACAAGGTGAGTAACTTCAAAGTTATTATATCCAGCTTCATCTGTCGTGTAAAGTTCCTATCTGCCTAATAGTCATATGTCGAAGTATTGTTCATGTGTAAGCTAGCTAAACTGTGTAAGCTAGCTAAACTGTGTAAACTAGCCTAAGCTGTGTAAGATAGCCAAGCTGTGTAAGATAGCCAAGCTGTGTAAGCTAGCTAAGCTGTGTAAGATAGCCAAGCTGTGTAAGCTAGCTAAGCTGTGTAAGATAGCCAAGCTGTGTAAGATAGCTAAGCTGTGTAAGATAGCCAAGCTGTGTAAGCTAGCTAAGCTGTGTAAGATAGCCAAGCTGTGTAAGATAGCCAAGCTGTGTAAGCTAGCCTAAGCTGTGTAAGCTAGCTAAGCTGTGTAAGCTAGCTTAAGCTGTGTAAGCTATCTTAAACTGTGTAAACTAGCCTAAACTGTGTAAGCTAGCCAAGCTGTGTAAACTAGCCTAAGCCACGGGGAATTACTGCACTGTCTCTGTGTGTCGGCTTCTGTCAGGACACGTGAAGCTGAAGCTAGTGTAACAGACTGTTTTGTATTTGCGATTTATGATGAGAATGAGGAGCGGTGTCCAGGGGCGGACTGGCCACCGGGAGTACCGGGAGTTTACCCGGTGGGCCGGTGGGTCAGCGGGCCGGCCCGGTACGGCGTGGTTACATCCACATTTTTCTACCGTTTATGAGCGTGAAGAGTGACTAATTAATGCAAGTGACAAGCATTAATTCTCGGTCCGAACCCGGCCAAAAAAAAAAAAAAAAAAAAAAAGAAGAGGCCCGAGGCCCAGCCCGGCCTGTCCGGTCGGGTTGGGCCATCCATGCTCACTTATTAGGAGCCAGTCCAGAGAGCAGAGGAACAGAGAGAGAGACAGCACAGCTACAGGTGTGTGTGTGTAGGCTACCTGCTGTAAAAGGTAGGCTAATACAGCATATTCCATAATCATAGTTGGCTGAAAATCTCAGGACATGTGTAAAGCTCAAGCATGTAGGAGCCTCCTTTCATATTTAATATCTGACAGTAAGCTCAAGATAGAGATGAGAATAGGGCAGAAGTGGTTGAAGAATAAAGTGTGGCCTGAAAGAGGCACATGGTGAAGCACAGGAAACGGCCCCTGAAATGCTGGTCCACGTCAAAAGATTTTAAAAAATGAGTTTTGTTTTTGCTCTCCAGCCACAGCTCCCTCCTAGACCAGTTCTGAGTTTAGTTTAAGTTACATACACTCCAGCCATTATTGCCATTACAATGATAGGAACCTCAGTCAGTACTAAATCTGCTTTTTTATCTGAAACAATGTGGTCTTTTCCCTTTATTTTCTCTTCAGTGTACACCAGAATGTAGGGCTGCTCGATTATGGCAAAAACCATAATCCCGATTATTTTTGATTCATACTGAAATCACGATTATTCAAAACGATTATTCATTGATTTGAGAATTTGCTTATATTGGACTTTAAACAGGTTTTCCTTTTTAACACAGTGACTAATGTTTAAATACAGTTTGACAAAAAGTAAATTAAAACAAAGTATAAATAATATATACAGGGCACCAGAATAACTTTTTTTACGAGGAGCACAGTGGCCCCTAACTTAAAATTTTAGGGGCGCAAGCAGAAAATTTAGGGGCACACACTGTAAATCAACTTGCAAAGTAAATATTCACATTTCCTCTCATTTTGTAATTGAAAATAAAATTTGATTAATTGCCCAGCTCTAAAGGACATTATAAAATTCATTTGTGGACATTAATTGCTTAATAGTCACCTGATTGCCATCCATTTGGAACCCCACTGGAATCTTGTAACCCACGGGATTCCTGAAAATCTGTCAGCATCATACTCATACATGAGTGCAGGCACACACATACACACCCTCTCTATGTATCTCTGTAGATTATTCACGTTATACTGTTTTAACTTAATTTTTTGTTTATTTAGGGGCATGTCAGAAGAATTTTAAGGCAAAACAGACAGAGGTGGAGGAAGCAGTCGCCACAACCCTGAAGTTTGCACCCCATCGAGGAAAGAAGCAGGTGTGTGTGTGTGTGTGTGTATAAATTGATGCGTGTTTGGCTTGCTGTTTTGCTTTATAGATTACACAACTTTTAAAGCTTTGAAGTAAAAACTAACACTTAAGCTCATTATATATATCATACTATTTGGCTGGTTTAAAAGAAAAAAGTATTGGTCATCTCATACAGGCCTGATACTTACCAATAACAGAAACTAAAGTTCTTGTTTATGTTCTGTATATATATATATATATATATATATATATATATATATACACACACACACACACACATACATACACATATATACACACACACACAAAAAGTACAAGTTGCTTATATTTAGGTCATAGACTTAGACTTTTATTGTCATTTAGTGCACAAGTGTTACAGAACAAAATTTCATATGGCTCAGCACAGAATTAAAAATATATAAAATATATGCTCTGGGTCCACGTGCTGCAGCACATGACACAACAACCTATACATATCACGTTGCTTCTCATGAATGAAATCATTATGGCGAGTAGTAGGTAGTTTGCAAATGTTAGAAAACAAGACAGTGCACAGTTCACGTTTACACCCAGCTGTTTCTCTGTCGGATCCGTGACCGTGTCTCCGCCAGCGGCAGGACCAGGAGCCGCTGCTGACAGTGGTCCTGATGAAGCTGTGGACACCGAAGGCACCGCACCGGGTGTGAGTCGCACCTGGTTCTTGCTTCAGCATCCCATGTTGAACTCTATCAGATCGCTTGGATGATAATCCTCCGGCCAAAAGTGAGTGCCACACACGACCGCACTGTGTGGTGCAGAGGTGAAGTCCCGTGGCTGATAGCGTTCCGGTGCCGTGCCGGCCGGAGAGCCACCGTTGCAAAAATAAAGGAAAGAGTGCGCGCCCTTCGATTCAGTGAGATCTGGCTGCCGTGTGGGAAATTATGGCTTTCCCTTTGATCTGGCCGAATCAAAGGGCGCGCACTCTTTCCTTTATTTTCCCAACAGCGGCTCGCCGGAGATCTGACGGCAGGTGTCACCGGAACACTATCATGTTCAGCCATGTGTTTGTTAAGCTGCGCAGAACGCACCCAGGCACTTTTTTCAATAGACGCAAACCGGTGGACTCGGTGTCCTGACAGGCTGGAGTTTGTGCAACCTCCCCAAACACAATAATTTACCATAGAGATGTGCGGATGGCAGTTATAACCGCCTGGTCTGCGGTTAATCCGCGGGTCGGGTGATAAAAATGAACAATCTGATTAATGGCGGATGGATTATGGGCGGGTGAAAATAATAGCCTAATAATAACTTTTATTTAAATCGCACCCTTTAAAAACAAAGTTTACAAATTGCTTTGACAAACATTAATGAGGGGAAAATGTATTGCATGCTCTAAAATGTGAACAACACATTTTAATATTTATATTTAGTCAGGCACAATCTGGCCGGCGGCCTAATTGAGGACCCCTGTGTATGGACCAGAACACCAGAGCATGATGGAGGGCGCGAAGGCAGTCATGTGGAAGGGTTTATTTAACACAGTGATCCCCGCAGCAGCAGAAATGAGTGTCTCCTCATTAAGAGTGCCAATGTGCGCCTTTACGCACGGAGTAACGGCGCCGCTTTATTGATTATTTTAATGTCAGTCAGCTGACGGGATCAGCCAGGATCTAATCTTTCCTGATAATATAAACATGCGGGTGCGGGTGGATGCGGGTCTGTAATTATAGAAAATTAATTTGCTCGGATGGATGAGTGATGGATAGATGCGGATTCGGGTGCTGTCAGAGCCCATCCGCGCATTACTAATTTACCATGTTGATGATAAATTAACGCAATCCAAAACTACTGTAAACACACTGACTCACTTTAACACGACCGCCTCCACACTGATGGCAGTGCCTAGCATTTAACTCCCTATCGTGATGTAATATGACGCAGTGTTGACCAAAAAAAGTGTTTTTCGGTTAAATTTGTGTCCTATTGTCTTGAAAAACATTTTCAATTCTCAATCAACTTTTCAAAAGGTAATTTTTAGACAAGATTACACATGTATTTTGTAAAAAGTATAACCTGCAATATGCTCTTTAAACAGCTCATTCTGACAGGGACTGAAACTGGCAAGAATAGAGCTGGTGAGATCTCTTTCTGTGAGAGTGATTTTGTGCAAAGAACTTCATGAACATGTTTTGTATAGCCCAGAGACCTATTCTAACTTGTTTACAAAGAGTATAATATGTCCTATAGGGTTGGGCGATATGTTAAAAATTTCCAACCGGCCACCGTCAGCCCATCAACTGGCGGTTGCCGATATACAGTACAGGCCATAAGTTTGGACACACCTTCTCATTCAATGTGTTTTCTTTATTTTCATGACTATTTACATTGTAGATTCTCACTGAAGGCATCAAAACTATGAATGAACACATGTGGAGTCATGTACTTAACAAAAAAAGGTGAAATAATTGAAAACATGTTTTATATTCTAGTTTCTTCAAAATAGCCACCCTTTGCTCTGATTACTGCTTTGCACACTCTTGGCATTCTCTCGATGAGCTTCAAGAGGTAGTCACCTGAGATGGTTTTCCAACAGTCTTGAAGGAGTTCCCAGAGGTGTTTAGCACTTGTTGGCACCTTTGCCTTCACTCTGCGGTCCAGCTCACCCCAAACCATCTCGATTGGGTTCAGGTCCGGTGACTGTGGAGGCCAGGTCATCTGCCGCAGCACTCCATCACTCTCCTTCTTGGTCAAATAGCCCTTACACAGCCTGGAGGTGTGTTTGGGGTCATTGTCCTGTTGAAAAATAAATGATCGTCCAACTAAATGCAAACCGGATGGGATGGCATGTCGCTGCAGGATGCTGTGGTAGCCATGCTGGTTCAGTGTGCCTTCGATTTTGAATAAATCCCCAACAGTGTCACCAGCAAAACACCCCCACACCATCACACCACCAGGCACGTGGAATCCATCCGTTCACCTTTTCTGCGTCTCACAAAGACACGGCGGTTGGAAGCAAAGATCTCAAATTTGGACTCATCAGACCAAAGCACAGATTTCCACTGGTCTAATGTCCATTCCTTGTGTTTCTTGGCCCAAACAAATCTCTTCTGCTTGTTGCCTCTCCTTAGCAGTGGTTTCCTAGCAGCTATTTGACCATGAAGGCCTGATTCGCGGTCTCCTCTTAACAGTTGTTCTAGAGATAGGTCTGCTGCTAGAACTCTGTGTGGCATTCATCTGGTCTCTGATCTGAGCTGCTGTTAACTTGCCATTTCTGAGGCTGGTGACTTGGATGAACTTATCCTCAGAAGCAGAGGTGACTCTTGGTCTTTCTTTCCTGGGTCGGTCCTCATGTGTGCCAGTTTCGTTGTAGCGCTTGATGGTTTTTGCGACTCCACTTGGGGACGCATTTAAAGTTTTTGCAATTTTCCGGACTGACTGACCTTCATTTCTTAAAGTAATGTTGGCCACTCATTTTTCTTTAGTTAGCTGACTGGTTCTTGCCATAATATGAATTTTAACAGTTGTCCAATAGGGCTGTCGGCTGTGTATTAACCTGATTTCTGCACAACACAACTGATGGTCCCAACCCCATTGATAAAGCAAGAAATTCCACTAATTAACCCTGATAAGGCACACCTGTGAAGTGGAAACCATTTCAGGTGACTACCTCTTGAAGCTCATCAAGAGAATGCCAAGAGTGTGCAAAGCAGTAATCAGAGCAAAGGGTGGCTATTTTGAAGAAACTAGAATATAAAACATGTTTTCAGTTATTTCACCTTTTTTTGTTAAGTACATAACTCCACATGTGTTCATTCATAGTTTTGATGCCTTCAGTGAGAATCTACAATGTAAATAGTCTGTGTGTGTGTGGCAGAGAAAAAAAAAGAGGGGGGATGTTGCATTCATGTGATGTCGGAAAGAATCTAAAAATGACTTTCAGAATGGGATAATTCACATTAACGACACCTTATGTCAGAAAAACAACTGGGCAACTCGGATCTCCCGACACCACATGAATGCAGCAAAAAAAATGCAGCGTGCTCCGCGAGCCCACTCATGTCCAACATGGCACAGAAATATCTGTGCGTACCGGCAACAAGCACGCCGTCAGAGAGGGTGTTTAGCACGGCTGATAACATTGTTAACCATATGCGCATATGAGTTCACGTTACGTCAAGCGCCTTGTTTACTGTTTGCTGAGCCATGATAGTTAAAGCATTTTCCACCTAAGTTATTACATATATTTGAGTAATCTACAAGTTTACTGTACTGTTTGTCATCTACTCGCTTTCAAATGTCCGCCACGGACATTTACACAATGTCACGGATAAACATTGGTAAATGCATGAAAAAAAAATCATCACATATCTCCTCTGATAATGGTTTATTTAAAAACACAGTGTGCTCTTTTAGCACACTATTTCATGTAGTTTTTATCTGCTGGAGAGTCGCGTAGGGAAGCATAGCGCGACAAAAATAGAAGAGCATCCTAAAATAGAGAGTTGTTGCGCTGCTCCCGTTGCCGGTGCAGCAGCTGTAATTGATAACAGGGGGGCGAGTTGCTACAGGACTCGTGCTGCAGACGTGTCCGCTGCTCCCGTTGCCGTTGCACCCCGGCCGTAACTTTCAGCTCCGCCATCACTGACGTGTTTTGTGAAAGACTCATGGGAAATCAGTGGAAGCTGCAGGTTCCAATACGCACACACATTGAATTGTGCTCTACATAGTAATTATGGACTATGTGTACCGAGTTGAATTCTGTGGAGACAGACCATTAATTTAGCAAAATAAAATGACAAAAATCGTCCAAAATGAAACCAACCATGATGGATTTAGCCGATGGGCGATTGGCGATATATTCGTCCAATCGCCCAAGCCTAATGTCCTAGGGCTGGACGATTATAGCAAAAATAGTAATCACGATTATTTTGACTGATATTGAAATCACGATTAATAAACATGATTATAAGTTGGTCGTGTTGCCTTGGGGGCAGACACCACAGCGTGACAAACTTTGCAAACAATTTCTTTTTGCTTGACATCCGTCAACTTGAAGCCAAAATGTTTCCAGATGACTGAAGTTGTCCTACCTTTGTTCTCTACCAAAGGCTGCCTTTCTGCCATGTTCTCAATCACTCGCTCCACATATTATTGATCCACACACGTCACACGCTTGCTGCGGCTGTACGTAACACAGGTGCATTCACGGTGCTTTTCCAGCACAGGGACTTACATACACGCCGCACAGCGCATTAATCGTTTTTCTTCGATTATAATGTTCCCGTTTCCGTGACTGAACCTCGGCAGGTCCGTGGCAGATCCGTGACAGCTCCGTGCAAGCCTGCCGCCTGCTCCGTGGAGTTAATTTGTCCACGGGGAGGAGCAGTGATTATCACCAAAATACTGTAATATCTGCAGATCTGGGAAAGACGGCTTATCAGCTGGTCCACTATTTAGCCTAGTAGCATTTTATGACTAGGTCAAATTACAACTACTGTAGGCAACCCATATTTTCTAAAATAATATTACCATGTGAAAAGCCAAGAGGACGCTCTCTTTTTATCTTCCAAAATCTACTTATCCCTGTGTTTCCCGTTAATTAGGCTACCCCAGTATAATTAAACTCCATCTCATTTACTGTGCTTTGTGTGACATATTTTTTTTTTCGCCGTGTTATCATGATTCAAACTGAGGTATTTGGAGAAGATCCAAGAAATAAATAACATCGATCCGTATGAGCTACCTGCAGCTGGAGCAGGGAGGCGCGTTGCCACCCTGCACCTACATGCAGTTGGTTCACTAGGCTACTTAGTTTTCGGCATTATTTAGTATACAGGAATTTAAAAGCCTGAAATCACTGGACACCGCATTCCGTGGTGGCAGCACGTAATGAGATAAAATTACACCATAAAATAAAATAAATGTATTTTGCCAGCAGATAGCGTAGGGCTTTAAGAGCATTGTGGCGGATGTGGCGCGTTCCACTACTGTTTTGTAGCTGCTGTCTGCCGTCTTTGGGCTTCATTCCATTTCAGATTGCTGTCCGTCCGTAACTGAATCCAAACGCCACTAATAAATAAATAAATAAATACGAAGAATAAAATAAGGCTGAGCATGTAAGAACCAGAGAGGAAACACCATCACATGGAGCCGTCCGCCCCCTGTCACCCTCCACTCCACCAAGGGAAAGCGGACCCCAAGCCAGCGCCACAGAACCAGCGGCCGCTGCCCCCGGCGCACACGGCTCCCACTGAGGAAACACTGGAGTTAAGAACTAAACTATGATAAATGACATAAAATATTAAGATGTAGGCCTAACATAAATAAATTCGTTATTGACCTCTTAAACTCCGGTGTCTGTGCTCCCTCCCTCCTCTGTTAAATGGGATCTCACAGGTGCACTACGTCATCAAATCATGTAATGCTTGGTATCTTCCCGAATCCGCCGTCGTTTTTCTTTAATTCCTTATGGTTTTCGCACAAGAGCAGCCTAAATACACGAAGTCCAAAATCGTGTTGAGTGGTGACAAGCCATGACATGCCGTTTTTTGAGGGGGAAGGTTAAAGGATTATTCGCGATCTCATGCACAACCGTGAATGGATACATAGCTGGTTTATAAAAGGTGAGATCTCACTCCTACCACTATTTTTGGCTGAGATATACTGCCTAGAAAATAGGATCACAACTTTCACATTTCATATGGCTTTATTTGGTGATATTTTATGGTGTTTCTGTAACAAACAACATCAGCTATCATAATCACACCTGATTCAATAAGGTGTGATGTTTGAAGCTGGCTGAGTGTTGTTGAAGCAGAGTGACCGACTTGTCATTTGGAGGTCCGCCTGGATCTTTCTTATGGGGAAAAACACTGTAGAATGGTCATACTTTGAGCAATCTTCTTCAAACTTGAAACAAGTGTTCATTGATAGTGTGCCTACAGCCCCACAGTGTCATTTGCCTGCTCAGATGAAGCCACAGACAGTTATTCATCCTGAAAAACATTTTTTTTTAAATTTTAGGCAAAATCTTCAAATTCAGAGGCCCATTACTCTGTCTCTGTATCACCTAGAGTGTTTCTAACACTTTCACAGGAAACTTCAGGGAGTTTGCTTTCTGGCAAGACCTCATGCATGCATGTAGTCAGAGTGGTTCAGAAGCTACAGTCATTTTAATTTCGGTTTTTCATTTTAGGCATTTTTACTACAGAATGGGGGTGGAGTGCAAGAGGTTCAATAAATTCAAACATAAAGCCTACAGTAGATTGAAGTGGAGCATGCTAAAAGTAAATACAATAATAGGCTAAACAGTATCTAAGCAATAATAAAGTGTCTTAATAATAAATTGTATCTAAGATATCTATTAGGCTGCCATTCTGCTCTGTAAATAGATTTTAAAATTTCAATATAATTTTAATATTGTTTTTGCTTATTTCATGATTGTTATTATTGGTTTATTTTTTTAGTAGTACTGTATTGTCTGAGGATGACTCATTTTAGTAACTATCTACAGTAAAAAAAAAACAAAAAAAAACAAACAAATAAAAATACACTGGGCCTTCAGAGTCCTCTCTGAAACTACACCTGGCATGGCTTGTGTCCAAAAAATGAAAAAATCAAAACTTTGTCATAGAGCTAAACCAAATACATTATTGGAAAGGTCTCAACCTGGAGAGTAACATGTCAGTATGAAGATTCTGCATGGCTCCTGCTTTGAGCCATTGACCATTGAACCTTGGCCTCAGAGCATGTTTGAGGGCTATAACTCAGCAACTAAAGGGGGAACAGACATGGGACCAACTGTTATGGAGAGCTCTTGACCTCAACTATCATGTGAGTGTAGTCTACAACTGGGCGTGCTGTCAGATATGGGTAAAATATGGATAAAATTAATTTTCACCCATTTAGAAATTAGATCTTTAAAATCTGATTACACAAGTGTGTTTACCATCCCCTTGAAGTCCACTGTGTACTCTCAATTCAGTATTTACAACTTCCAAATCTAGGAAAAACACTTATATTTTTGAAAAACTACAATTCCCTGGGACCACGCCATGCAGCTTGATACATATCAGGAATATAGTTGTAGTTTTTCTGATTTGCAAAGTAGAGCTCTAAATAGGGTTTTAAAAAGATATATCTACTGAATATATCTAATATCTAGTAAAGCTGAACTAGTTATTACACTGCACCTAGATGAACTATTTAAGAAAACGTAAAGATGTCAGCTGATTTTCGCTATTTTAGCTAATACGCTAGAAGCAGTGTTTACAGTAGGTGTATGCGGCTTGTAAAATAGGGTTGTAAAAAGATACATCTACTGAATATATTTAATATCTAGTAAAGCCGAACTAGTTATTACACTGCACCTAGATGAACTATGTTAAGAAAAAAAGCAAGGATGTTGGCAAATTTCAGATATTTTTGATAGTACTCTAAAAATGGCGTTTTGGGGGTGGTAGTTTTTTTACCACTTGTTGTAAAATAAAGTTGTAAAAGATAGATCTACTGATTATATCAAATGTCTAGTAAAGATCAACTATCATGTTATTATTATTATTATGATGGGAAATTATAACAGAGGAATATATTTGCTGTTTTAATATCAAGAACACACTCATGTTTTTGTGTGTATACAGGAGGTTGTTGAATCAGGGAATTTGTGTGTCCATCACAAAAAAGGATCCTAATTGACTTTACATTGGCATTGTTTCCATGGTACCTGCACCTAATTTCAACTCATTTTAGTTTTACCACAAAGTATGACTTTCTTGACCTTAAAATTTATGTTTTAAATTCATATTTAGATTTCATGTCACAACTCAAACAGGAACAAAAGATAATATTTCTCTCCTCATTCACTGCCATTCATATTTTTTCTGATCTAAGGTCCCATGAGCTTCACTGGAAAGGGGCGTGACTTCGGCACTCTATACAGAGGGAACTTGTTTAGATGAGTCACAATGTAGCAATGATTGAGTGTTCACTTGCTCACTCAAAATGCCTGTAATGCCATGTCTGAGCACACCTGTTGAAACAATAAGGGTACTTGGCTTGCATTGTTCAAAAATTCCAGCGGTGGTTTTGGTGGTTTATACAAACTGCTTTTACCTCCATTTGCAATCCTTTTCATCCAACATAAAAATTAATTCATTGAATTCCTGCTGTATGTTAGTGTGTCAGCTTTTTATTCATGAAAGCCAGGGACACTTGTCTCCAACACACATTCAAGAACTTCTTGTCACGTCATTTGAAAAATTATTATAATATTAGGGGTGCCAAATTATCGCGTTAATTGTGAATAATTAATTACAGCCATATTTAACGTGCTGTGTTTTTTGATCGCGTTAATCTCATTTTTAATCTCTAACTTTACTGATTCTGTATGCCACAGAGTTGCCTTTAATAAAATCCGTCTGTAGGCGTACGATTAAGATTCTTTGTGCTTGAGTTGTGGGAGAGCTGCAGCGCTACAGAGCAGAGCCCAGCATCAGCATTAACTGTCCCCTGCAGTGGCGGTCTGCTCACTCAGGAGTCTATGAAAAGCTGTCTGCCCTAGCACGCAAGTATCTGACCTCCCCGGCAACCTCCGTGTAATTTTCGGGACAATCAGGGCATGATTCAGGATTCAGGACAACTGCTTAGATTTCGGGACTGTGCCGAAAAATCCAAGCAGTTGTCCTGAATCCTGAATCCTGCCCTGATTGTCCCAAAAATTACAACAGAGCAGAGTCTGGAGTAGTTATTGCCCGATAAAACATTAAAAACTGATCATGGTGGTTGAGTTGTCATGCAGCTCCCACCAGCTGCACATTGGCTGCAGCAGTTCCTACATGAATTATGGGTGTTGTAGTTTGAAGAAGAGAAGACAGCGCAAGTTGCAGCCGCAAGGACAGGGAAGCGCAGGCAGCCACGAGAAGGAGTGATTTGCACATTGCAGTGCAGCCTCTTGTTCTAACTGTTCAAAACTGTTCTATAAACTGATACACTTGTAACGAATGTACCAGGTGTCTTTTATTTTGTTAGCTTTTTTTTTTTATTAAGTTTAAAGGACAAGTGCTCTTACATTGATCACTTCCATGAAATAAAACGAGGTGGGTGGGGTCAGTATTGAGTTCACAAAGCTACTGTGGAACTAAATCTGGAAACGTCTTTCATTTGATTCTGACACTGTAAAATAAAGACAGATTGGGAGCTATATTTTTCGTATTTAAAATAAACAGCTGTGAGTATAAAAGCTTTCATTATCAGCTTTCAGGCGTTAGTTTTTTTCTCTCCTACCTTCCCAGCTGTAGAACAGTGTTGTGTTTTAAACCAAATGGACCGGTAGCAGCCACAAAAATCCATTTTGTGTCCTCTTGTAGTATTCCAAAGCGGTACTTTAAAGAGCCATTCAGCATTTAACATAAGAAGGAGGAAAACAGTTCATATACAGCGTCCAACTGAAACTGTTTGAGAATTAGCAGTACTGTTATATTCTCTGCCGGACCTGCACAGTATACTATGGAAGCGCATTGCATTCACTGGATGAAAAAAAATTAGACACCTTATCTCGTAATTACGAGATCAGGATCTCGTAATTATGAGATCAGGAAAGGTGTCACTGTGGCCACTGCTTCGCTCAGAATCACATACTGCACATCCACGAAGGGGGGGCGGAACTACTGTAACCAGCTGCCACTCGGGTGGTGCCATTTTGACCATATCCCATATCTTTATTATAATTTATATATATTTTAAATTACGACGGAGTATTACACTCAGCAAGGACAACAGTGCGCACCGTATATATTTATATTGTTTGGCATTAATTGGTGACAGAAAATAACGAATTTCATTCTGCAGGGAAACGTGTGTCCTTACTGTGCATAATGAATCTTGAATCTATGTTTTATGAAGACCCTGTGTGCGCTCAGAGCTGTGGCACAAGTTACACACTGAAATCTGGCGGAAGAAAAATATTAATAAGACGATAAATAAGTAGGCTTGTCCGCTTTCATTGTGTTTATATCTTAACAGGAGCTGGCCACTACCGTGGTGCTGAAATCAATCGATCTCAGGCACATAGAGTAAGGACACGCGTTTCCCTGCAGAATGAAAATCGTTCTTTTCTGTCACCAATTAATGCCAAACAATATAAATCTGAAGTATAAAATAGATCAAAATATATATACGGTGCGCACTGTTGTCCTTGCTCAGTGTAATATTAATGTGCCTGCTGCGGCCGGATCTGTGAGCGTTTGGTGGCTAAGAAGTCTGTTAAGAGTGGGTCAGCTCGATCTTACAACTCCTTCTTAATGAAAGATCTTCTTAAGCTAAGAGTGATGTGGGAAACGCGGCCATTATCATGTCAACACACAGGGAAAATGTGTCCAGAGTTGATGACATTTACCGGGAGAGCTAGAGCCATTTGACTAAAGCTGACGTTCTTACTGCTGTAATGATGTTATTAGGCTAAATATTACATTTCTAACGGTGTCTGAGCTGATTTATTGACACAGCATGCTTGTAGGCTGCTGTAACGTTAGGTTTACAGAGGAAATAACGGGATGTGACTTAATCGTTAAAATATCGTTAGTGAAACAGAAACAAGCGTTAGTTAGGGGACAAGAGTCAAGAGTCGCAAAGACTCACATAGGCTCTGTTAAAAGTTACTAAGAACCGGTGTATTTACTGTAGGCTATGTGTCCGGGGTCCTTCGCCGGTGGAACAAGTAATGTGACCACTAACTTGTCCCCAAACGATGTTTATGTGTTTCACTAACGATATTTTCACACGATTAAGTCACATCCCGTTATTTCCTCTGTAAACCTAACGTTACAGCAGCCTACAAGCATACTGTGTCAATAAATCAGCTCAGACACTGTTAGAAATGTAATATTTAGCCTAATAACATCATGCTACAAGAATTGTGA
The DNA here is from genome assembly GCA_035609425.1 of Epinephelus awoara. NCBI lineage: Eukaryota > Metazoa > Chordata > Actinopteri > Perciformes > Serranidae > Epinephelus > Epinephelus awoara. Next base: position 34,631,962 of record CM069308.1, read on the forward strand.
GCGCGCTTTGCATCTACATTGAAACTAATGGATTTGTGCGCGTAAAAGACGCTACATGTGAACGGCCCCATATGCAGTTACCTTATGTTACAGTTCCCTCAAATAATATCACAAAGCACAATACAAACCATATAAACAAGCTATCTATTAAGGGTACACTACTGATACAATCTGAAGGTGCTTAGGTGACATTTACCCACCTGAAAGAATAAATGAAAACATTTTGCTGGTCTTCAGTAGCTTTACTCTAAGTGTAACTGCCAACTCTATACCTATACCCAACTCTGCCTATATGTCACACATACATTTGCAGTTCTACATCATGACACTGAGATCACTAGGATAATAGGGGACCTAACACTGACCGCTGTGGAAATATCATAGTATAAATGTCGTTTATCAGTAGGCCTACTGCTAATTCTCAAACAGTTTCAGTTGGACGCTGTATCTCTACTGCTCGCATGTGCCACCTGCTGGTTGTTGTTGCGCACTGCAGCTACTCCTGGATCAATTGTTTCACCCCCTTCACTGTGGCTGCGGCATTGAAATGAGTAACATCTGTATGTGAAATGGTTAACAAAGGACGACACAGGCTATTTCCACATATGTAATTAATTAGGCTATTATTTGTGTAATTACAAGATCTTTTCTCGTAATTATGAGATAAGGTGTCTAATTTTCTTTTTATCCAGTTAATGCAATGCGCTTCCGGGTCACGCAAGTTGGATCAAATGAAAAATCGAAATCAAATTTTAATCGTGGCCCATTTTTCGATTTGCTATTTTTGATGTGAGCATAAAATCAAAAATAAGAAAAACAAACCGTTTTTTGTATTTTTGAATTTGATTATTTAACGAATAATGGAAAAACAAACCACTTTTTGATTTTAAATTGAAAATGGAATGAACGAATGATACACAGATTTTTTAAATTCCATTCTCTCATATTCTATTTTTAATTTTAAAATAAAATCAAAACAGCGAAAAATAGGCCGTTATTTGTTTTCCGATTTTTGATTTGAAAACGAGAAATGAAATAACAAGTCGTTATCCGTTTTCCGATTTTGGATTCTAAAACGGATATGGAATGAACGAATGATACACTGATACGCATACTCGTAGTCCAGCCATCCACAAGGTTTGCTCTCACCAGTGGCTGGGAGCAGCAGCCGACTCAGAGCTAGAAGTTTGTCGCGCAAGTTCTTATTCTTTGTCGACTCTGTAATAAAATTAAATTTGTCCAGTGTCTCATCCGCTTTTAAGGTCTGCAAAGACCACTCTCAAATTAGCATGAAGGAAACTTTCCTTTCGATACACTGATTTCCTCACAGCAGCCATTATGCTTGAATTGTTTGTGTTCCGCGGTCAACTTCTTCTGCTACTCTATTGGGTTTTCCGGTCAGTGACGTGTGCGCAAGTGGGAAATACCATTGTGGACCATGCAGGGTAACTTTATATAGCGAAGTATAAACCAAAACCTCTGCGTAAAATACGAATGGAAAACAAAAAAAAAATCATACAAAACTTAACAAATTAAAGTTACATGACCCCCCCTGAAGCCAAAATAAAAACCATATGCGCCCCGCCGCCGCCCCCCTGTGCTCAAAAAAAAGTTCGGGGAACCCCCCCCCCCCTGTTTTGGACCAGCCCCATTTGCATATAAATATCGATCAGCCCCTTACATCTTTTCGGTTATTTTTCTTTCAATTATTTTTTGAAGATGTGATCTCACTGATTAACTGAAAACAATTATACAATATCCAAAAAAATAATATCCAAACGAAAATAGAAGTGTAATCGAGTAAATACCATTCAGAAAGTGCATCAGTAAAGCCCAGTTCTATACGGCTGCCCGCTGCTGACACGCGCAGCGTGCGACTGAAATGTCTGCACTGCAGCACAGCTGCTGTGCCATATTCCACAATATCCAAACTTCAGAATGACGGATACTTTAGAAAAAAGAGGAAGGGCCGACATTTCGAATAATAAAGGCAGGAATTTTCGGAATGGTGGGACTTAAGAAAAAAAGGTGAAGGACCGCCAGTCCGAACAATGGAAGTTCGAAGAGGCAAGGTTTCGGAAAGGCAGACAGTTACCCCTGAAAAGAGTCGTTGCTATAGAAAAGATACGCTTCCACGTTTGATAAACTAAATGACTGCAGGCTGTTTTTTGTGAGAGAGGCACCATCTCATGACGATACCCTGCAATTGAACGAGTGGGCGTGTCAAGGATTAAGGGGGGGGCTAGAGCCAGCTCGGCAGCTGGCTGGCAACTGGCTGGAACTTGGCTGGGATTTGGCTGGGATTTGACAGGCAGTTGGCCGAGGGAAGGAACTTTTGAGTGGCTCCTATTGTATTTGAGGGAGCGGGAGAGAGTCAACTGCGCTTAAAATTAACCAGATGTTTTATTTTGTTTCTGCGAACGACTTCCTGTTCCACACGATCTGCTCTGTGCTGAATTGCTGCGTTGTGCTCCTGCGTAAAAATAGAAGCTCTGCATATCTACTACGGATGCCTCGGAGCGCCGCAGCTGTGACAGAGCCGGTGGAACCACAAACATTGATTAGAATTGAAACGTATCAGCTCCACTGCACACGCATCTGGTGGAATTTAGGGGTTAGGGGAGGGAGCAGGAGATGGTCAAAGAGGGAGATGCACCTTTCAGCAGCTGCATCAGGAACATTAAACCGATTTATAACTTTCCAATCGGGCCATCGGCTGGTTCAAGCTACACTGAGACTGATTCATTAATCTGTGTACCAATGCACTTGCATCTTTTAAATCAAAACCGATTTTCCGATTCAAATTGGTTATTCGTTACACCCCTGTCAGGTCAATTTTCCCGTAATATCAATCTTTCACTATTAGTCTATTCCTATTTCATATTGCATGTAGTTTGGGCCTTTTCTGTCTGTCTCCATGTCTCAAACCTTATCTGGCCCACAAGGTCAGTATATGTGAAGTAGTTTCTCTCTGTGTACGCAAAGGCGTTATCTGTTTCTCTGGCATAAGTACTTCCACTCTGTATGTCAATTTGTCTCTCATTCACCCAGGAGCTGAGGTTCCAGGGTCTGAGTGCTTGATAATTTATTTCAAAGAAAATAAACGCCCAAAGGACAGCTCTCTGTGTTTTTCATGATCACCATGAATTATTGCCATTACACAGGCATTTGACTGGTGAGCCAAAAATATAATTTTAGACCCTGCAATAGCTATTTAAAGCCAAGTCTTAGAAACTTTTGTTTGTTTGTATGATAGTGTGACGTGTGTTGCAATAAAAGATTATCTAACGTGACTTTTTTTTCTATTTTACAGGGGGGTGAAGCAGCAGACCAAACTGCAGAAAGCCAGGACTAGGGCTGTGTTCCTCCATCTATGTTACTTCCTGTATGTTTCTTTAGCAGAAAGTGTTCCTGTTTGCTCTCCTGGTGTTTTTTTTTTTTCCTCGTAGTTTCCAATAAATTGGACAAATGTCAGTGTTGACAGAATTTTTTTCTCTCTGGTTTTTCAGTATGTGGTGGTGACACTTCAGAAGTATTGATATTGATGTAAATGGTATTGTTAAAAAATTCTAGGAACATTCACTGAGTGTTTTAATTTCCTGGGAGTAGGAACAGAATCACATTTGTTTTATGATTTTCATGAAGGGAACATTAAACTGAAAACATTGTGGTAACCTTCCTATAATGTTCAGTTAACCTTGGGAACGTCAGGAAAACTTGCTATTTATAATTGTGTTTAAAACATTCAAACATTTTGGCAACCGTCCTATAATATTCAACTTACTTTCCCAGAACATTCAGGGAACATCAAAATAGCCTTCTGGTTATGGTAGGAAAACTTGCTGTTTTAACTTGGAAGGAATGTTTGAGGGAGAACTTTCTGGTAACCGTCTTAAAACGTTCAATTACCAGAATGTTCTCTGTAAAACGTTCCCTGCATGTTAAAACGGCAAGTTTTCTTGACGTAACCAGAAGGTTATTTTGATGTTCCCTGAACGTTCTTGGAAGGTTAATTGAGCGTTATAAGAAGGTTACCAGAGTGTTCTCCGTAAAACGTTCCCTGCATGTTAAAACGGCAAGTTTTCCTGACGTAACCAGAAGGTTATTTTGATGTTCCCTGAACGTTCTTGGAAGGTTAAATAACCTTCAATTAACCTTCCAAGAATGTTGAGGGAACATCAAAATAGCCTTCTGGTTACGTCAGGAAAACTTGCTGTTTTAACTTATAAGGAACGTTTGAGGGGAGACATTCTGGTAACCTTCTTATAACGTTCAATTAACCTTCCAAGAACGTTGAGGGAACATCAAAATAACCTTCTGGTTACGTCAGGAAAACTTGCCGTTTTAACATGCAGGGAACGTTTTACGGAGAACATTCTGGTAACCTTCTTATAACCTTCAATTAACCTTCCAAGAACATTGAGGGAACATCAAAATAACCTACTGGTTACGTCAGGAAAACTTGCCGTTTTAACATGCAGGGAACGTTTTACGGAGAACATTCTGGTAACCTTCTTATAACGTTCAATTAACCTTCCAAGAACGTTGAGGGAACATCAAAATAACCTTCTGGTTACGTCAGGAAAACTTGCCGTTTTAACATGCAGGGAACGTTTTACGGAGAACATTCTGGTAACCTTCTTATAACGTTCAATTAACCTTCCAAGAACGTTCAGGGAACATCAAAATAACCTTCTGGTTACGTCAGGAAAACTTGCCGTTTTAACATGCAGGGAACGTTTTACGGAGAACATTCTGGTAACCTTCTTATAACGTTCAATTAACCTTCCAAGAACGTTGAGGGAACATCAAAATAACCTTCTGGTTACGTCAGGAAAACTTGCCGTTTTAACATGCAGGGAACGTTTTACGGAGAACATTCTGGTAACCTTCTTATAACGTTCAATTAACCTTCCAAGAACGTTCAGGGAACATCAAAATAACCTTCTGGTTACGTCAGGAAAACTTGCTGTTTTAACATGCAGGGAACGTTTTAGGGGAGACGTTTTGGTAACCTTCTTATAACGTTCAATTAACCTTCCAAAAACGTTTTGGGAACATCAGGATACAGTTAGGGTTACGTCAGGAAAACTTGCCGTTTATACCAGTATATTACGTTGTGTTGCAACGTTCAAAAAACGTTCCTATACCTTAAAACAAACGTTCCCAGAATGTTCAGGGAACCAAAATGTGTTTGCTGGGATGATAACTATAGTAGAATCCTACACTTCAAAACTATTCAAGATTTTTCACCAGAAAAACCAGCATGTTTACTTTTTCCAGCTGGAGCAGGGCACAACTTTGGCCGCGGTGCTGAATATGCGCTCTGATGGAGAGCTCGCGGCACAAACGCACAGGTACTTTCAGGCAGCCCTCGACATCAGAGGAAAACACCTGGCTCCATCACATTTCCACCTGAGAAGAAGGACTTCGTCTCCCTGAATAACAGGCTCATGACAACAGGCAGTTATCTCTGCTCCTGCTCGCTCCTGTATGGTGCCGTCCGGACCTGCCACCGCATCGGCTCTTCTTTGAAGGAAACTGCCCAGAGTCATCTGTTTTTGGATGGTTCGTTTTGCGCTTCTCCCTCCTCCACTCTGATGGCCACTGGACCTGCTGCTGCTGCTGGCTGAAGTTGTGAAGTTGTGGGGTTCTTGGGGACCAACTAGCTTGATGCACGGCTGGCATCTTTTCTTCTCTTTCTCACGTCTGAGCTGTCACGTGACGACGTCACATTCAAAAACTTAATCAAATGTCATCTCCCAACAACAGTTATGAGAAACATTGTAGCCTATTATTAGTTTTAAATTGTAATAGTATTAAATTTAAAACTCAACCACACATACATACAGTAAGTGCTGGACAAACAGTCATTATTTACACATTCAATAAATTATATTTAATATTATATCAGGCCACTGTAGGCCTAACAATACACTCATCAGGCCTGCAGCTAAGCTTCTTTATAAAGACACAGCGCTTAATAAATAGATATGAAGCACACACACACACACGCACACACACACACACACACACACACATGTTAGGTCTCACTCCCACATTAGAGGTATTCTGTTTTTATAGCTACTCACTCACTAAACCTATAACAACACACACACACACACACACACACACACACACACACACACGCACCTGGGGAAGTAAAGCTGGTGAGCTGGACAGTTTTTCTGCTGTTCTCAGCTCAGGGATCCCTAGCTTCATTTTTAGCCCACACTCCTGGGTTCAATACGCCTCTAAATACACACATATTGCTACCAGTATTCACACTGTTCATATCATATACTCTTATTTGAGGTGTAGACTCTGATTATATGTATACTGTAGGTTGGGTTACATTGATAATGGGTCAAGATCACTGTATGTCGACTCATTGTAGAACTGATTAATACAACAGTCAGTGGTGGAAGAAGTATTCAGCTCTTTAGGGTAAGTATACTGCCATGTAATAATACTTCATTACAAGTGCTACATTTAAAATGTCATTTAAGTAAAAGTATATGAGTATTGGCAAAATTGACTTTAAGTATCACAAATGACCCCTGTGAGTGTTACATTATCATATATTCAATTTCTGGATTGTTAATGTATTTCTTTAAAAGCCCAACTAGGGACAGGAGTTGAAAATTAGCTGTAGCTATAACTCTATATGCAGCACATCAGATTCGTGCCTTGTATTGAAACTATGTTAACTGCATTGTCCCTATAAATAAATACATTTAAAAAATTTAAATTTAAATACTGAATAACTGTGTAAATATGGTTTCAGTCGTTGATCAAGGTGGAGCTACACCTCACACCCCCACAATCTTTAACTTAAGCCATTCTAGCCACTGCGCAGGACACTAAGACTGGTATGGAGACACTGCCAGGTATTGTCAAGCCTCATCCAGATGTTGTCCAGAGTCTGGAGACCAAAAAGATCATCACAAACCCAGTCAGCAATCTCATCTTAAGGTTACAATGTGTAATTTACGTGGTTGTTTATTAAAAAAAAAAAATCAACTGCTTTCATAAATATATATTTACTAAAATGTAATGCAATTCACATACAAATGGAAGCTTTCTCATAGGCTTAGAATGATTTCTCTATATATACACAGGCAGGGCGCGGTCTGCTGGAGGCTGCCTTCTTGCGTCACCATATTTGAATACAGTGACCGAAAGAGATACACGTGCTTCGCCTTTCGCGTTTACCTAGAACTTGCCTTCACTGGAGACAGAGAAGGTGAAGCTCAATCCAGGGCACTTCTGCATGAACTTGCTTTGTACTTTTATCATTCTGTCGCACTTTGAATGGATGACCACACATATGTTTTGCCCCGTAAGAGGGAAACCACGCCACCAAATAAAAGATAAGCGAGGACGGGACAAAACGCGAGTGAATATCGGCGTTACTTATTCCAGGTGGAAAAAACTCCTGTGGAAGAACACTCTGGAGACGCATATATTATAATCACCAACCTATATTTGCCACACTGTGCCGTGACTATCACATAAAACATGTTATTTTAGCATTACTGTGCTAATGTTTGCTCATGTTACCAAAACAATTAGAGATAAAACACTCCTAACATAACGTTATATCTCACAGATAACCTATATCTCACTGGTAAGCTATAACATATTGTAGTATCTGCCAGGACGTGTGGAAAGGATGACGCAGTTATTTGGCAAACCACTGTTTATTACTGAACAGTACAGGTTACTGTTGGCCGTAACCACGCCAAAACAACCAACAAACAAGAACTTAGCTGCATCTCCAACTGTGCACTGCTGTTCTCTCCTCCAGCTCGCTCATACACACACCAGCACCCGCACTCACACAGCTCTCATCCCCGTCATACTTGCACCCCGCCACCCTACCTATAGGCTACTCATTCAATCCCAAACATGCCATTAATTCACAGAACACTGACATTATAACAGAACATTTACTGTATCATATCGTAACATGATTTAGATTCCTAAATAAATATTCACCTTATCACTAGATAGGCCTACTCCTGAAAAACTTGTGGATGATTCCATCTCTGTCTGCGCAAGGCTTTCTGTCCTACGAGGCCACCGTCACTTACCCGACGGGAGGGGTGAGCGAATGAGCGCGAGTGAGCCCTGCAATCCAGAATTTGACCGCAGATGTCACTGTTACTCACCATTTTTACACACAGTGGCTTTAAGCCTGTTTAAGAAACCCTACCGAAAGAGTGGTCAAAACAAACCAAGCAGCTGACAATGTCCGGTGCACACAGTTGTTGAGGAGGAAGAGCTTCAGAAGCAGGACTTTCCCTCCTCTACTCAAGCACCAATGTTTCCAAATCTGAGTTAGATGTACACATGAAGCTTGAAGCTCACAGGCCTGAAGAGCCCTTCAGCCAGGTTGTATGCATCTCATTAAACATGACATTTGTTACCTTCTCAAACACAGCAGCCCATCAGTGACACTATCTGCAGGGTTCTACTCACACTTGTTCGTGAACAGATGCAAGAAGTGGAAGAGATGCTGGCTACAGAAATTATCTAGTCCTATTGCAGTATTGGTGCCAAAGGGAGATGATTGTTGTCAACAGTCTGGCCCAGTAAAGGTTGAATGGACCTTAGAAAGTGCCTTCAAAGTCTTGAAAACTCTTTGTGTTAGAGCCCTGTTTTGCAATGGCTTGACATTATGCCTCCCTTTACTGCGCAGACAGACACTTCTGTAGTAGATCTCTTACAGCAAGGTGAGCCTGAGAACCAGAAGCCGACACGGTACATCAGGAAACTCTTTCCCTGCTTTCCCAATACACCCTGTTTGAGTCTGTGTGGACCTCTATCACGTTTATCTTCCATTTTCCATTTTTTCAGTCCCTCCTACACCATCTGTCACACAGGTGTAAGTGGATCTGATTGCAGTCCAAGGTGTAACGACGGACAGGTGATGTTTTCACTGTAGAATCGATTACAGTGATTCAGCGTTGTGTCATTCAACAACTGTGTTGTTTGTGAAAAACTGGAAACACTAACCATCAGAGCAGACTGGGCCTGCTGAGTCAGCGTATGTATATATATATCCGTATATGTTTGAAATACTGGATTTTGGGAACAAACACTGCCCGTTATACAACTGTTGCATTTAGGGATGCACCGAATATTCGGTAACCGAATATATTCGGCCGAATATTGTAAAAAAAAACATGGTATTCGGTGGAATAAGTAAGGCCCTGTGTCCACATAGCGCCTTTTCTGAGCGCCAGAAGAAGGCCAGCGTCTTTTTTCAATTGTTCCCAATGAGGAGAGAGCGTCTACGGCCGCCTAGGGAAAAGGCGCTGCGCCCAGCGTCTTTTTTCCGGCCGCTCCTCCTTTTTTGTGCGGCTGCTCAGAGCGTTTTGAGTTGAAAATCTCTGAACTTTTCAGAAAGGTGCTGGTGTCGTCACCGGCGCTTTTTCCAGGCAACCAATCATATCGTGGAACTTGTCACCCTGGTAACCAGAAAAAATGGAGGAGAAGCTGGTGCTGGCCGTGTCCGTTTATCCGGAGTTGTATGACATGTCACACAGACATTACTATAACAGAGACAATAGCTATATAGGCCTATGTATATATATATATATATATATATATATATACATATATATATATATATATATATATATATATATATATATATATACATATATATATATATATATATATATATATATATATATGTATATGTATATAGATATAGACATTTATACATATATATATATATATATATATATATATATATATATATATGTATATATATATATATATATACATATATATATATATATATATATATATATATATATGTATATGTATATAGATATAGACATTTATACATATATGTATATATATACACCGGACATTGCAAATTAGATAAAACCTACAAGCTTCTCTTCCTATGACTTTTCCTAAAAATGTGTCTTGTATGTTTTCTGAAGCCTTTAAGTTACAAAAATGAAACACACTACACTTCTGAGCATTTATACCTCCGTCCGTGGCAGACTGCTGCTGAAAGTTATACATTTTGATACATAGGCCCTACAAGTGGCTATACATATTGCAAAACTCTGTAAAAGTACACCAAAGGATACATATCGTTTCCAAATATTTATTTGAAAACAAAACCATTCATACGGTCAATAAAAAAAACCCATTTTGTTAATAATAAAAAACGAATCTCAACAATGACCGCGCCAGCCGGCGGGACTGTGGCTGTACCGCTTCCAATACTCATTCATGGAGCGGTAGAGCGCACAGTAGAGGGCTGCATTGGGACTATTTGACTGGGATGAGTCTGATGATGGCATGATGGCCAATTAAAGACTCCCTGATTCTTTTAGAAGCCCCCCAAATTTTGATCAATTTCTCTGAGCTGTATTTTGAATGCTGAAATGCTGAGATGTAAAAACAAAAAACAAAAAACAAAAACACAACACAGATAAATGTCATGTGATGACCCCATAAACACATACACATTTCTTCCTCCCTCAGTCCTCTGTCTGACCAGCTTCCTGTGTACGGTCCTACAGATTCACTGATAAAAGGAGCTCCAATGAAACTATAGTCAGGCAGCAGAGCTCAGTGGCTGATAGTAATTTGACTCCTACAGACTTAGAGGCCTGCCCACTTTGTGTGTGTATGTGAATGAGTGCCAGAGGAGACTTGATCTGGTAATGTGGATATATCCTTTTATATAGACAGTGCATTCATACAGTATATACTGATCAAATATTTAAATGCAACACTGTTTTGTTTTTGCTCCCCTTTTTCACAGGTTTAGCCACACATCTTACCAAAATTCTGACACTAAAGCTGCATTTTTCATCCCCACAGATCAAAAGAGACAGTTAACTTTGTTTGAGCCCTGCCCATCTCAGAAAACAAGTTCTCGCGAGATCTTGTGATCTTGATAAACAGGCGGCAAAATCACAGTTAGCTTACAAACAGTTATTTACCGCTAGTAATAAATAAAAAATGCCCAAGCTTTGTGCAGAAATAGGCTGCAATAATAAGAAGAATGTATTTTCATTCCCATTTACACAGACATCCACAGATCCTCTGTTCAACAGAGGTGGTGGGGAGGGGGGGTTGAGGGAGAACAGGAGGGAGAGCTAACCACGCCCACTTAGGAGACAGGAAGAGTAACCTTAACATTGGATAAGCCTACGGTGGGGTATCTCCTTTATCCAATATCTCTGGCTATATTAAGTGGTGCTGAATTAATTAACTGGATGGTTTAAACTACAGGATGCATTAATTCAAATGATTAACTTTAATGTGAAATATTAAATCACCCACAGGGTTGCTCTGCTGCATCGCGTTGGCTCTAGTACAATGAGGTATCCATTTGAATACATTTTAAACAGATTGTTCTCATGTTTTACACAGGTTTTTACCCACTGGGGGGCCACTAAGCTGCACATAGAGAGCAAAAAATCAATCACTCAAACAAACAAACATGCAAGTAAAATATCTAACATTTACCGCTCCATGATTGTTCAAGATTAGTGTCACAAATACAGTATCTGATCAAATATCTCCCCCTCTGTTCCTGAGTTTTGTTGAATAATGGCCAGAAAAGTGTTTTATGCAGAACATTATGATGTCACAGTGAAGCTGGCCTTTGACCTTTAGGATATAAAATGTCATCACTTCATCATTTTATCCTATTAGACATTTGTGTGAAGTTCGTTAGCACATGAATTCTTGAGTTATGGCCAAAAACATATTTTGTGAGGTTACAGTGACCTTGACCTTCGCCCACAAAGGTCTAATCAGTTTATTCTTCAGTCCAAGTGGACATTTGTGTCAAATTTAACGGGAATTCTATCAAGGTATTCTTGAGATTTTGCACTCACAAGAATGAGAAAGATAAAGTCACAGTGACCTTGACCTTTAACCACCAAACTCCAATCACTTCATCCTTGAGTCCAAGTGAATGTTTGTGCCAAATTTGAAGGAATTCCCTCTAGCTGTTCACGGGATATAGCGTTCACAAGAATGAGACTGAAAAGGTAACAGTGACCCTGACCTTTGACTGGCAACCACCACAAACAAAACGGTTCTTTATTGAGTCGAAGTGGTTATTTGTGCTAAATTTTAAGAAATTTCCTTGAGGCGTTCTTGAAAAATCGCATTCATAAGAACGGGACGTATGAACATAAGTATGGATGAACAGACATCCCGAAAACATAATGCATCCAGCCACGGCTGTCACCAGCGTGGAGGCTTAAAAATAGATAAGCTGCTGAAAAATAGTGTTGAGCCATGCGGTGTCTGTGCAGGCAAGCAAGGCTTCTATGGTCAAATCTGGGTGCTTACATTACCCATGATGCAACTTGTTTGCCAACAGTTTGGTCAGAGATTGGGATCATTTTTACTAACAAAGGCTAATGCATGGACCCACTAGCCTGCACCAGAGAAGAGCACTGGGCTACAGAGGTCTGTGTTACCTCTCTCGGTGACCACTTACCAGCTCCGAACCGTAGTTGGGAACATGCCGGCTTGTTCGCATTCATTTAGCTTTGCTCATTCTTATCAGGTACCTAGCTTCTAGTGGTCCAGACTACTCCACTTCAGGAAGGATAGCAAGGCATTCAGGTGTCGTTCACCAACAATGGCTTTATTTCAGTGCTATGAGTTGCTCCTAGTGACAAAATTCTAAGAAAATCTTTTGAATTGTGACGTATCCTTAGAATTTCCCCTTAAAGTTAAGACTACTTCTTGGTAAAGAGGAAAGTTATTCACAAAGTATTTTGGCCATTAAAATAGTTCCTATGGTTAAAAAATGGTGAAAAGAGGAGCAGGAGGAGGACTTGTAAGAGGCTTAAGAGTTTCTTCAGGAGAGGAGAAAATGGTGATAACACAAAGAGGTTGGAGAAATATTATCCAAATGCTGAATGGCAGTGAGTAAATGAAATGCTATAAGATGAGACTGTGCAGAGATAAGACTTAAGAACGATCTTAAGACTGCTAGCTAACGCACTAATTCCCTGCTGCTCATGTGTATGTGTTCTAACAAATTTAATGAATAACTAAGATGATAAATATTTGTTAATGACCTATTTTCATGACGAAAACAAGACTACCACTGACTAAGAAGTCTTGGTAAGAGAATCATGAGGAAATGTATTATATTTATACAAAAATATGAAAAATGGACAAAAGGACAAATTAACTTAAGGACCTGCATTGTCTCCTGACCTCACTGTATCCTACTTGCATTCATCAATGTTGTGTCTCTGCTAATGATCATCTTAATGTGACCAGTTCATGGAAGGACAAAATTGACAGATTTATGGACTATATCAATCTACACTGAGAATCAGACAAAACGCCAGGTATAAACTGGCAATGCTTACATAGAATAGCTGGTGGAGCATCCCTTGATGAGGTTCCAGCTGAGCTCAATTACACCTGTCAGTTGCCTGATATCTGTGAAATGTCGCAGGTATGGAGGGTCAATGTGTTGCTGTTGTGCCCTGACGTATTTTTTGGGTGCGGCAAACTATCTCATACGTGCATGCAGATGGGGGTTTTGTGCGGACAAATTATTATAAATGATAATCATGATGATTCATTTTATTTGTGTGCCTGATGTGCACAGCACATACAGGAACACACTTTTCAAAATTTTTCGTCTTATTATTATTTCTGTGCGAAACTTGTGCCACAGCTTTAAGCGCACACAGGGTCTTCATAAAACATATAGATTCAAGATTCAATATGTACCGTAAGGACACGCGTTTCCCTGCAGAATGAAATTGGTTCTTTTCTGTCACCAATTAATGCTAAACAATATAAATCTGGAGTATAAAATTGATCAAAATATATATGGTGCACACTGTTTTAATATCTCCTTGCTTAGTGTGATATTAATTTACCTGATGTGGCTGGATCTGTGAGCGTTTGGTCACTAAGAAGACTGTTAAGAGTGGGTCAGCTCAATCTCACAACTCCTTGAGAAAGATCTTCTTAAGCTAAGTGCGAATCTGGGAAACGCGTTTTTCTTTCACGGGAGGCTTAAGAGCGTTCCTAAGAAGCTCTTAGCGCTAAGATCTATGACAACACTTTCCGTCTCATATTGTGATGTAGTTTATTTCATTTCCACTAGGTGTCCACACCTTGCAGGCTCACAAAAGAACAAACAATCACCTCTGTTAAAAGAATGCATCATACCTAGCAATGGGGACAACCACACCAAGGTAAATGTTTCTGTCCCTTCCTTGTTCAGAGTTGCTTTGAGAAGTTTCCTAAATCACTCCTAAGCTAGGAGTCTTTACTAAGATTTGTAGGCCAAGTTAAGAGTTCTCTGAGAGTACTCAGAATACAGTCCCAGGATGAGGTTGGGAGGTTTATCTTCTGTGTGAATGAAATCTAGACCTGAGATGCTCGATGATGTTTGCTGGTGAGCAATAGTGTATAGTGGTAAGGAATCCTACAGTCTTATCTGTGTGACAGAGTTAGAAGAGCACTGCTATGAAACCAGAGAGAGCAACGTCACCATTTCCACCTCAGCGCAGTAAGTTTGGTTACAGTGCTCCAATGCACACACAAACCACGCATCATTTTATACAACCACAGATCAGAGTCTATCAGAGTCTGATGGAAGCATTATTAAAGGATTCCAATAAGCTGCTAACGTCACATGCATTACGTGAATGTATTTGTCCAGTGCAGCTTACATTTTTCCCATGCACAGACTTAACCAAGTCTCTAACCCAAAGAACTTGTGAACAGGAGGAGCCTGGAATTGAACTAGCATCTCCTGTGATTAAAGGCTGACCAGCTCTAATATTCCCTTGAGCTACACCTGTTAATGTTGTAAGCTTTATGATTTCAGCTTTATGATTCCACTCAAAATGACACTTCTATTGCACACTGAGCAGGCCTATTAGAAATGCAGGCCACACAGAAAAATAGCCACTGCTATTTTTGCTAAAACTAAGATCTTCCTCGCCTCAAAGGGAGAAGAAGACAGGGCATCCAGCACCAGGGAGAGATCCCATGCCGGAACCCTGGGGGTCACCGGAGGCCGCAGCCTCAGCGCCCCCCTGAGAAAAGAGAATACCAACCGCTGGCACCCCACGGTGGCATTCTCAATCAAAACATGCCGCGATGAAATTGCCGCCACGTACACCCTCAAGGTGGAAGGAGTGCGACTGTCCTCCAGGAGAGACTGGAGAAAATCCAGAATGTTGGCCACCATACAAGAGGTGAAACCCTCCCCCCTGCCTGCACACAAGGCAGAGAACCTCCTCCACTTGCACTCATACTGGAGGCGGATGGATGGTGCACGAGCATGCGAAATGGTGCACCTGACCGACTCAGTGCAATCAGTCAGTAGCGAGTCGGATGCAAAGCTGGAGACGACAGGGGTCGGGGTGCCAAATCCGACCCCCCAGATGTGACAGGAGATCCTTCCTCTCTGGGAGGTGCCATGGCGAGCCGCAGCAAAGCCTCTGTAATAGTGGAAACCAAAGCCTCACCAGCCAAAGCAGGGGTTCAAGGACCCGCTGCTATGTCGGGAGGATCAGAGGCAACAGCGGAAATGCATACAGGAGGCCGTTGGGCCACTCGTGCCCCAGAGAATCCTGTCCTAGAGGACCGTCCCCCTCTGTCAAGGAGGGACAATGACTTGACTCCCTCGAGGCATAAAGATCCACCTCCGCCCCGCCGAAAATGCCCCAGATCATCTCCACGACCTCCGGATAAGGCCTCCATTCCCCCGGAGGAGGCTAGTGTCGGGAAAGGAAATCCACCACCTGATTCTGGTTGCCGGACAGCCACACAGCCTGCAGGATGGACAGATGGGGAGCGGCCCATGTAAACAGGCGCTGGGACACCCGCAACAGTCGCACCAACTTGGTGACCCCCGATGGTTGATCTGGGAGACAACAGCCTTGTTGTCTGACCGGACCAGCACATGTTTCCCCTGCAGGTGCAGTAAGAAGTGCCTGAGAGCCAGATGGATGGCCCGCAGCTCCAGCACATTGATGTGGTGTGTGCAGTCCTGGACAGACCACTTTCCCTGAGCCGGCCTGCCACACCAGACCGCAGCCCATCCTGAGCGGGATACATCGGAAGTGATGGTCTCCCGAAAGGACGGGATAGAACCCAGAGGCACACCCACCAGTAGGAACACCTGGTCCCTCCAAGGTGCCAGGGCGCAAATGCACGGCTGCGACACTGCAATAAGTTTGCGCCTGTGGAGCTTGGGGTCCAGGCAAAAGCTGTTCAGCCACATCTGGAGGGGGTGCAATGACAACAGGCCAAAAGGAATGGCAGTCGACGCAGCCGTCAGCTTGCCCAGCAACTGAAGAAACAGGACAAATGGCAGCCGCTTGCCTCTCCTGAAGAGGGGAAGGAGTTGGAGGATGTCGGCCACACAATGCTCTGACCTCATGGCTACAGAGGCCAGGACCAGGCCTAGATAGGCAGCCCGCTGGGTGGGAACCAAACAACTCTTCACCACATTGACCGTGAGGCCCAGCCCGGCCACATGTGTCAGAAGGCGGGCCGTATCCTGGACTACCTGGGCCCAGGAAGGTGCGCATACCAGCCAATCGTCGAGGTATGGCAGCACCTTCATGCCCCCAGCCTGTAACAGTGCCAGAGCCGCTGCCATGCACCGGGTAAAGACCCTGGGAGACAGGGAGAGCCCAAAGGGGAGCACCCTGAACTGATAGTGGCGGCCCTGAAAGGCAAACCGCAGGTAGGGCTGATGATGAACCACAACGGGCACATGAAAGTACGCGTCCTTCAGGTCGATGGACGTGAACCATTCACCTTGCCGGGTCACACGCATCACATCCACTGAGGTTCACATATGGAATGGTCGAACCTTCAAATACCTGTTTAGGCTGCGTAGATCCAAGATGGGACGGAGTCTGCCGTCCTTCTTGCCGACAAGGAAGTAGGCTGAGTAGAATCCCCCGGGTTGAAGGAGGGGGTCCACCGGTGTGATGGCGCCCTTGTCCAGGAGGGTGGACAGCTCCTGGGCTAAAGCTTGGGCCTTGGCTGAGTCGCTGATGACTGTCATGTTGACCCGGCCAAAGGCTGGGGGCCGGCGTCGGAACTGCAATTCGTAACCCAGTGTCAAGGTGGCAACTACCCAGGGGTCTGGCGAGCAGGCAGCCCAGTGACTGAGCTGCTGCTGGGAAAAGCGGCCGACGACCGGCCCCGTAGCCCTAGCACCGAGGCCCCCGGCCCATGGAGGAGCTGCAAGTGCGGCGGCCGGGGAGGAGCCTGCTGCCGTCAGGGGGGCCGGACTACCATGTGAGTCCCGAAACTGACTCGACGAAGCTGCGATGGAGAGAGCATCGTCTAGTGGCAGCGGTGACTCCCCACCTGCAGGCTGAAGACTCATGAGGAGCGCCTTCATTTGCTCCATATCAGCAGCTAAGCGGTCAACCGTGGAGGAGAGCTGGTCCTTCGCTGCCGCCTTCCTCCTTTTTGCGGGAGCACCGTCCCTGCTCCGTGTGGCAGACCTCTTCTGCGCAGGGGCCCCACAGAAGTCTGCCCTCTCAGACTGGAAGAAATGGAGCCAGGCCAGAGGATCCAGTTGGGCCAGTCTGGCCAACCTCACTGACTGAGGCATGATACAGCAGTTCATGCAGGCTTTGTCAGTGAGGGCCTCCTGCAGGTGGTCCACGCCAAGACAGGCCACACAGTGGTCATGGCCATCCTCAGGCTCAAGGGAGGTCATGCAGCTGGCACAGGCGTGCTCCATCTGTAACCAGGTGGAGGAAGCCAGTGAGGAGCCCAGAAAAGTGTGACACTGCCGGGAGCGGAAGCGTCAACACAGTAGAAAAAAGCACCAGACCAGTTGGGAGAGGGGGCGGGCACGCAACCGCCACCAACAAGGTTATCAGCCTTCTTTCCATTTTTTTTTTTTTTTCAATTTTAAAAAAAAAAAAATATATGTAGGCTATATATATATATATTTCTCACAAGCACAACTGAGCTGGGAGAGGGTAGCGGAAACACCACCGTCACCAACCATAGTTGAATCCTTCAACTTTGAAACCCAAACTGCAAAAAAAAAAACAGAAAACAGTTATCAGAATCCACTTACACTGACTTGCTCACACAGCCTTCAGTAACTGCAGGCAATGCTGGAAGTGGGGGGGGCGGGGACACCACCATACCAGCAAGCAGGGATAATTACATATAATCGTGCAACACGCTGGCCACAGCCCCTCGGAGGACGAGCGTCAGCCCGTTACTTCCACCACAGAGGCACGAGGCTGCACAGGGCCAGCAACACATGAAATCAACAGCAAACAACTTACAGGAACAGATCACCTGCTGACACTGGAAGATATAGCCTCCCGGGGTTCGTGCAGGGGTCACGGGTGACGTTGTTGATCCAGTGCTTATGCACCGCCTCTGGTGGTCAGTAGGGATGAAATAGAACTGCAATCACAGACACTAAATGGCAATTGTTGAAAAATGTCAGCCATTAATATTATAATGGGATTTGATATAATTAAAATCTCATATGTTCTCTAAAGCTATTGTGCAGCAAGAGAAGTAAAAATAATATCTGTGTTGTATTGATTTTTTTAACCTCTCTAACTCCCCTCGGACGCCGGCGTCCGCGCTCCCTCCCTTCTCTGTTAAATGGTATCTCACAGGCGCACTACGTCATCAAACCATGTGATGTTTGGTATCACCGGATTCAGGCGCTCTCGGCTTCCTGAATCTGGCATCGTTTTTCTTTTATTCCTTAGGGATTTCGCACCAGAGCAGCCTAAACACACAAAGTCCAAAATCGCGATGAGTGGTGACAAGTCATGTCATGCCGTTTTCAAGGGGAAAAGTTAAAGGATTATTCGCGATCTCATGCGAAGCCATCAGTGGACTCATAGCTGGTTTATAGTTTAAAGGTAAGAGTCTCACTACTACCACCGTTTCATATGGCTTTATTTGGTGATATTTTATGGCGTTTCTGTCATAAACAACATCAGCTATCATAATCACACCTGATTTCAATAAGGTGTGATGTTTGAAGCTGGCTGAGTGTTGTTTGATCACTGATAGTACTGTTTTAAAGTGGAGTGAGCACTGTCTTTTCGAGCTCCGTCTGGATCTTTTCATAGAAAAAACACTGTAGAATGGTCATACTTTGAGAAATTTTCTTCAAACTTGAAACAAATGTTCATTGACAGTGTGCCTACAGCCCCACAGTGTCATTTACCTGCTCAGATGAAGCCACAGACAGTTATTCATCCTGAAAATCTTTTTTTTTTTTTTTTAGGCAAAATCTTCAACTTTTTACTGACTTCAGAGGCCCATTACTCTGTCTCTGTATCACCTAGAGTGTTTCTGACACTTTCCCAAGAAACTTCAGAGAGTTTGCTTTCTGGCAAGACCTCATGCATGCATGTAGTCAGAGCGGTTCAGAAGCTACAGTCATTTTAATTTGGGTATGTCATTTTAGGCGTTTTTGCTACAAAATGGGGGTGGGGTGCAAGAATAAACTCCAACAAGATGTGTTTGTACCAACATAACACCACACTGTTCCTATATGAAAAGAAAAGAAAAAAAAGGACCAATGCAATAACATAAAACTCACTGTTGAGGACCTCCAGAATTCTTTTATTTAGAAAATGTATTTAACATGAAGTCCACTGAGATGGAAGTCTCTTTTCTGAGGGAGACCTGACCCAGACAACACACACAGTTACATTTTAAATAGAAATAAAACACAGCACAGGAAATACAAACATCAAACACACAAGAGAGGGACTAAAACCAGCAGTTTTATTGTTGCATGGACTTTCAACATGGCTTTAAATTTTGCCAAGGGGACTATATTTTTAAGATGCAATATGCTCTGCAGATTATTCCAAATCCAGGGAGTGAAATGGGACAAGGCTTTTTCCCCAGCCCAGTTCAAACCATGGAACTTGGTGAGAAAGCCACCTAGTGGAATGAAGCTGAAGACTGCTGAAGGGTTTAGTCTGATTACATTAAGACCAGGGGACTTTAACTAGTATGGCCTTTTACACAAAATAATTGAGTTGTCGCTGTAAATGTAGTCATTGCCAGTCAACAGAAACATAAAGTGTACTCAATGATGAGTAGAGGAACCAGAGTTGGTTATAAATTGTAAAGCAATGAATCTAAAGGGTGGAATGGCGTAACATAATTGTGATTGCACATTGGTGCAAATATTAGCTCTTTAGTAACTACCGTGTTATTATTTGGCACTACGGACGCTTCATATCCAGGTCAATTCACACACTTGTGAGAGAGGAGAGGGCTCCGTCTTATCTCTTCATAAACTAAAGTTATATTATTTTGTGTGACAGATGCTTCATATAATAACATAACAATATACTATTTATTATGTTATACGGTGAAACGTTTCAGCTTATAACGCAATGACTACACGGCATCTCATTTCTGTCTCTCTGTATCGGGCACGGCGGACTTCAGCCCCGATTTTCTACACAGAAGATTCACAGGAGGAATCGATAAAAAATCGGATCGATAAGCAGAATCAATAATGGCACTGATATCAAAAAAATCCTATCAATTCCCATCCCTAGTCAGGTCTGCAGATATATCATTGGTGCCAGCCTGCCTGCCCTCCAGGAATTATACACCTAAAGAAAACAGGCAGGTAACATCACTGCAGGCCATCACACCCTAGACCTGTTCCACTCTCCCATCTGGTAGGCGCTACAGAGCATTGTGCGCCAAAACAAATACAAAAACAGCTGATTCTGACACAAACACACACACACACACACACACACACACACACACACACAAAACCTGCCCACACATAAACATGCATATACAGCACACACACACAAATTTACAGTAAGCACACAGCACGCAATATGTATATATATATAGATATATATAGATATATATAGATATATATATATAGATATATATATTCACAGGCACAGGTAAAAATGAACTAGGTGCAGGCAGGCAGCAGGTAAGAACAAAATTATATTTTTTCTAAATAGAACAAATAAAAAAGCTGTGCATTATATGAGCAGTAGCTTGAAATTTAAATCACTATTATCAAGCCACAATTCCTTTCATTTTGATAGTCAATGACACAAGTTGAGCTTTTGACCCCATAGTTACATTCGTCACTGACGCTGAGGACTCCTGTGATGAAAGTTTGCAGCCTGAGGATGAGGTGGCAGCCTACATCCAGTTTAAGACACCCAAGGAGCATACTTCATAGGTTTTATGGTGGTGGATGGAGCATGCTAAAATGTGTAGTGATTGAATGTTTTCGCCATCGCAGCATCAAGCGCAGCCAGTAAAACAGACACCTTCTCCGCTAGATTTGTAACTCAAGAACAGAGAACTCAGCCTAATGTGAGTGACTGTAGCCGAGTGTATTTAATCACAGGTGTGGCTCAGGTCACTGGACTTCTATTAACGGGTGTGGCTTTGACTTAGACATAATGGCAGGTAACGGGTCAGTTCTGGAACTGAGCTTAAGGCAGGTATGGGCAAGTGTGGGTTTTCAGAAAGGACATTGCTTTAGAGTGGTGACAGCTGCAATCTGAGAATCACAAGAATTCTTGTGAATCACAAGAATCACAAAAAAAAAAACAAATTCCTGCAGTGGCATTCCCATTAACCTCAGCTGTACTTTGTGTTCACTACTAATTATCAAATGATAACATGCTAACACACTGAACTGGAAAACTACTAAGGACTCACGGCCGTATTTAAGGCATTAAACAGTCAAACTGTGTTTGTATTTTATTTACCACACTTACGTTTTGCACAGATAAAAAAGGAAGAAAACTGGCACAGCGAAGTGTTTGGGCTCATGCAATATGTATTTTACTGATATTCTATTTAGGGGGGAAGGGAATGCAAATTTTTACAAACTTCCTTTGAATTATCAGCATAGACTGACCACTGAGGAAGAGGCAGGAAGAAACCAGGGGTGGGTAGTAACGCTTTACAAGTAACACATATTCATAAAATAGTAGTTTTATTAAGAAACCAGTACTTTTCATGTTCCTTTTTTTTAAAACTGTATTTGTACTTTTGGCACAATCTACTTTTTACCTTGCTACATTTGCCATTTAATTTATGGATGCGCTCGTAAATCTAATCTGATGCTCTATATTAAAATGAGAGTGCTGTTGTTTGAGAAAATATATTTCCTATGAATTAACGAACAGTAAAGTTTCACATTCCCTACACTTAGTGCTCTTCTTCTTCAGCACTCTCTCTTTCTGTGATAACACCTACTTATTAGATTAGCCTACTAATTTAAAACTGTTTAACAAGTGCAGTTTTTTTTTTTGGCACTGGCCCACACACCCTTAAAATTATTAAATGGAAAGTAAGTTGTACTTTGGGTAATTTATGAACCAGGTACTTCTTACTTGAGTGGTTTTTCAAATGACTAGTTTTACTTTTACTTGACTCATTTTTATAGGAGTAGTTGTACTTGAATATAGATTTTAAGTACTCTACCCAATACTGTTAGAAACACATAGGAAGAGATACCGTAGGCTAGTCCTTAAGAGTGTGAGAGAACAATGCTAATTAATGCTAATGCTAATTAAAAGATATATTACAGAGTCACTCAGACAGAGGTCTCAACACCACAACACTGGACAAAACCTTCCTGCATGTCCTTCCTGCCTATTTGTCCTGACTTCTAATCTAATAACCTAACATTAACATTGTATGATAACCTTATTATATAATGTCTCACAGCAGCTCCAGCTCCGGGTGGTATGAATAGTGAGGCCACTACTATCTATAACGGAGGCTGTGATATTATCAGTTTAGAGAAAAGTCATAGTAGTCTTGTTTTTACACCATCAGCAAAGAGTCAACGGTACATGGGAGCCAATCTGTAACACTGACTTATATTCTCTTTATCAAAATCATCTCACAATAAACTCACAAGTTTGTTTTGGTGTGTTGTTTTTCACTAGCAAATGGGTGTTTGAGGAGTTGACATTTGGACTTAAACATGATCTGACACCTGGCCTGGTGTTAACCCTTTGTGCATACCATGCAGATACTGTCACGTTACAATAGCTACAGTGATCCGTGCCTTGGGCGAGCTCGAGCCGCTGCAGGCAGGGAAAGTTTATCCCATCTTGTGTCCCTGGAACAGGTGCAGGATTTTGGCATTGATGGTTCAGCTTAGCGCTTAACAGCCGAAGTGGAAAACAACATTTTTAGTGCACATGCCACGAAAAGATCTGAGTTCTGAGAAAGTTGGAGGAATGGAGAAAACCTTTATCCATGTTTAATTGTAGGTGTCAGCCGGCAGTTTGTAGACACTAAACTTATCTTAGCTCAGTTTTCCCACTTAGTAGGTTTATATGGCTAAGTAAATAATACTTAAATAAATGTTGAAAATAAAACTTATTTTTTGGCAACACTCTCTATACGTACATAAGCAGTCTCTGTGGGCACCCGCCCACCATCTCTTGATCCATGTCTCTCTCACACACCTTTTGAATTTTTTTTACAAAGTCAGTTTCCTTTCTTTCTTGAAATTGTTGGAAACCCGATTTCCCAGTCTTGGGGAAAGATATGACAGTGTACACTGGTGCTCAAGCAGCATTATTTTCACTCACTTGGCTCAAGCTGTGTTTACAGATGAATCCTGTAAGATGAATATACTGTGTTAAGACCCAAGGGAGAATTCATTTTTTTCAGTTTGTTGTCATTTACACCCGAAATACATACACATGCACAAACAGAGCCTATACATGCATTAGGAGAGATATCAGAGTGAGGGGGCTGCCCATGGACACCGCAGCAGTGCCGAGAAGGTGAACTGCATCTCTCCAGCTAGCAGTCCCTCCATATTTGGTCCAGACAGGGACTTGAACTCGCAACCCGTTGGTTGTCAGCCCAAGTTCCTAAGGACTGAGCTTTTTTAAATATAAAGTTCAGTCTTTCAAGTTCAACCGATTCATTTGGTCAGTTTTATTTAACTACAGCACTAATAGATTTTAAATTTTTAAAAATGCAAACAAAGGTAAACTGTTTATTCCAGGCCTTTTGTGGGCCCCCTCCCACTGGGGCCTTGGGGAATCAGTACCACTTTCCCCCCTACAACAACACCCCTGGTGGCACCATCACACTCAACACAGTGGCCAATGGTAAAAGACTGGTATAGTATTAGGCATTCCCCAGCAGAGAGTGAAGCATGGTGTTGCTGTAATTGAGCATGTGAGTTAATTTAAAATATAACAGGGTCTCTTTAGAAGCAAAAGTGAAACCAAAGAAACCATTAGTGAAGTCCTAGGTTAAAGATCGTATATATTTTTTTAAAAGTGGGGTTGTATGAGTTTCTTATCCATAGTGTATTACCCAGAGTCGATGGTGGTCTGCACACCCCTAGTTTGGAGAAGCAGGCACATCTGATAGGATCACTTGCAATAACAACAGAGACAGTCAGTCCTAAACATTTGAATTCATGAACAAATGTCATACAAACTCACTTAAAAAACACCTAACTATCCCTTCAAACTAGGATTTCACTGGTTCATAAAGAGATTGTTATATGTTATTTCTTTTTTGCCCAGTGGAGGTTAGCTGAGCTCACACTTGACATCTTGACTCCACATATTGTTTTTGTTTGTTTGCCTTGTGTTTCTGTATTTTGTAAGTTTCTTTTATGCTTGTGAAGCACTTTGGTCAACTCTGGTTGCTTTTAAATGTGCTGTATAAAAATAAATTTGACCTTGACCTTGACATGCTCACCTACAGCAACACTCTGCTTCTCTCTCTATTGCACAGTCACAATACCACCCTAGTCATGTACCACTGGCCACTGTGTTTGGTGTGATGGGGACATGGTCTGTTTTAATTAAAATTTGAAGTGGTGTGTTATGGAAAATAAAGACATGACATAGCTCTGCTAATCCTTAGGATTTTTCTTTGCATTACCTTTAACTTGCAGTAATATTGCTCAGAAGTCCTAATAATTGCGTTATAGTGTCACACAATTGCTAATAATCTTATACAGTGCTGTCACTACTTTAAGTTCACTGTTGCTATAGCATAATATTGATATTCTTTCAAAATTATTCCAATACAGAAACTTGGAATTTATAATGTTTTATGACACGTTAGAGCAGTTGTCTGTGTCTTTATAAGTGGCTAAAATTGAGGTAATTTTAATGTGCTGTGGAACCCAGGATTTAGATTCTTCTTTCAAACACTGTTGTCACTTTGGTATGGAAGTATAAAGCACTATGAATGCTGAACTTATAATACATCATGTTCACCACTTGTAATACTTTATAAACCTTTTTATAAGCGGTTATGCATGATTATGGACATATACAGTTTTAAAGCCTTATAAAATGCATTATAATGCCTTATGAATGTTCTTAGAATGGATTATAGACATTACCCTCAAAGAAAGTGTTACATTTGGTTTGTTTCTTTGTTAATTTAAGTGTCATAATCACCTACTGCAAGCCATAGTGTGCTCACTTGTCTATTTACCACTACAGCTCTTTCCACATGTCTAACAAGTACATTTACTACTGTGCAACTGCTGTCATCAAGAGCACAACATCATTGCAGTCAGTTTAGTCCAACAACATTTGACTCAAGCTTCTTTCAACACATAACACAAAGGATGCTTCTCTTATTCACTTCTGCTAAGGCTCCAAGTTAAAATGAGCCAACTGCTTTGTCAACACATTAACTTCAGGCCATTTGGTTTGGGAACATTTGTCTGGCCTCATTCACGTCCAAACATATCTTTGCTGTCACTCAATTTTACGAGCTGGGATTAAACGTTGTTGGCTGGAGATTCCAGCGCCTTCCACAGTGACCATTCCTCCGTGGTTCGACCTCTCAACAGCAACATGGGAATGTGAGGAAACCGGAAGAAGGCCACACACGGAGGACACGCAAGTCTCACTACCAAGATATGTAGTTCACAAGTAAGGCAGTAACACACACAAGGGGTGGGGACACTGTCTGGGATGAGTTAATGAATTGACATTAATTAGGCCTAATGTGTTTGTTAATGCACAAATTGACTTTAAAGGACTGGTCACTTGGAGAGATTATACCAAGTCACCCTGAGACAATTTACACCTGCAGTCCCGACACGCAAAGGGTACAAAAGCACACGTGAACACGTTCAACAGGTTTATGAACCTGCTTATACTTGAGTTCCTGATGCAGACAAAATATGAATTCAGGACCTGATGTTGTCTTCAAACAGTCACAAATGGTAACAAGTAAACCTGAAATCTGACCCTTAAGGGGCGTTCACACCGAACGCGAATTCGCAAATTCGTGCGTCGAGATTACATACAAAGTCAATGCAAAGATGCGATTAGACGCGAATTCGCGCCGGGTGGCGCGATGGCAGGGCGCGATAGACGTGAAATTCGCATCCAACGCCTCATCGCTCGAGTTGAAATTATTGAACTTTTGAGGCGAATTCGC
Organism: Epinephelus awoara; assembly: GCA_035609425.1. Taxonomy (NCBI): domain Eukaryota; kingdom Metazoa; phylum Chordata; class Actinopteri; order Perciformes; family Serranidae; genus Epinephelus; species Epinephelus awoara. The sequence continues at coordinate 34,658,431 of CM069308.1, forward strand.
GTGACGCTGTGTAAATAATGTATGTCCGATAGCTTTAAGGTAAAATTCACCCCATGGAACTGTAGAGGTTTGAACAAAATTACAAAGATAAAGCAAGTGATGAGCAGTATAAAATTTTTACAATCAAAAAAAGTTTTCTTACAAGAAACTCATCTGCTATGTAGGGATATCTCTAAGATAAGAAGAAGGTGGCAGGGTCAGGTGTTTTCTGCTCCTTATACTACCCATGCTAGAGGCTAGAGTCATGATATTGATCCATAAGTCAGTCGCCTTCCAAATCCATAATGTAATAGGGGATCCTGCTGACAGATATATCATGGTCCAAGGTACTTTATTATCTGAAAACATAAATCTGATAAATGTTTACGGTGAATGAAGAGATCGTCTTCCAAATGAAGACAATCCCAAATTCTGTAATAATTTATTCCTGACCATTTCAAATCTCTCCAGACACTATATAGTAGCTTGTGACTTCAACTGCACACTGGATCTGTCAAGAGATAGATCATCAGGCTTTGATAACACTCACACCAGGTCGAGGAAGACAATACACCATTTTATGAAAGAGCTAAATTTATTGTTTATTGGGTGATACGGACAACCAGATGCAGTGGAATATTCCTGTTATTTTAGCACCTATAAAGCGGCAACCTCCTGGGGTACTGAGTGAGGCCAATGCGGAAGTGCCAAAAATTGCAGTTCATTGAACGGCCATTTGAGGTTGGCTCCAGAAGCGAGTCAGTCCCCATAGACCCCCATGTTATAATGCTCAACTTTACAGCAGAAGTAAACATTTTTACAGCCTGGTACAAAAATGGTTTTGGTCTCTATAGCTTATTTCCCCTTTCATGTCAACTGTGGGGTGGGTGAATTTTTTTTATATCTCATCCATTTAAATGTTATTTAAGTTTAAAATTGCGCATAATTAAGGGCGTGGCCACTTTGAGTGACAGGTCGCACCATCATGGGTAGCTAACTAGCATGCTAACTAGCCGCTGGCTCCACTATGCGGAGCTGAGCTCAGACTCGGCCGTCTGCTCGGCGTCATTTCAGCTAATTCGCCTTCATGTTCAAGTCACTGAACCTGTCCTCTCAGCCGTGTCTGTGCCTTCTGGATATTTTTTTCAGGCAAATATTGGAGTAATATGGCTTGCTGTTCGATTAATTATACCAACAGACCTTCCAAGAAGTCTGTGCTCCAGTTTTGTCGGTAAGAGAAATTCGGAAATTCGGAAATTCTAGTATTATTTTATTTATGTTTATATATTAGGACTGATTAGCGGGTATTGGTGTCTGCGGTCACCACCTAGCTTGTCAGCTTATTGTTATTATTATTAAGCTTTATTTAGGACATGTAAAATCACGTTGAGACCGGAGGTCTGATTTTCAAGTGCGACCTGTATCACAGCAGCAACATCCACATCAAGTTACAGAGCCACAGGCAATACAATACAAAACAAGCTTAGCTTGTTAACGAGCTAACTAGCCAGCTAACGGTTAGCCTTCGAGCAAGACGCAAATCCGGAATGCATCGAAGTCAGAACCCAACAGAGAAGTGTTAGAATTTAGGCATTTGCACAAAAGGCGTCCACCACATTAGTTAGCTAACGTTATGCAATGTTAACGTTAAATTTGTCATATGAGAAGTGTAACGTTCACGTAACATTAAGGCTATACTTGTGTAGGTAAATTAAAAAGTGGTGAACTGTGTGAAATTACAATGAGGTGTGTAACTAATGTAACATTTGACTGTCACATGAAAAATATTATATATGATCTGTTGAACATTGAAGTAATTAGGGGCCGGGCAGCCTAAGCTGCCAGGACCCTGGGTCCATCCCAAGTCTCTTAAATTACTGCTAGTGCTACTGCTAGCTGACTTTGCTAGCTGTTTAGCCCCTCCCACCTAGGAAAAAATGTGAGGAGCTAGCGCTAGGAGCGATGAGCGAGGATTGTTGGTTTAAGAGACATGAGACGGCCTTACTCTGAAGCGTCACGTGATGGACGTCCATTCCTGATGACGGCGGCACCGCTGGATCTGATCCGTAAAGCAGTCAGCGTCTGGCGTTACTATGGGTACATCCCAAGTCTCATTATATTCACTGATCAAAGCCGTAGCTTTTAGCTGGGAAAAAACGGTAGAAACCTCAGGAAGAGCAACTGAGGAGGGATCCCTCATCCAGGACGGACAGACGTGCAATAGATGTCGTACAGAACAGATCAACACAATAAATTAACAGTAAGCCATATGACACAATGAGACAGAGAGAGAGAGAGAGAGAGAGAGAGAGAGAGAGATGTAGGACTGACGGTAATGACAGCAGTTTACAACAACATTGATGAAAGTAATAATATAAATTAATATTAATAGGCTAATTAATGTTACCTACAAGCTGTTAAACATTATTCCACTCACATGACATGCAGGAAAATTAATGATGGGCAAATATGTTTGTGTGTGTGTCTGTGTTCGTGTGTGTGTGCGCCTAGTGTTATATCAACACGTGTGTTTCTGGACATGAGCAGCTGCAAATTTAACAGCCACACATCACCGACAGTCCGCTGAACAACGCAACAGGTTGTGAATTAAATAAACTTAATTACAACATGACAGTCTTGCAGGAAATATCATTAACGTTACTCTTTGTAGTCACGTAGGCATGTGAATTACAGCGTTTCATTGCAAAGAATGCATGTAACGGGTACACTTGCGCTGCTTCTCCGCTATCTCGTTCAAATGAGCCAGATGTAGGGGGCGGGTATTTATACGTCACGGCGTTCAGCTGAAAAACTCTTCAGGATAGGAAGCTCTCGACCATCCTAGCTGCTTAAAGCTTGCTGCTAGCTCCTAGTGCTAGCTCCTCGCTGCACAAATAAGAGACTTGGGACGGCCTACAAGATGGCGGACCTCGAACGACTTCCGGTTCAAGCGAGGAGCTAGCAGTAGCACAATAAAAATAAGAGACTTGGGACGCACCCCCTATTGTTCTGCTGCATGTTCTTCTTCTTCTTCTTCTTCTTCTTCTACTTCTTCTTCTGCACAAAGGTCCAGTCCCATGCCAGATTGCCACAGCTGCAAAAACAGGCCAGTAGTCCTGATGGTGGCGCTACAGCAAGCCTCTTAAGTTCAAAATTTAAAAAAAATTCACAACAAATCAACCATATGTGCTACAGATTTGCAACTTTCACCAAAATGTAGCCCCAATACTGACAAAACTTTTGTACACTGGAACCTGTTGCAAATTATAAAGTCCATCACTCTGTTTTTTTCAAAACCTGTAAAACTCATTCAACCTATCTTCTCCCACAATTTTTGCTCAACTGGCGCCAAACTTGCTACAGAGCATCTTCAGACTGTCCTACACAAAAGATCCACACAGATTTTTGATTGATCAAAAATTGAGCCTACAGTGCATCAAAATGTTTGACTGTAAACGTTACTGTAAACATATACTTGCAAATTCTTGCTAAATACATTTTCAATGTTCATTAAAAAAAAAGACAAAATTTTGGAGTCATGGTAGATGATTGTTTGGAAAATATCAGAATTTTATCTCAAAAACTGATTTTTTTTTTTTACAGCATTTTGAATTTCACTCTCATGCCAACAATTGGAGTCAATGCAAAAATGGCATTTTTAAACATCAGTTTTTCACTTATGGAGCCAATAAAGCATTGTTAAAAACAAATTACCAACATCTCCATGCTGTCCAGATGCAATTTCTGTATTTTTGGATTTTTGTCCAGATAATAACTGAATTTTTGACAGCCGTTTGAAATCTGCCTTTACACACTAACAGCTGCTGTCTTGCACACAGGTGACTGGCTTAGTCAATTTGTGAAGCTACATGTGACATTTCTGTTTGCCAGTTAGCTCACTGAGATAGAGGATGGTTCTTGGTGTTGAAGATTGTGAGTTCAAGCCTCAGCTTGTGCAACATTTCCATTTGAGAAATCTAGCCAAACTTTTCATAAAGGTCCAGTCCCATGCCAGATGTCCTCACCTGGAAACACAAGACAATAGTCCTGATGGTGGTGCTACAGCAAGCCTCTAAATTTCAAAACTTCATAACAAATCAACCATATGTGCTACAGCTTTGGAACTTTCACTTTGAAATTTGCTTTTCCATGGCATGGATGGCTACTGTCTGGCACCCTGATGCTTGGCTTAGTCAATTTGTGAAGCCACACATGAACTGTCACTTGCCAATTAGCTCAGTGAGATAGAATGTGAGGATTCTAATGTGAAAGTCCTATGTTCAGGCATCATGCTATGTGGATTAGAGACTACTAAGGTTAATATAATTATGATCCAGGCAGTTTCTCGGAGAGACAAATACTCTTTATCAACACTTTTCCCTGTTATCCCTTGTCTCTTTTCCCTGTTTTTTCTGTTTAGCCTAATTTTATTTTATTTGTGCAGTTTTGCTGCTGAAAGGTAATGTTGATTTCCTTTTAAAATGAAGCTGTAATGGTGCATTTACAATTTTACAAATAGGCCTATCTCTGCTATGAATCATTTCACTATTGGTTAGCATTCCAGCTATTTTCTATATTAAATGTTTGTCTATAAAATTATGTAAAATTCATATTACCTTTCCCCAATTCCAATCTGGCATCCACAAACATCTCACTTTGTCTGACTAAAGGTCCAAAACCATGATAAAGCAAGATTAGAGGAGGATATCCTCAAATCTGCGAAGGTAACTCCAACACTGATGCCTGAAACAATCAATCCATCATGATATAGTTGTGGATTAATTATGTGTTTGACTTATTGATTTATTGACTGATCATTGCAGCTGTAGAATTCCTATAATGAGCTAGAAGAAGTTTTAAACATATATACCACAGAGTTGTCTCTTGCTAATTAGCTCAGTGAGATAGAGCATAGTCTCTCATGCTTCGAATGCCACCTTTTTTCATCTTCCTACACTCTGCTTGTTGCTCAGAATTGCCTAATTTTGCCTAAAATTGCCCAGCCCTGACCATTGCTGCGCAGCAGCTATAATTTAAGTTGTACTGTTTGCATGTAAAGGAGTCTGTGAAGTAGGTAGCTAACACATATATTACTTTTAATATCTATTTCCTTTTTTTGTTAAACTGTTTGTGTAATGGTTATAATTTTTGTTATATAAAGTGGATCAGACAAAATTTACTTTAGAGTAAAAGCAAATGTTTTGAAAGCTGTCATTCATCAGTTTCCTGTGATTATTGGAAATATAGTGGTGGTTTAAACCATTAACAAAATATAATAGTTATTAATGGCATCTTAATGTTTTCATTTATGTCTTAACATTTACCCAAGTTTGCATTTATCTTAGCAGAATGTAAAAAATAAAGGCTGATGTTATGTGCTTGTTTTGTTTGGACATTTCTTCAAGACAAATGAAGAAAATTCACTAAGAAACTATTCTCCTTTTGTGAAAAACAAGGAAATATCTGCACACTGAATAGTTTTAAGTCCCGTAGGAGGTATTATTTATTTGTGACATTGTGACATATGAGAAGGCTCTGTGGGTATTGCTTGGTATTGAGGCTTATAAAGCGAGGCTAAATGTAAAGTAACACACAATAGGCTGATTATCTTTCAGTTTGCCTCACTATAAAAACCTAACGATACCTTTGCCTGAGGAAGACCCTCTCAGTGTTGGCAACATCGGAAACAAGTGATACCTCCCTGGGGGCTTCAAAATTGTGTCCAGTCAGCATGCGCCGTTCGATGACGTCAGCAATACGAGTGACGCTCCTGCACCACACAAAGCTAAATGACACACCTATTTACCACCCAATAATTTTCGTTGTTTTATTTGCTATGAACAAATATACTGTCGTGACCCTGGGGCAGTGATGAGTGTGGTATGAGTGGAGTCAGCTGTCAGTCAGTGTGCAGGCTGGAGATTGGTGGAGCAGAGAGGGGGAGAGCTGCCCCGCTGGGTACTGTAAGTGAGTATGTGTGTATGAAGTGTGTGTGCTACGCTAGAAGAGTCAGAGTTTGAGACAGAGACTTTTATGTGTTACCCCCCTGGAGTGTTACCAGAGTTTTTGGAGTGCACAAATAAACTGGCCTTTTTCCCGAATGCTACTCTGGTCTCCTGCTCGTGAGTGAGTCATTACAATACAGACAGCTCAGCGGCAGAGCGGTGCGCTCTTGCGCCGCGGTAGCACATACACAATGAATGGGTTCGTCAGCGGAGGTCTGCGCTTTACGCGCTCTGTGTGAAACGGGCTTTATTCCTGCGTTTGTCACTCTCTCGTTTTGCCTTTTTTCCTTCTTCTGAACGTCGCGGAGGTTGGGGAGGACCAGCAGGACCAACCCCAGAGGCTTCGGAAGCTTTCCTGGGCCGTTTCTTTGGGTTTTCAGACATCTTTCAGTAGCTCCTCTGCTAGCCTCGTCGTCTCCGACATTTACAACTGCGCAAATGCTCTTTGAACTCTACGTCAAATGTGTGTTTCCTGTGCGACAGCGTGGGAATGTTGCTCCTGAGAGGCAATAGCGCTTCTAAGCAAACCAGAGACTGTTGTGTGGTGGAGATGCGTTCAGTGATCATCCTAATAACTCGTTTGGCAGTGGCTGTAATGTAACAGACATTGGTTTATATGTAAAAACTCCATAGGGCAGCTTTAACTTAAAAAAATATCATTTCCCCTAGGTGTGAAATTAACTCCATCTTTCAAAAATAGCCCAGGACTGTCATGTCTGATGTGAGGGAGCTCAATGATGGCACCATTTAAACTATGAACAAATGTAGCCATAACACTGTAAACACATTTCCTGGCCTTATCAATCTTCTCGGCTGGATTGCCACCAGCCTCCCACCTGCACCTTTGGGCCAATGAAGAAAATATTATCTTCATGCCAGGATGCTGGAGGTGAAGCTGGTGCAGGTCCTCCTTCATCATGCTGACCAGCTTGTCGTTGCCGCCACAGTGGATGATGAGGACATCTGGTGCTGCTCTTCCTCGCAGGGAGTGGGAAAAGAAGGAGAGAAGGCCTTTCCACTGCAGTCCACCCCAGCCAAACCAGCGGACATGGACACCCGGCATGCTGAGGTTGCTTCCCAAGGTCTCTGCAGCTCTCTGGACACCACGCCGGACATAGCTGTCACCAATGATCCACACCGTACCTATGAAAGTATGAGTGTTATAAATGCTTTAGGTAATGGAAAACAGTAAGTTAACTATAAAGGGTGAATTGCTTCTTTTTGTTGACAATACTATTATGTCACATCTGTAGGATAAAATATAACAGGGAGCAACATCTCAAAATATAGATGACAGTCTTTTAAATGCTTTCTTTTTGTCCTTGGAAGACAATGTAATATTAGCTGTCTAAAGTCAAGTAGCCAAAACTGGTACTTACAGTTTCTGCTGTGTGTAGCAGGCATGGTGGAGACGTCACAAGTGGCCATGACCTCAATACCGGTGATGTACTTAAAGAAATTAACATCTTGTAACAAGTATAACACTACCTTTCTTTCACAATTTCTACATTTCTTTATCATGTTCTAGATGATAATCTCGCAATGCGCTGTTCATAACAGTAACATACATTTCAGTCCCCTTCGCACTTTTATCGGTGTCAAAATCATAAATATGCTGTTTGCAATAGTGGTGTGGGTGCTAGGATATAATCTTTAATGTCAGCCGTTGCGCACATTGCGAATCCAACTACTAACTCAAATTTCGGTATCAACAAAACATTAATGGTAAGAAAGAACACTAACGTTAAATGGGTCTTAGCTTATTAACATTATCTTATTCAAAGTATAATCAAGTGACATATAAATAAAAAACTCCTTACTAAAGTTAAGTGAAAATCTAAATTCAGGTCAATTGATTTGCTTCAAATTATTCGTTATATATTTATTAAATAAACGTTACGCTGATTCACTGTAACCCTGACCAAATTACTGTAAGTCTCGACAAAATCAAGTGAATGAACGTAACGTTACCATAATAAGCGTTCTATATTTAAAAACGTTGAAGTGTTTTTTAAGATTGTGTAATCTCAATAACAGCTGAATCATTGTTTCAAGATTTGCTGTATAACATTAGTTTCAGATAAACTCAACTTACCTCGTGAAGTTTCATGAAGGAGCTGGCACCAAGCAGGAGCAGCCAACACCACAGGGCTAGCCAAAGTAGCGTAGCTTGTTAGCCTAGTAGTTTGTTAGCCTAGCTTGTTAGCCTTAGCTAACTTAGCAGCGTCGAGCGAGGTGGGCGTGTTTAAGCAACCAGGCTTAATTTGGCCTGCTCTTTGCCTATTTTTGATTGGCCAGGAGTTGGGGGGAGTCAGGCACTGCCAAGATGGCGACGGTCAGAACAGTCTATTTTGAGCTTCAAACCCGCTCTTCAGAAAAACGAATGGGTGATGTCACGGTGACTATGTCCATATTTTTATACAGTCTATGGTGATACCTCAAGAAATAAACGCCGCAGAATTTTGTTGATTGACCAATCAGAATCAAGTATTTAAGAGTGCCATGCTCTAAGCAGCTTTACTCTTCTGAGCTTTGGAGGCCCGTATCTCTGTAACGGATTGGTCGATTTGAGTGATTGACACTTCGTTCGATTTTTTAGAGCCAATAGAATGACGCTATACCCACCAACACGAGATTGACAGCACTGTAAGCCAATCAGAGTCAGCAGAATGCCGTTGTTGACACTGTAAACCATCATATTTTACTGTCAAAATTAGATAGATATGGTTTTAAAGGACATGTTCTTAGCTGGCTAGGTGATTATCTCAAAAACAGACAGCGATGTATATATTTCAAAAATTGTGTCTCTTGTAAAGCTACCATCCAATGTGGGGTCCCTCAAGGCTCAATTCTTGGACCATTATTATTTCTTATTTATGTTAACGATTTGGCTACTGTATCTAAAGACATTTTACCTATTCTTTTTGCAGATGATACTTATTTAGTGATGTCAAACAGAAATTTTGATTGTCTTATGAGTGAGGCAGATAGGGGTCTCAAATTGGTTTAAAATAAACAAATTGTCTTTGAATGTAAAAAAAATCTTCAGTGGTAAGAGAAAATATAACATAGAAAGTGCATCCTTAAAGGGACATTGTGTAACATTTTCAGTTGTTTATTGGCAAAAATTGATGTCTGCATTCATAAATATGTCATCACTGGTGTACTATTACCTCCACCAATAATCTGACTTATTCTAGTAAAAGGAGAATTTCGGATTTGTTTGTACATTGTGCGGGTAAGTCGTCTGTGGGGTTCCATTACGTTTCGCCATCTTGGGAATACATCCACCAGCAAGGGACATACAGCACCGCCTTTGCTGTTTTCGTTGAGAGCCAGGCCAGCACTGCGTGAGTGAGGAGCCGAAGGAGAGGAGCAAGAGGCGCTTCGCTACTACCCTGGCAAATTTGAAACTAAGTGCCACTCTTTGAGCATAATGCAGGATCATGCATATGCAGCATCATGGGAGACGGAATCCTTGTCGCCAAGAAAGTGCAAAAGGGAATAGAAAAGGCAGCGTGACCGGCGAATTAAAAAAACGAAGGCCCACATCGGGGTAGCCTTTCCCAGGTAGAGAGAGCTGCTGAGGGAGAATGGTAATGCAATCACAGGCCAGCGCCGCTGTTGGCTGTTAGCCGCTGTTAGCGGCCAGTCGCTAACAGCCTCATCCCTCTCCTCGCATCACTGCGCCGCTGTTAGCCGCCGTTAGCCGCTGTTAGCGCGGGCCTGTGATTGTATTACCTTTCTCCTTCAGCAGCTCTCTCCACCTGGGAAAGGCAACCCCAATGCTGACCCTTGTTTTTTTAATTCGCCGGTCACGCTGCCTTTTTGATTCCCTTTTGCACTTTCTTGGCGACGAGGATTCCGTCTCCTGTGATGCTGCATAATACATGATCCTGCATTATGCTCAAAGAGTGGGACTTTGTTATGCGGCAGTAGTGCTGCTGGCCACTAACAGCTGTTTCAATTTACATCCGCCCCAACAGTCCTACGTTGTAAACACAGCCAGCATGGTGAGGAGGGGGTTTGTCAACTCGCGTCGCGTGTGTCTGTGTAGGAGCCTGAATGAATACTCCATGTAGTATCGGATGACATGGTTTCATCAGTGTTATCATAGCTTTTAGGTACACAGCGGCTACAGTTGTTGCAATATGTGTTTGAAACAGTGAGGCGCTAGAGTGCGTCATCTGTTTGAATGCAATATGTGATTCCTACACACTGTTGCTTTAAATATAGATGGAAATCAGGTTAAGCAAGTGCATGTTGTGAAGTTTTTAGGAGTTCTAGTTGATGACCAACTCTGTTGGAAAATGCATATTAATTACATTTATGCAAAGGCTGTGAAATCCCTTGGTATAATTAAGAAAATTTGTTATTTCTTAAACAAGTCTTGTTTGCTGATCTTGTATTATAGTCTTATTTTTCCATACAGTAGTTATTGTAACATTGTATGGGGTTCAAACTATTACACTAGTCTTAAGAGGATCTCCATGTTACAAAAAAAATTTGTCATAAGTGCTACTTTTTCAAATGCATTTGTTCCGTCTTTGCCACTATTTCACAAACTTAAGCTCTTAACAATTTATGACATAAACAAAATTCAAATTTGTACTTTTGTTTATAAAACCAGATTTAGGAGAGATCTTTTGCCTGAGTGTTTTGAGAATTATTTCACACTGAATTCTGACGTTCATCAATATAGTACCCGGCAAGCCAGTTATATACATCTGCCTAAGAATCTCACCACAAGGGGTCAGTTTTTGCTGAAGTATCGTGGTGCAGAGCTGTGGAATTATCATCAACACTTGGTAAATCTCTCTCCATCTCTGCCAATATTTAAAAATAATTTAAAACAATTTCTGGTTTCTCTATATTCAAAATGAACTATAAAGTTATTTAGATGCAGGATAAACTTTGCATTTGACTATGGTGCTTTGATGATCCTTTGAATGCAGATTAGTGTCACACCTTCAGTGGTACATTTGATTAGTATTTTGTTTCTGTTATCGATTTTGGTTTTTTTCTTTTAAATATACAAAACACACACGCGCGCACACACATACACACAGCATTGATTAGGGACTTTATTAGATGGTCTACTTTATGTTTCTTTTCTACTTTATATTTCTATTTTTGGTACTATATTGTATCTTATTGATTATTTTATAGGCAATTTTAAATCTTTGTCTTTTTGTTTTATTGAATATTTTCATGAGATAACTTATAACTCTTTAAGGAGTTTTTCATCTCACCTGCACAATCTGTTGTTTGCTGTTGTTGATGTTTTTATACCAATTGTTTTAATACTGTGCAAATAAATAATACGAATATGAATACTTATTTGGAGTTACATATTGAAAGTAATTTCACAGACTACCACAGTCAAGCCTTTTATGGATACAGGCTGGTACTAATGTCCCAGCAGGCTAGGGGACCATAACCATGTTCAGCATGTAGTCATGACTCTCTACAAGCCTTCAGATGCTAGCACCCACTGAGGGGCATCTGATATCAGCCCCATGTATGGATTATAAGGGGCTTGAACATTAATTCTCTCACCAGTCTAAACGTTCAGCCTTTAACCATGAGCTGAGCTCCACAGGTGACATTTGTATTTTTTTACAATTTTTTTTTTTTTTAATTCTGTGTGTGTGTGTGTGTGTGTGTGTGTGTGTGTGTGTGTGTGTGTGAGAGAGAGAGAGAGAGAGAGAGAGAGAGAGAGAGAGAGAGAGAGAGAGAGAGTGAGTGAGTGAGTGAGTGAGTGAGTGAGAGAGAGAGAGAGAGAGAGAGAGAGAGAGAGAGAGAGAGAGAGAGAGAGAGTGTTTTTACGCCTGCAGGGCACTTTTTTCTTCCCCATTAGAATAAGGGGAATCCCTCTCTGCCTCATCATCTACTCACAAAATCCACTGTGGGTGTGTGTGTAAATGTGTGTGCATATGTGTCCTTAAGGAAGAGAGTGTGTGAACCATGTGTAGAAGTAGTGATTGAGTTAGTGGCAGAATGATGACTGTTGTAAAGTATCAGCACTACAAGTCTTGTTCAGAGTATCAAAAGGAAAGATAATAATAAATGAACCCAACTCAGCTGTTCTGTGCATCAATATCACCTTGTTAATACACACAATTAATTAATTTTTTTTTATTTCCAATTAAAATCGGTCCTGTATTAAGAATGCCCCATCTCACAATTTGAGGGATTGCTTCCTTATGGTGTGTTTACATCAAATGCAAATGCAAAATTTTTGCATTGGGAGTATTTTGCTACTGTCAAGTATTCACCTTGATTTCTGTGCTAACAGTTGTACTAACTAAATGGGGAAAGCAGCTAATAGGTAACTTGTTATGCAGTAAAGTACAAGCGATAGCTGAAATATAGTGTTGTAAACATGTTAAACATGGAGGCGCTGTACTCTGAACCAGCATGGACAAAGACAGCAACAGTCTTTATTATTTTTTATACTGACATGGCAGCACATTTCACCCTCATTCCTTCCATTGTTTACTTTCCACAATAAAAGACCAACTTAAATCACTTGACATTTAGCTTAGAAGCAACTCAACAAAGTGGCTCACACAAGTCACAAATACATAATTCCAAAACTTACCATGTTGTCCTATGGCTTGGCTCACTAACCTCCAAGCCCTCTCCTTGTTTGTTCTGTCTCTGTACAGTGGCAGAGACAGCCCATAGTTGGTAACATTGTTTGTCCTCCATTACAGGTTCTCAGTGACATCAGAAGAATTTAATCTATCTCACCACAAATAGGCTTTCACAACAAATCATCACGCAAATTTCTTGCTCAAGCTGAAAAATCAGTAACATTATTTACGTCAACTGGCACAAATTTACATTTGCATCTATTTGTGTCTTTGCATTGACTTTGAATGTAATCTTGTCGCGTGAAATGCTTAAAACACGTTCAGTGTGAACACAGCTTAAGAGTTGTGATGTAACAAACCCTGGAAGTCTGAATTCTTGTTTTTGAGAATGTCATTGATCAGGCCGTTCTCATTCCTAAGTTGTCAAATACTGCCGCATTGTCATTCGGTGTCGGACACCTAAAGCCAAAAGCCACCTATTGCGGCGGTATGATACGCTGCTGGGCAGTTTGTAATGTGCCATGGATATAACCTTTTACAGTGTTATTATGACACCGTCAGGTTGAAACACTGCCTGTAACAATTTAATATAAGGAGCTGGAGAGTCCCTATAGGGTGTAAAGGAGTGGTGGTGGATGGGTCCAACAAACCCTGGACTTTGACCCAGGAGCCTGGTGTTTACTTCCTGTATGAATTTGGAGTCAAACCATGACATTTTTTTCTAAACTTAGAAAGGTGGGCTAGAAAGTCACAAAAAGGTCCACAAGCTTAGATCGATGCAAAAACAGTCTACTTATTTAAGACATCTGTAAAAGCACCCTAAGACAAAATTTTTGTTGCCCCAAGTAGGCGCAGTTTCACAGAAGCCATAAGATTTTTTCTAAATCATGCTTTTGTTGACATCAAGGCATTGGTTGTGGCATCAACAGCAGACACAGGGGGATATCTAGTGCGTGATATGTAGATGTAAAAGTCCACTGACAAAGCAGCAAAATGTGACGACTTGGGATAAGAACATGTTTCACTGATACACTTCAGTCCCAAGGGGGTAATGCTCATGGATATATTGACAAGATTAAAAACGTGAGGGGGTGAATTTTAGTGCTACATTTATCTCCTTCACTGCTGTAGCAGAGAGGTGGATGATAGGCTTAATTACTACAAGACAGGATTGGAAGTATCCATCACAGTGGATGCAAGGCTTGATATTATTTTTATAAAGGTTTTGTTATGTTAGTGTGGTAATACACCGTGGGTATGATAGTGTGTTCAAGGGCTGATCAGACTTGGTAGCAGGTAGCTGAAAAGCTTCATTTTTAGAAACTAATGAAATTTCATTGTTTGTGCATGCATGCAACACCTCCAAAAATGATTTCAAATCACCTGCAACCACATTCACAAATGTCTGCAGAAATTGTTCTTGGTGTAGAGTTATAGAGAGCTTACATAACTACATCCTCGGAATCAATGAATGAGTTAAAAAAAAATTCCCTGCGTGATTCAGTAAATGATTAGAGAAGGGAGAGTGAGATGAGAAAGGAACTGGCTTGTGAGATGAAGAGGAGGGCGAATCAAAATGGAGACAAAATGGAGACAAAACAATAATTGAAATGAGGAAGAATTGGCATGGAGGCCATTAAAAACAGAAGATCATGAGGGTGAAGCCAGAGGCTTGAGTCACGCAGTGTGCAGGGCTGACAGCCTTAAATGTAAAGGCCTAACTTTACAGTACACTACACCACAAGTGTCATAGGCTGCACCACATGACGCTTGTCTAGTTGCAGGGAAAACAATCACAGTACTCAGTCAAGCCATTAATAACTGTTTGCGAGTCAGTATGCATGTGTGTTTGTGCACTGCATGTGCCCATTTCTAGCGTGTGTGTGTGTGCTCCAGGGTGTTAATTTCCTGCGATGGGATGAGTCTTTGGCATCCCAGCGTGATTCATATTAAAAGTCAATTGGCCTTAAAATTTGGCCAGACCCCCAAAGTCTGCAGCAGCGAGATGTAGCTGTCAGCTAATGGCAGAGCAGCCCACAGTCATACTGGCTGAAATTGAATCTGACCACAGAAGCCAATGGGCCAGAGACACAGTGTCACAACGACTGACCATTACGCTGATGACACCCTCTCTGCTAACAGGCCCACATTTCCACTTCTTCTAGTACAAGCTCAGAGTGCTACAACTGGTGACCAGTTGGTAGTGTTTGTCTAGATGCTTTCATGTGTGACACATTGAGATATATGAAGAACAAAAGAGCTCTTAAATCCATATTTACTGCATTGTTGCAAGAATATATTAGTACTAGAAGCATGTGCCAGGGGCTTGTGTGTGTATTGTCCATAACCTCTTGGCCTGTAACATTAGCAAGAACTATCAGCGTCTCCCTGCTCTTAATTTCTCGCCTGTGTGCCTGTGTGCTGAGGTATGTCAGCACTGACTGGGAAAGAGAAAGAGATGAAGGTGGAGAGGCTATCACCCTCCTGCTGCTCCTGTGATTTCACTACAACCTCAACTATAATTACTGCACACGTTATTTGCAGCAGCACCAAACTTTACCACTTTCAACCAAAGCATCTGTCACCGGTTTGAAAACTTCTTCTTAACTACTCCTCATGCCCACTTCAGACCAATGATTCCTGACAAGAGGAAACCATTTTAGAACACTGCAGAGGAAAGTTGCAGTGGTGTGAAGTAACCGGTTTGAGCTCGACTTATGCCAACTGATGGTGCTGGTCAAATCGCTGGTAGCTGGTTTTAGAACGCAAAGCATGTAACCTGTTACAACAGTCAATTGGCTTGTAGTGAAGTCTGCTGATCAAGTCAGAATGAATGTAGATGATGTGTTTGCTTGCTGCAGCAGGTGCTCCGTTCCCTCCGTTTCTGTCCTCACGGTTTGCCATAATGTGTTTATGACCCCTGCACACACATAAAGCCTCGCTGACCGATTAATTGGCGCTAGTTATTTATATTATTGTGACGTCTTGATTATCAATACAGTCTGTACACAGACTTGTTGCATAAAGATGATACACCGTCTCATCTAGTTGCATTAGTGTGAACTGGCAGATTCTTACAATGTTGTAGAACAACACATTGCAACTAGTTGCCTGTTTCAACTCATTTTGTCATGAATCCCTGGTCTGAACTGGTCTAAAGACTTAATATGCGCTAATGAAGTTAACAAAGTTGCATTGTAGCCCGCTCTCATTCTGAAATCATCAAATACCACTGCTTTGTTATTGATTTTGCAGTGGTACAATACGGTGCAGAGCGGCATCAGTTGGTAAGGCGGCCAGACCATACCTGTCGTGGCAGTATGATACGCAGACAGGTGGCGGCACTTCATGGTGTGGCCATACTGCACCTGTCACAGTAGTATGATACACTGCTAGATGGAATCAGGTTGAAACATTGCCTGTAACGATGTGATTTAGGAGCTGGAAAGTCCCTGTAGGGCGGGCAGGAGTCGGGGTGGATGGGTCAAACAAACTCCAGACTTTCACCCAGGAGTACCTTGTTCATTTCCTGTATGGATGTGAGGCCAAACCTTGGAGTGCCTGGTGGCTTAGTGGGTGGAGCAGGCATCCCATATACAAAGGCAATGTCCTTGCTGCAGTGGCCACAGGTTCCAGCCTGCAGCCCTTTGCTGCATGTCATCCTGTCTTCTTTCTTTCCTTCTTAGGCTTAGACTGTCTTATCTAATCAAGAATATAAATGAAGCCTTTCTTGACATTGTTTTGTCAAAACCTACTCACATGCTTTTGTTGTTGTCCCATCATTGGCCGCAGCATCTCGCCATGTCAACAGCAGATGCAGGAGGATACCTAGGGTGTAATATGTAGATGTGAAGGGCCACTGACAAAACAGTGACAGTGATGACTTGGGATAAGAATGTGTTGTGCATTTATTAAACCAGGAAAGATCAAATGTTTAACTACTAATGTAATCAGGGTCTTAATATTTTCTGTTCTCCTATCCAATGCGAACAATCCCCTTTATCTCCATCTGTGAATCCTCTCTGTGTTCTGTCACTGTTGGCGTCCCACCCCTCCTTCTCCTTGCTTTTACTGGATTCATCTTGGTGGCAGATGTACGAGGCCTGGGGCAGCTCCTCTCACTACATGAGGCAGAGAGCCTCTGTTAACGTTTCATTCTTCTCTCCCCCCACGACAGCAATGAACGGCAATGGCACTGAAACCCTCTGGACTGTGAAAAACTAGCCTTGTCCCCACATTTACCTTTCATTTTCTCCATGTCTGCAGCACAGCTAAAGGTAAAGCTGAAGGTTAAATGCTGCTTCACAGCTCTTATCATGTTCGGATCAATTCTTTTTCATGTGTGTGTTACAAGAAGAGGCCGCCTTGTATTTTAACAAACAATTCCTGTTTAAAAGACAAAAAGCTTTTGATTTCATCTGTATCTACATTACAAATAATTGTGATCACTTTCTGAGGATCAACTTTTTTGCTAATGTTGCTAACACAACGCAGCTATCTGTCCATCGATCATCCTAGCAATGTACATGCTAGCATGTGGCTAATGCCAACACCATCAATCACCCTGGCACTATGCTAGCACAAGGGTAATGTATTTATCATTAATCTCATCAGTGCTGTCTTTCCACATCATTTCAAGGCTTCGCCATGATTTCTTGCACTAATTTGATGGTAATGAACCCATCGACGCACAGTGCTTGATGAATACATTGATAAATCACCTTCTGGTGGATTTTGGACAGGCCACATCTGATCCTGTTAGATGATCTCTAGCCCTCATTCGTTTAAATATGCGTGTAGAAGCTGTGGAAAAGCTGGTTGATGATTAAGATGTAGTGATACAATAGTTAGGACTGCCATTTGTCAGTACTTCTTGTGTCTCGAGCTTTTTTAAGTCCACAGAGTGTATCCCAAATAAGTCTGCATTCAATACAACTTATTTTGTATAAATACATTTTTTTATTTGTTAATACTCTAACCCTTTAAACTCTGCCTTAGAAACTGTCAGTCAGTGCATGTGTCAGTATTTTTGCTTATTCTGATGTCATTTTGTGTGGTTGTGCTGCAGCCGTGGTCCTGCCAGATGCCTCCTGCTGCTGCTGTTATCATTAGTCATACTTCTACTGTTATGATACACATATGATTATTGTCACACATGTATACTATCAGATATTAATATATTGTTATTAATCATAATATTATTACTTTCATTAATGTTGTTGTAAGCTACTGTCATTACCGTCTGTCCTGCATCTCTCTCTGTCTCTGTCTCTCTCTTTCTGTCTCATTGTGTCATACAGATTACTGTTAATTTATTGTGTTGATCTGTACAACATCTATTGCACGTCTGTCCCTCCTGTTTTGGGGAGTTTTTCCTTATCCGCTGTGAGGGTCTAAAGGACAGAGGGATGTCGTATGCTGTAAAGCCCTGTGAGGCAAATTGTGATTTGTGATATTGGGCTTTATAAATAAAATTGATTGATTGATTGATTTCTTCGAGTAAACACTTTATATCTCTAAAATCTGTACAACCTAAGCTTAAAGGTTATGTAAGGCAACAAACCACAATAATTGATAAAAGTATTGAAATTATGTCATTAATTTAAAAAATACAAAGATCAGATGTTTTTCTATTAGATTTGAAAAATAAACACATAAAACATAATGATCCATTAGACTTCTAAATGTAGAAACATGCTCAAAATATTTCTTAACACTCCATAGGCTGTTTGAACTCTGTACATTTTGTTTAGTTTTTGAGATATGTTCATTTTTATGGGCAGCATTTTTATAAGCAGAGTGCAAAGCCATTTTGATAGTTTTATCTGCAATAGAAACGTTTCTCCATTGGTATTTTTGTTATTTCATATCCCTAAAATCTGTACCTAAGAGCTAAAAAGTTAGGTAAGTAGATAATCTATAATAATTGATAAAATTATTGAAACTGTGTCAGAAACTAAAAAAATTGACCTGCCTCTCTGCTCCTCCGGCACCACCACACATTTTTATGGACCGTTTGTAGCATAACATAATGACATCATTGCAAGCAGAAATATGATGGCGTGAAAGACAGAAGTCTTAGCTTTCTGTTGCAACAATAACACAGGTAGTATAGTTTTTATTTTCCATCAGTTTTAAACAGGATCATGCAAACAACAATCTCCCTCTGTGACGGGACAATATTTTGGTGTCACCACGTGTTTTCACCGTCTTTTGGACTGCTTGTAGCATAACGTAATGACGTCGTCGCACACAGCTTTTAATACATTGCAGCCACATCTTTTAATAAGTAGATTAAATTATTTTAATGTTCATCCTTTAATTATTAAATGGTACTTGTTGTTTTTATCAAATCGAAGACAGCGGGTCAGTGTCAATGGAACTATATCTGACACTAAAACTCTGAGCACAGGTGCACCACAGGGATGCGTGAGTTCACCGGTTCTGTTCACTCTGTATACAGATGTGTATAGAAGCTTTTATACAAACAATCAGATCATTAAGTTCTCAGACGACACTGCAATTGGAAATTCAGACAGAATAAGACAGAAAAAATGGTGTTCGACCCTCGAGGAGTGGGTGACCACAGGCCCGTGGTCATCCACAACCAAGCTATTGCCCAGATGCAGTCATGCAAATATCTGGGTGTCTTTATTGACAACGCACTCACCTGGAGCACACACGTCGACAGCCTCTGTTGCAGACTACAGCAATGGTTGCATTTTCTACGTTGTCTGAGAATTCATGGTGTTGATCAAAGATTTATGTTGATTTTTTATAAGGCAGTCTTGGTAACCTCTCTGTGCAGCTAAAGAACAAACTGTTTCGGCTAATTCATGCTGCTGGAAAAATTATTGGTGTTAAAGAGCACTTTTCCATTCAGAGTATTTATGAACAGGCCACTCTGCAACAAGCAAATAAAATTATCTGCGATCCATCAAACATCATGTATGGCGAGTATGAGCTGCTACCATCTGGTAGAAGGTTTAGAGTTCCTCACTGCAGACTGAACAGATTTAAAAACTTGTTTGTTCATGTGTCAATAAAGCTGGTAAACAAGGTCAGATGAAACCAGAGCTCAGATGACTCCATTCAAAATGTTACTGTTGGTTAATTTCTACTCATGTTTTGTTTTGATTTGTCCTTGACAATTAGATGAATGGTGTATTTACCCCACTGATGTTATTTTCAGTTGTCACAGAGGCTGCTATATTGGTTACTCGGGGCTCCAGACTTTCTGTTTTCTACCAGTTGCAGTGCTGCTCCCTGCTGAAAATTTTAGGAACACCAGCACTAAATTTAGGAGCACCACTGAAATTGACATGACAGGCAACACATTTATATTTTTCCCAACTTAACTGTAGGCTACTACTGATAAATGTAATAGAGAATTTACAGACATACCAATATGCTGTTTTATTTAAAGGAAAAAGTCACAAACTTTCAGCTACTTAGCTCTGAAGTTTGCTGGTGTTTACTTTGAACATATGTGAACTTACT
This sequence comes from Epinephelus awoara, assembly GCA_035609425.1. NCBI lineage: Eukaryota > Metazoa > Chordata > Actinopteri > Perciformes > Serranidae > Epinephelus > Epinephelus awoara. Next base: position 34,678,514 of record CM069308.1, read on the forward strand.
AAGGCTTCGACTTAAGGTGTTTAGATATTTAATTATTTCAGTCCATAGACAATAACTGGAACACAATTTTCACATAATGGAAAAATTAGCTGACATGGATCACATGCTACTACAGCCCACACAAAATGGATACCACTACTGGTGCTCCCCAGCAACACTAATGCAACCCAAATGAGCAAAAAAACCATCACCTCAAGACTTTAGAAATTAAGATCAGTATCCTCACTTGTTGACGACACAGTTGCCAAACCAACAAGCAGAAAATGGCATTCCAGTGAGACAAAAAAACAACAACAGTATTTTGAGGAGTTTGGACTTGATGATAGTTGGCGACTAAATAATCCAACAGCAAAAGAATTTTCAGATTTGTTTTACAGATCATTAGCCCCTTTTCCACCGGGATCTTTTATCATTTACCTGGGATTTTGAACCTTGACGCGTTTTCACCGAAATTACCCTAGGAAAAAAACTTTCCCTCAACCCCAAACTTTCCCTGTAGTAGGGGGGTAGGACTTTTCAGATTACCCGGATTTCTTGAGGGGCGGGGCAGGGCTGTTTGCTGAAGAATGCTGATTGCAGCATTCCGCACTTCTGTATCAGTGTGCTTGCAAACTTTTACAAGCTTCACTTCGTTTGTGTTTTGATTAAGGGTGGGTACTAAAACCCAGTACTAAATTTGCCCCGGGGCTAAATTATCAAAGACCGTAGTATTCATAAGTGCTAACGGTATCGGCTCTTTTGTGCCGGCACTGATCTCCTCCACATACACACACATCCACACACACAGCCACACGGCTACACAACACAGTAACCAGTGAACAGCCTAGCAGCCACGGTGGAAAACGAAGTGAAGACAATGACTCGTGTTGATGGCAGCTACACTCGTTACTGTAGGTGAAATTAAACCTTAACGAGTAAGAAGCCAGTACTTTATCAATACATTTGTTCGGCAAGCATAAACATGTAAACATGTAGGGCTCTAGTTTTGCAGACTGGGTGAAGTGGAGGCGCAGCGCACCTGTGCTTCGCCAACTGGGTGTGGCCAGAGCTACTCCTCTATCCCACCTCCATCTCTCCTACCGGCGCAAGTCGGAAAGAGGGAGGAGAGAAGGCGTGGAGTGGGTTTTACACACATCACACCAATCAAATGAGCCCCTCTCCTCGCCCTTAAAGACACTGTGCAAAGGCGTAATGACAGTTTACTCAATTCACCATGGCAGAAGAGAGCAGCAGCATCAGACGGCCAAACTTCTCCCAGGAGGAAACTGATGTTTTGGTCCGGGAGGTCCAAGCTCGCAGTGTCCGAATAAACAGAACTGCGAGCAGACCTCCACGGGCTGATGATGCAAAGGTAGCCTGGGAGGAGGTCACCACAATTGTAAATCAATGTTGCGTTTCTCTCGTGCGCGTGTGCGCTCTCTCTTTCTCGCAGTCTCACTCTGTTTCTTTTCTTTTGACTTTTCTAAGATGACAGATGCTGAATATATACTCCCTATCTGATGCTGTGGCTGCTTGTGGTTGGCTGAGAGGGATGTGAACTCATTAGTTTGCAGCTGTGTTAATCAAATCAGGCTGAGTTTCCATTACACGTGCAAAACGTGTGAAACGGTGCCAATCCCCTTTGATCTGACATCAGATGTGACAGGACAGTCGCTATAAAGATACATTTATGTGCTGATTGCAGATAGTTGCATTGAATAGTGGTGTTTGTGGCTATTTATTGCATCGTTAATGTGGTTGACATTCTGGAAACCTGCCTGTGAGGTTTTGGTGACGTGTGCGCACTGCCCGCCGGTCAGCCAAACTTTGGCTTACACCAGCTGCGCTCCACCTGCGCTGACAGTAGATGTGGTTTCAGCTGGTGAGCTTTTAGGGCACCTTCGGCGAAGCCTTTTGGCACGAAACTGTCATTGCGCCAAGCTGGATCTATCAACACCTCCCCCTGCTGCGCCGCCACACCCATCTCAGTGCACCTCGGTCTGCCAAACTACCAAACTGAGCGCGCCTCCGGTTGCGCTGCTCAAAACTAGCTCTGCACGGGGTTCGCCACCCTGCGCCACCCTGCGCTGCACAGGGAAACTAGAGCCCATAGACTGCAATATTCAATATGCTCGGTCCACAGTCTCTCATCCACCAACACTAACATTATGTTTTACACGCTGATTTAGACAGCACGTGAGTTCTGCTATTGCCGAATTGTTACTAATAAGCTCAAATGACAGCTGTCAATTACTGTAAAATACTTTTAAACTTAGCTGCTGGCTGAGACAAACAGCCCCTCCTCACTCTACTAGCAGTAATGTTACCATGTTACCAGCCAATAAGCTGGTGGAGCTAGATATGGGGCACACGCCGAATCATCTACACCATCAGCCTGACCTGAATTAACTTTCTGGAAGTTTGAGGTGGGGTGTAAACGCAAACCACACAGATTACCAGGATTTATTTTACCCAGGTACATAAATTCCTGGAGATAAAAGTTCCGGGAAATGTAGCATAGACTTCTTTCTCACCAGTAAGACAATCATCTGAAACAAATACCTCATCCTCCTTGTTATAGTTGATCATGTTCCTGTCTCTTTACATCTCCACATTAAGCTGCTCCATAAACAGTCCTCCAGATGGTGCTTTAATGTTGCAATGCTTAAGGACCCAGACTTTGGAAAAAGGAGAGAGTGAGCATCTTTCATAGACATAAATGACACTCCAAACAAGTCATCAACACTACTTTGGGAAACTGCTAAACAATAATGCTGGGAGAACATATCTCATTCAGTTTACACGACGAAAATAGCTGTAGTTCAGGTCAAGTTCCTGTTTACTCTGTGTATAAATAAAGGTCATTATCAACTGTCACTGACTGCTGCATTTGGGTTCTATCACATACGCTTCAGGCACTCGAGGATTACGGTACTGGGCATACTGACACAGCACCACTTTATCCTGTTAAAACAATATTCCAAACTTTGATTAATTTTTATGAAAAACCCTTTTGATTTTTTTTAATCTTAGCTCTAAAGGAATATGAATAACTTGCAGGGTAATCGTGGAATGGACACATAATTTGAGGTAGCCAACAACACAATTTTATACATCTGATAAAATCGTACATCGTATTAAAAAAACCTACTTCTTGGCAACCAGACTAGGCATCTAATTAAGACAGGCATTTATTGTCAAAATGTGCAGCCACACTAGGCTAGTAAAATGGACTAGGCATTTAATTGGGACTAGGCTTTTAATTGAAGAATTATGGTAAAAAGAATCAAAGGGCTGCCAGGGGCGGTATTGGTGCTGATGCTGGTGGACGGTGCCCTCTGAAACGTCCTGTAACTCCATTTCAAACAGCAGACCTAAGTGTCATGTTGCTGTTTTCCAAACTACTGTAGCTGCAGTTTCATTACTTTGATTATGAATTAAGGTTGTGTCCAACTGTTGGACACACCCCTGTTCTTTGTTTAAGAAAGAACAATAACTGTTAAACAGGAAGTAAAAGTAACTGGAGGGGGGCTTTAATGTATAAACATCTGAAAATAAGAATTGTTGTGCTTTCACTTTAGAATGGGCCATTCATATCTACATAGGAAGCCGGTCCTTATCACCGTGTTGCACCGCCATATTTCTACAGTGACCCAGAATGGACAAACCAAACATTGGTTCTAGATAGGGACATCTTTTCACATTTTATTGCATTGGTCACCATAGTTAGAAGCCCCTCCGTGATGTAAGCATCAGGAAAAACCTCAGGTTTTTTTTTATATGTATATACATGAAACTGCTTTATCCAGTGTTTTCACCAATTTAAATAATTGGGTCCATTTGTTTAGGAGAGGAAGAGACCTCTGTGAATAATTAAAAACAATAAAACTAGTGGCTGTCATTGACATCGTCAGGAGAAACATTGATTTGTATCATGAAACTGCTTTATTCCTTGTTTTAACCGTTTGTTTTGAAGAGGCGGAGACCTCTACAGATAATTCGTCTTCCAGAAAAAAAACCTCCTGAATAATGAAGAGAGAGGAATTCTAATCGGGAGAAGTTTCAGCTGATTGCAAGCTGCAATCCTCACAAATCTTACATAGTGGACCTTTAACAAAAAGTTACAAAACTGCTAAAACAATATCAGTGTTGCTTCAGTATTTGAGCATCAACAAGGCTTGAATTGATTACATCTAAAGTGTGAAAGAGTAGTTGTTCTACTTGTTTGCAACAGTAGTGGTTGTTAATCTTTTTTTGAGTATTGAACCTCATGATAAGCTGACATGCCTCAAGCAATCTTACCCTGAGGGAAATTACTGGCACCCTCAGCTGCACATTTCTGGTTCCACCATGAAAAGCACATGTAAAAGGCCACATGCAAGTCATTTAGCTTGCATGTGGCCTTGAATGTGTGGTGCTGGTATTATATCCATGCTGACAGATATAGCCACTGACCTGCAGTTGTATTGTACATATATAATATACACTTGGAGGAACTACTCATTGTTGTTGTGTGACAGTGCCAGAGTGGACACCCAGTACATTACACTCTTCATACTGCAGATACAACACATCAGAGTTGACGACAGTGTGACTGCGTCACATTTACAGCCACCCCATGTTCTGCCTGTTGATGTGTTTAAATGTGAAGAAGCAGCAGTAGCAATTTTGTGTTAGAATTAGCAGTAACTCAATCCTGCGCCCCCTTGTGCATGCAATTAAAATCATTGTCCGTATCTGTGTTGAAGCTTTGGCTCTGGATCAGCCATTGGATGCAGCAGGCCTCCAACGCTGTGGAGTATTTTAGTCACATCAGGACACAAAGTGGTGTGTGTAGATAATTGTGACTTGGTGAGTGTATGTTTATGCACCGTCACCCAACCTCCCACCAACTATCTCCTCATTAACCCCATCCTGCTCCCCTCCACCCTTGACCGCTGCTCCCATATGGACGACAGTGCTGGGAGCTGCTCTCTATTCATTAGAGAACAGCCTCCAGCCTGAGGCAACACACTGGCCTTCTGACTGCATCACAAAAGACTTCCTCACATGGCTTCAGCCTGATCCAATAATGTCTGAAGTTGTTCAAGTTTAATTTTTCAAATTATGGATACATTTAATACATTTAAAATTGTGCTTCAGTATAGGCTTTGCCAGTGTTTTCATTTGAAACAATAATTACTACATGGCATGACACAAGAAAAAATATTATGAGTACCAGTTCAACTCAGCCTGGCTCTCTTTTAACTACCTGGCTCCACTGAGCCAGAGATTGATGATCTTGGATAACCAGTGTCACAATCTAGTTATCAACAGGCTCATTTAATTCTTGGTTTCCAGTCCAGCAATGATCATGGTCAAGTGACAGAGGCACAAGCCAATCACGTCCAAAATAATCAGATTTACAGCAAAAATGAAATGGTGATATCCCTGTGGAAAATAGGTTACTGCGACAGCAAGAATGACACTCAGTGACATGAAACATGTTCCACAACACACAACTGGAGTACTTAAAGAAGCTGTAGACACAGTAGGAAAAGTGTTCAAATATTAAATGTAAAAATAAGTGTCACACACACACACACACACACACACACACACACACACACACACACACACACACACACACACACACACAAATACACAGACACACACACACACACTATGAGAGGTCAAACGTTTCACCCAACCACACTACAACGCATCACTTGCGCCTACTTAGGACACATCAGATCTGATCAAACCGCATGAACGCACGCCTACATTTTACATAAGGTTACTATGGAGACACGAGTGTTATACACACACCCACTACATGACGCGTAGGCGTTGTTCGCTCCACTCACACGACGCGCTCACACGGCTTATTACGTTACAAACGCCACACATACACTACACTTGCGTGTCCGTGTGAATCTCGCACTAACTAACTAGCTTGCTATGCTAATCAGACGTGCATGCATTTACACGTCATGTGATCGTAGGGGTCAAAAGTGTCAGCTGTGAAGCAACAGCGCGTCGTGTTACGGACGTGTGACACATAGCATTGCTATGCTAACTAGCTTGCTATGCTAATCAGACGTGCGTGCGTAGACATGTCATGTGAGCGCAGGGGTCAAAAGTGTCAGCTGTTAAGCAACAACGCGTCGTGCTAAGGACGTGTGACATGTATACATATATATATAGATATATATAGATATATATATATAGATATAGATATATGCTGTGTCCGAAATCATTCACTACTCCCTACTCCCTACTCACTATATAAGGAATTCCCTATATAGAGGACTATATAGTGAGCTCATTAAAACACTTTCGGACACTACTCCGTCGCGAAGTTAAGTACGTCATTACTGTCGCACAATTAAAACGAGCCAGAGTGATGTCATCTGGTGGGTTTCCGAAATAAATAATAAATTCATTTGTGTGATAAAAACCTAATACTGAGCGTATTTTCCCACATGGAGTAATACAAAAATAAATACACTACTACTTATATTTGTATGTATTTCCCTGCTGCACCGGGTGCTCCTCCTCATTGTCCACCACGTCTGCCGTCTGTTATTGGTGCCTCCGCAATGCATCACGGTACATATTGCTTGGTTAGTGACCATCGGTTGTACACTACTTTTTGCACTGCATTGTGGGATATTATGAGTCCACTATATAGGGTATATTAATTTACACTAAACATTCGGACAGCACTACAAAATGGCGAACACACTATTTAGTGAGTAGGGAGTGATTTCGGACACAGCCATAGACTGTTTCACTGATGCTATGTTGCTAGGGCAACAGCTTTGGTCCCTGTGCACTTCCTGTCAGTTACTGCATTAGCAAACATTCTATATATACAGTATATATATATATATATATATATATATATATACAGTATATATATATATATATATATATATATATATATACTACACATACATATGTGTGTATATATATATATATATATATACATGTATACATATATATATATATGTGTGTGTGTATACCTACATAAACATTCTAATGAGTCCCTTGGTAGTTCCTGCTAGAATGTTTGTATGTACTGTATATATATATATATATATATATATATATATATATATATATATATATATATATATATATGTATATATATGCTATAAGTGTAGCCTATATTTACGCAGTACCTATCTATCTATCTATCTATCTATCTATCTATCTATCTATCTATCTATCTATCTATCTATTTTCTTTCCTTGTTCAGGCACTATTTTTAACACTTCTACAACAGATCATTTGTTAGCCTATAATAATAGGATACTTGCAGCTTTATATCAAGGGGAAGAAATTGTGTCTCATGAAATTGTTATATTATTTATTATACCTACTTATACATACTTATTTCCACAGCAGTTGGGGTGCTGTGTGTTGTTGCCTGTTCTTGCCACAAGGTGGAGTCTGGTTTGAGTTACCTCCCTTTTTGAAACAGACTGAGTTTTCACTAAACCTGCTTTGTGAAACGAGGAGTAATCTGTTTGTTAAAAGAAGTGCAGCAGCAGCTGCTGTACATTAATATTTAAGTGTTAAACCTTCTTCGAGAGTGCGACGACTTCATTTGTTGTGTTGTTTTGGGTCACAATAACCATTAAAGAGTTCAGCACCCCAGTTATTTTGTGTGAGTATCCCTTTGTTGCCACTCAGGGCTGATAATGTGTCCGTTATGATGGAGAAAAGGCACAGTTACTAATTTCGAAACAAAAGTAACAGATAGAAATATCTCCCGTCCGTTTCATAATGGATTAATGTACCTTAGCCTGGCCAATAATAAAGCTATTCAAAGCTATTTAGGTTGGAGAGACACTTGAGTATAACTAACGTTAGTGTATCCTTTATTTCTTCACAACAGAAACTTCAGCAATATCTGTTCAAATATATATTAGTTAAATTTCCATTTTAGTCTCAGTGCATGCTGCAACCCCAATGTCCATTTATTTAATTTTTTTTTTTTTTATTGTGGTGGCATTGTCTTTACTTGCCTTTTACAGCAGTTATTCAATTATTAATTAAATCAACAATGTATGTATCGAGTTACATGTAAGTGGTGCTACTATGTACACTCATTATATGGTTTCTCTCATTTCAGAAAGAAACAAGCCAACATTAGTGACTTTGCTCTGAAGAAGGTCTGCACACCACAGCAAGCAGCTACACTAACTGATGGTATCAAAAATGATTCACATCCTCAACCCTAGTTACGCTCTTCCCTCAAGGACCCATTTTACCAAACTGATGGAGAAGAAGTACAAGCAGACATTCCAAGCAGTGAAGAGTGACATAAAAGCCACCCAGAGCGAAATTGCTCTCACCACTGATGTTTGGACAAGTGTAGCCATGGAAGCCTACCTTGGCATTACATGCCATTACATTGGAGATAACTGGAACATGAAGTCAATCTGCCTTACGACCATGCCACTGGAGGAAAGACATACGGCATCCAACATTGCAGAATGGTTGGAGGAGGTAGTGGCCAGGTTTGAAATTCAAAAACAGCAACAAATGGGAATACCTCAGCACAAGCTTGTTCAGGATGCAAGCACTAGATGGAACACATTTTATGTGATTAGCCGACTGCTTGAGCAAAGGTGGCCTGTAATGGCCACGCTGTCTGACTCGACTGTTACACAGAGGCAAACAGTACTTTTACTTAAAAGACGGCCAGTGGAACCTGCTTGAAGAGCTTTCCACAGCCCTTAAACCCTTTGAATGTGCCACAGTTTTTTTTGAGTGGAGAGAAATACACCACACTCTCTGCAGTACCTCCACTTGTGAAGGGGGTAGTGAAGTCCACCCAGAGTGCTGTCTTCGAGTCAGCAGCAGTGCAGGCTTTCCAAGTCACTGCTACAGAGCAGCTTCAAAAGTGATGGAAGAAGGAGACTGCTTTCTCTGACACAGCACCAAACACGGCGATCCTCTCCTCCCCCCTGGACCTGAGGTTCAGAAAACTGAAGTTTCTAACACCTGAGCAGGTCTTTAACATGCAAGCAGAAGTGCAAACACAGGCATTCAGAGTGAGAAGGGATCATCAGCAGCAGTGTGATGGTGTCCATGAGCAAACCAGTGTTACCTCCACCATAACTGTAGCTGCTCCTGCGCCTACAACTCCTGTTTCTTTACGTGACTCACTCCTTGAATTTGAAACCAGCAGTGAAGAAGAGCATAGAGAGAGGGAAGCTGAGGATCTCAATACACAGACATTCCATGCCATTACGGTGAGGAACGAGGTCCTCAAATACTGTGGAGAGAAGCCCCTTGCCAGGGAAGAAAATCCATTGGTGGCAGGCTAATGAGAATAGATATCTGACCTTGGCCAGGTTAGCAAAGTCCTACCTATGTGTCCCTGGCACCTCAACACCATCTGAGTGCCTCTTCTCTGCAGCAGGCAACATCGCTTCCAAGAAGAGAGCCAACCCTAGCCCAGAGCATGTGGACATGCTAACAATTTTGCATTGCAATGCAAAGTTTCTTGTAAGTCAGTGAGAGTTTGTGTTCCTGCAGAACCATTCTTTCATAGTCTAGGTCTACCTCCATGGCCTGTCGTTGAAGAGCCATTCTGCAAAGCCCGTTAAACACTTGGTTTGGCTTTTTTAAACTGAAGACTTGAACAGGTTTTTGTTTTGAGAACAAATGGAAAGGCCTGCTATGTGAAATTTGTCAAATCCTATATATTTTGTTTATGTTGATAACTGTTTAAACCATTCAGCTACTTTAAGCTGAAGTCTTACACAGGTTTTTGTTTTGAAAACAAATGTAAAGACCTGCCAAGTGCACTTTATAAAATGTATTATTTTTTATTTTATGTATATATATATATATATATATATATATATATATATATATATATATATATATATAGCGCTTCTCAAGGCAATACAAACAGAAAGAGGGGGAGAGAGACAGAGAGAGAGAGAAAGTGAGTGCAGTGTCTATAGCTGTCTTCATTGATCAGTCCCAGCCGTTCTCTGTCAGCCTCTTCACTCAGTTTCTATGCAAATGCAGCAGTTCATTGTCCAGTACATGTGATGCTTTTGTCTGGACCAGCTTGGACTGATCACTGCTTGACAGCTTCAATATGTGTGTGTGTGTGTGTGTGTGTGTGTGTGTGTGTGTGTGTGTGTGTGTGTGTGTGTGTGTGTGTGTGTGCAGAATTTATCATTAATGGTGGGAGGACCCAGACCCATCCCTGATGAGCAGCTGAGCCACACACACACACACACACACACACACACACACACACACACACACACACACACACACACACACACACACACACACTCACACTCACACACACACACACACACACTCCCATTCATCACACTTCATTCATCATCCTGATGTTAATTGGTACAGGCTTAAATAAACCTCTATTACAACCTTTTAACACACATGACCCTACGTGCACTCCTGTAATATCTGTGAATACCACAGCAGGAGGCATATTCTTTGTCAGATGTTTTCATATGATCAGACTGAATAGTGTGTGTGTTGTTGACAGAATGAGGTGAATGGGCTGGCAGAAAACCACAGCACACACATTATAACCGCCATAACCTCAGCACTGTATTGTTGAAGCGTACAGACATGTGTTGCTGCTAATAATGGACTTCTTTCCTTGTAGTCTGGATTGTTTGTGTTGACACAAAGGGGGTCTTTTTGGTTTAGGATAGACCTGTTAAATCCAGTTCAGACCAAAGATCAGTGATGAGATCAAACAGTTTTAGAACGCTGCAGAGAAAAGTTGCAGAGATGTGAACTAGCCAGTCTGAGCTCAACTCAAGCCAGCTGATGGTGTCACCCGCAACCCAGCAGGTCAAAAAAGCCACTGGCTGGTTTTAGAACATAAAGCACACCTGATTCACCGGCCAATCAGCTTGTAGTGAAGTCTGCTGGTCAAGTCAAAATGACTGCAGACAGCGTGCTTACTTGCTGAAGCAGGTGCTCTGTCCCCACTGAGCTCTCTGTTTCCATCCTCACGGTGTGCTGGTGTCGGATGGTGGGTCGCTGCTGCTGCTCGCTATTAGGGCTGCAACTAACGATTATTTTTATTGTCAACTAATCTGTCGATTTTTTTCTTCGATTAGTCAATTAATCATTTTATCGAAAAATGTGTCTCACTGTCACTATTCTCATTCATATTTTAAGGCGCTACAAACTATATTCAGCCACAAATACGCGAAGTTGGAAATCAGAATGGACAGAGAGTTGTTACATAGAGATGACGTTTAGAAAGTTGCGCAACAGTGGATTGCATAGTTGCCTGTTACAATTCGTCTCGTCACAAATGGGCTTTAGACAGCTTATCTGACTGACTTTCATGTTAACTTTCAGTGAATTTGATTCTCCAAAGAACTTTGAATAATCAGTATAATGATTCTAAACAAAAAGATGGAATGATACAAATTCAGCATCTGGTAACACTTTACAATAAGGTACACAAAATTAGAGTAGTTACTGAGGAACTAAGGTACACAAAATTAGAGTTACGGAGGAACTAATGAGGAATGAATGAGGAGCTAATGAGGAACTAATAAGGAATGAATGAGGAACTAAAGAGGAACAAATGAGTAGTTACTGAGGAATTAAGCTACACAAAATTAGAGTATTTACTGGGGAACAAATGAGGAACGAATGATGAACTAACTATTAGTTAATGGTCAGTTCTTCATTAACTCATGATCAAATTTCATAGAGGAGTTAATCACGATTTAACGATTAGTGAACTAGTTACTTCATCAGTACAGAATCATTACTCAATAACCTGTCCATTAGTTAACCTTTTTATGTCCTAAAGTAAAGTGACACATAATGAGTGGTCTTCATTACTTCATCATCATCTTTACAATTAGTTCCTTAACAAAAAAATCACAGACAGCAGGATTCTTGAGAAGAGTTTTATTCATTGTTTTCAGACCACATACACATTAATATGATCATCCATGTTATTCTGTACAAGGTGCTGACACACCAAACCGACATCAAAGAACTAGCGGCAACAAAAGCCAACTGTTGCGTCGTCTACGTCGCCTCATGTCGCCCTGTGTCAGTTGCACTTGAACACACTACAAAGACTAGATCCGACGCTTGAACTGTTACTCATTTATTTTGGCATTGCCCCATTGTCAAAAGACTCTGGAGTGATATTTGTAATTTTATTGCGAACAATACTGAAAAAGAATTTAAGCTGTTTTGGAGGGATGTGCTGCTTGGACTTACTGACTTTAACAGAAATACTGCAAAACCCCATGAAAGATTTATTATTAATCTCATCTTACTTTTGGCAAGATTTCACATTCACAAATGTAAGTTTACACATAGAAAACCTTCTTTTGTTGCTTTCGTTACATCAATTCCATTAAATATTCCCTTCATCAAAAGGCAATCAAAACCATTAATATTTGTGATCATTTTAATATTTTCTTGTAAACTCTTATCCCCCCTGGCATATGTGATATATGACATATATGTGTAATGTTGGAGATCTGCATTCTGTAAAGTTCCTGTCTTAAATAAAGTTGTGAAAAAAAAAGACTACATCCGACGGCCAAGTAGCATATACATTCTGCGCCTGCGTGACAGGAAATAGCGCAAAAAGGGAAACCTGAAGTCCAATGAATGCATGAGATCAAGAAAGTAGCGCGCCGCGGAGTGACAGAGTGATACATCCTGTCAGCTGAGGGGTTTCCTATCTGTGCAGCCGAACACTGCAGCACCTCCACGGAGTTGGGTCCATACTAAAGGATTGGTGGTAAAACACTCCATCCGCTGGCAAAGCAGAGGTACTCTGCCAGCGGATGGAGTGCCTACGAAAGCAACCCATCTGCTGACTTGGCTGAGGTACTGCAACAAAATCCGAACACACCTGTGACTATTGAAATTGCCCAAAAATGAAGCTGGCCACTCTTTACCCACCTGACTGTTCTTTGGGTCTGTCCCCTGTGCCCTCTCACTCATGTAACATGTAACATTAGGTTTTACAGCTGTACACTTGTGATGTGACAATAGTGTTTTTTCTGATGTCTGATTGTTGGCCTCATAAAAACACTTAAAAAGAAGTTAACAAAGCAAAGAAAGTTCGTCCTTGGTACAACTCTCAAACCCGAAAATTAAAACAAATTTCGGGAAAATTTGAAAGGAATTGGCGATTAACCAAACTGGAAGAATCTTGTTTAGTCTGGGAAGAAAGTCTCAAAACGTATAAGATGGGCCTCCGCAATGCTAGAGCAAACTATTACTGTGCATTCACACCAAAAGCGTCATGAGTGTCATAAGCGGCTGGCAGCCATTCATTTTCAATTTACGCTTGCTACGAAGGGCGTCAGGGGCATTGGCTGCAGCGAGCGGTGCGATGCCAGCGACCAGAGCGTCAAGTAGAAGTTGAGAGAAGCTGAACTTTATGCAAATGAGCAGCGCCGCTGCCGAAGCAGCAGCCAATTGCAGACCGGGATTCGGGTACAGAGGTCTGGGCTCTCCCGGAGCTGTACGAGCCGGTGAAATTCACCATGGAGTTGCCGGGTTTGCAGAACACTGTGGACCCAGATGGCCCGACGGCTCCGGGCCCTGTGTTTCCTCAGCAAATACGCCAATGCAATATAAAGGAGGCTTCCGAAAGTGCGATTAATGAGCTGCCGTTTATTTACCACCAATTACATTTCTCAGTGGTCCTACGTGCCAACAGGAGAGTAAAATCATAATTATAAAAGACTCATAAAGGCTACATTGACTGTGTTTATTAGCGTTATTTTAATTGTGCAATGAAAGTCATGGATAATACAAAGTGAAGACATAAATGATATATTTGTCCATCCTTGTAAAGTGAACAGCCTTGATGGACACATCTGCAGCAGCCGGCCCCGCCCCTTTGGCTGCTGCAAGCGCCTGCTGGAGCTGCTGCCAGGCAGCGCGATGCCAGCGACCTGAGCGACCGCTGGCGCTCATGACACTTTTGGTGTGAATGCACAGTTACTCAGCATTAATAGAAGAAAATAAGAATAACCCCAGGTTGCTTTTCAGCACTGTAGCCAGGCTGACTGAGAGTCAAAGCTCTATTGAGCCTTGTATTTCTTTAACCCTTAGAAGTAATGATTTTATGAGCTTTTTTAATGACAAAATTCTAACTATTAGAGGCAAAATTCATGACCTCCTGTCCTCAAACAGAACCAATCTGCCCTCAAACACAGCTGTAAGACCTAATATATATTTAGATAGCCCCTCCCCGATTTCTCTTCAACAATTGACCGCAATGATTTCTTCATCTAAATCTTATCTCTTAGACCCCATCCCAACAAGGCTACTTAAGGAAGTCTTACGTTAAGTTAACACTCACATGTTAGATATGATCAATATATCCTTATTAACAGGCTATGTACCACAGTCCTTTAAGGTAGCTGTAATTAAACCTCTCCTAAAAAAGCCCACCCTGGATCCAGAGGTGTTAGCCAACTACAGACCAATATCTAATCTTCCCTTTATGTCAAAGATCATTGACAAAGTAGTCGCAGATCAACTGTGTGATTTTCTCCATGATAATAATTTATTTGAGGAATTTCAGTCAGGATTTAGAGCGCATCATAGCACTGAGACACTAGTTAAAATTACAAATGACCCTCTGATTGCTTCAGACAAAGGACTCGTCTCTGTACTTGTTTTTTTAGATCTTAGTGCAGCGTTTGACACAATTGACCATCAAATTCTACTACAGAGACTGGAACATTTAATTGGCCTAAAAGATTCTGCACTAATTCTGCTATAAATCTTATTATCTGATCATTTTCAGTTCATTCTTGTTAATGATGAATCATGTCTACATACTAAAGTTTGTTTTGGAGTTCCATAAGGTTCTGTGCTTGGACTAATCCTGTTCACTTTATATATGCTTTCCTTATGTAACATGCTTTCCGTAACATCATTCACTCTATAAATTTCCATTGGTATGGGGATGATACACAATTGTATTTATCTACAAAGCCAGGAGAAACAGATCAATTAACTAAACTTCAAAAATGCCTTAAAGACATAAAAACCTGGATGAGCAAGAATCTCCTGATGTTAAATTCAGACAAAACTGAAGTTATTGTTCTTGGCACCAAACAACTCAGAGACTCTTTATCTGATGATATAGTTTCTCTGGATGGCATTGCTCTGGCCTCTAGTACTGCTGTAGGAAACCTCGGAGAAATATTTGACCAAGATTTGTCGTTTAATTACCATTTAAAACAAACTTCACAGACTGCGTTTTTGCATCTGCGTAATATTGCGAAAATTAGGCCTATCCTGACCCGAAAAGATGAAGAAAAATTGGTCCATGCTTTTGTTACCTTTAGGCTGGATTACTGTAATTCCCTTTTATCAGGTAGCTCCAGTAAGTCTTTAAAAACTCTCCAGCTAATTCAGAATGCAGCAGCACGTGTACTAACAGGAACTAAGAAACGAGATCATATTTCTCCTGTTTTAGCTTCTCTGCACTGGCTCCCTGTAAAATCCAGAATTGAATTTAAGATCCTTCTCCTGACTTAAAAAGCTCTAAATGGTCAAGCTCCATCATATCTTAGAGAGCTCATAGTGCCATATTATCCCACCAGAACACTGCACTCTGAGAATGCACGGTTACTCGTGGTCCCTAAAGTCTCCAAAAGTAGATCAGGAGCCAGAGCCTTCAGCTATCAGGCTCCTCTCCTGTGGAGTCATCTTGCTGTTGTGGTCCGTGAGGCAGACACGGTCTCCACATTTAAGACTAGATTTGAGACTTTCTCTTTGATAAATCTTATAGTTAGGGCCGGCTCAGGCTTGCCTTATACCAGCCCCTAGTTAGGCTGACTTAGGCCTAGTCTGCCGGGGGACCTCCTATAATACACCAAGCACCTGCTCTCTCTCTCTCTCTCTCTCTCTCTCTCAAGCCTACCATGAATAGCAGGACGCTGTTCCCCAGGCAAAGCATGAGTGTTGTTTTGTTTGCACGTGTTGAGCGGCGGACACAGAAGGCCGGCCGTGGGGCCAGGCAGGTGTGGGTCAGAGGAATATTGGTGCTGGTGTGTTGGTGGGAGACTGGTGGAATCACGATGCACCCCTCTTGCAGCTAAGGCTAAGGCAGCACGGTGGTGTGGTGGTTAGCACTGTCGCCTCACAGCAAGAGGGTTGCCGGTTTGATCCCGGGTGTGGGAGCCCTTCTGTGTGGAGTTTGCATGTTCTTCCCGTATCAGCGTTGTTTCTCTCCGGGTACTCCGGCTTCCTCCCACAGTCCAAAGACATGCGATTTGGGGACTAGGTTAATTGATTACTCTAAATTGTCCATAGGTGTGAGTGTGAATGGTTGTCTGTCTCTATGTGTTAGCCCTGCGATGGTCTGGCGAACTGTCCAGGGTGTACCCTGCCTCTCGCCCGATGTCAGCTGGGATAGGCTCCAGCCCCCCCGCGACCCTCACGAGGATGAAGCGGTTAGAAGATGAATGAATGAATAGCCTACTTATCCTGGGATTTTCTCTCTCTCTTATGTGTCTCCAACCGACGAGTGACTGATTGCCCGTCGCCACCGAAGGTGGCTGGGGTCTGCCACCTTCGGGTTAGAGTGGTACACAGTACAGTACACAGGACGGTTGGACTGCCGGGAGAGACTTTAGGCTGGGTTTTTTATGTTACTTTATCACTTTTTTTAATAATAAATCTTGTATTTAACTTTGATTTGTGATTTTTAACTCTGCTCAACCCTGATTGTAAATGAGAACCTATTTTGCTTTTTTAAAATTAGAGTCCTAGGCTCTTTTAACCTAGGTGACATTGTCGGTTTTAAAACATTTTATCCGTACCCATGTTTAAAATGACCTGTTGAAGTGAAAAAACGAGTACTGACGGGAACAGACGAGTGGAGTCGATGTTTAACCGGCGTGGAGAGCGCAGGAGAAATGTGCTGCCTGTGTGGACAGTCAAGCGCCTGCTGCGAGTACACTCGCAGGATTTCCACAGTACTAACGCGCTTGGTGTGTCCTTAGCGTTAATTATAACAGCCAACTTATTGAAAAATGTCGGGTTTAAATCGGGCTCAGATCGTTAATTACAGTTAATTGGACGGGCCGGACCGGTCCCGGACATAACCTACACGGGCTGAGGCCGGGTGGGGCTGAATTTTTTTTGGGCCCAATCTAAGCTCTAATATGCATGCTGTCATTTAAAAAGATAAGTGCAACCAGCTGCAGGGTATTTTTTCATTTAAAGCCACAGTGTGTAAGAATTTCTCCCATCTAACGTTGAAATCATATATTGCATTCAAACAGATGGTGCACTCTAGCACCTCACTGTTTCAAACACGTATTGCAACAACGGTAGCCGCTGTGTAACAAAAAGCTATGATAACACTGATGAAACCATGTCATCCGATACTACATGGAGTATTCATTCAGGCTCCTACACAGACACACGCGACGCGAGTTGACAAACCCCCTCCTCACCATGCTGGCTGTGTTTACAACGTAGGACTGTTGGGGCGGATGTAAAATTGAAACAGCTGTTAGTGGCCAGCAGCACTACTGCCGCATAACAAAGTCCCACTCTTTGAGCATAATGCAGGATCATGTATTATGCAGCATCACGGGAGACGGAATCCTCGTCGCCAAGAAAGTGCAAAAGGGAATCAAAAAAGCAGCGTGACTGGCGAATTAAAAAAACAAGGGGCAGCATTGGGGTTGCCTTTCCCAGGTGGAGAGAGCTGCTGAAGGAGAAAGGTAATACAATCACAGGCCAGCGCTAACAACTTCTAACGGCTAACAGCAGTTAACGGCTAACAGCAGCGCAGTGATGCAAGGAGAGGGATGAGGCTGTTAGCGACTGGCCGAAGCGCCTCTTGCTCCTCTCCTTCAGCTCCTCAGTCACGCAGTGCTGGCCTGGCTCTCAACGAAAACGCTGAAGGTGGTGCTGTATGTCCCTTGCTGGCAGGTGTATTCTCAAGATGGCGAAACGTAATGGAACCCCACAGACGACTTACCCACACAATGTACAAACAAATCCGAAATTCTCCTTTTATGAGAGTAAGTCAGATTATTGGTGGAGGTAATAGTACACCAGTGATGACATATTTATGAATGCAGACATCAATTTTTGCCAATAAACAACTAAAAATGTTACACAATGTCCCTTTAAAGTGATAGAATGAAAATCAGCCACAATCTTTGTTTTGTACAGTTTATTTATTTATTTAATATCAGAACTGTAAAAGTGAACTAGCTCTATCACCAGAGTGACAGGCAGTTGTTTGTCAAAACAAAAAATATAAAACAATATAAGAATAATTATAAATAACAATAACAAATTAATAATTACTTTTTAAAAGTAGACAGCTGGAGTCTTGTTCTGAAAAAGAAAAATGACAAAAACACAGAACAAACTTATTTTATACAGTCTATGAGAACAACAAGATATGGTCCAATTCTTAAAGTATAATATGTAGTTTTTCCACATAAAAATTTATAAAAAACGACTAAACCAATATTATATATTTTGTTTAGTTAAGTACTTTGATTATCAGAAATGTTTCCAACAATTTTTCAAACCCAGATAAATATGAAATATTAATAACAGTAACGGACCGTGTCATTAGGTCGCAATGGCGGCGTAACTCCAGTTACCATAGACATTAAATGAGGAGAAGAAGAAGAAGCAGACTGGATGTGACGTCAGAGAATGAACGTTACTGATGCTAGGCTAAGCTAACTTGTCATGGATCATGATTATGCATTGATGGTTGCTGCACCTTCTGACACCGAAGCTGTCCCGGTAAACAACCCTGTAAAACGGAAACGTACGGGTCAACCAAGCGATCCCAGAAGAATTTGGATAAGAAGAGGAGAGCTAAATCCAGGATAAATACTTGTGTGGCCTTTACGAGATGGAGAGAGCTTCGTGAAAATCTAGGACTACAATTCGATGCCGACCTCGCGTGTGTACTATACAGGTAAGCAAACATCTGGCTGATGTTTCAAAATATTAATAATTTCCACCAGTGTATTGCAAGCACTGCTGCCTGCCAGGCCACCAGCGCTGCGGAGCGCTGTGGAGCGGAGGCTGGCTAACCACAACATCTAACGTTAACAATAGGTTTCTATAATGCTGAGCTAATGCTGGTAAATGAACTGCATTTATAAAAGAGACAGAAGAATAGCTAAACATAAGACACACTGAGCAAGAGAGCAGCAGAGAGGGAGAAGCCATCGCTTACTGTAAAGCTAAGTAACTAGCAGTTTGCTCAAATAACTAGCACATTGCTAACAGCTCAGCTAACGTAAGTAGCATTTCTGAATGGAGTGTAAATAACTGAGGTTAGCGAGACAGTCGCTAAAAAAGAGAGCCATGATTTTAACACACGGAAAACCGGACATTATAATCAGTTTATGAAAAAAAAAACGGACGGGACGGGAAAAGTGGACATGTCCGGGGAACAGAGGACGTTTGGTCAGCCTAAGTGACGTTACTACTGATAGTTAGATCAGAGTTTGATGATCCGGTGTAACGTTAGGTACCAGATCGGCTCGGGCTGCTACACTGGCCGACGGACCCCATTTGCATAAAGTGAAACATAAAGTGAATATAACTCCAGTAATATATCTCGTCCATGAGCATTTCTCTGCTGCTGAAGCTCGCTCTGCCATAAAAACAGCCACGGTCGGTTTCAGTTAAGCCTGATTTATGGTCGTGCGTTGAATCGACGACGTCGCTACGTGGTTGCCGTGACGCCGTCGTGAACCCTTCGAGCTTCTCCGTCACTCCGTTTCGTCGCGGTGCAATTCACCGCCAGAGCAGTAGGAGGCTTCGTTCCTTTGCTGAGTGGTTATCGCCGTCTCTAGTTGATTCTTTGTTTAGCTTCCGGCTTTTTCGGTCACAGAGAAATGAACACAGAGTACGGACAGACGGCTCCGGCCGTATCCGTATTGAACGTTGTGCATAATGGCATATATATAATGAGCCTTAACAACATCTACATGGCAATAGAAGATGTTTAAAGACGGCGGAGATGGCGGTGGAAATACGGAACCGGAAATGCGTTGCTACCAAGCAAAGCAATCACAGCCGTGCCGGTCTGCGCTGGGTCTGCGTCGCCTCGACGCATAGTTACATTTTTGGGGAGGTGCACGTCAGGCTAGGCCTTACAACGTAGCGACGTCGTCGATTCAACGCACGACCATAAATCAGGCTTTACACGGAGTGAGGAACGTTAGATCTGTATCTGTTATATAACTACAACTCCCATGATCCCACGCTACTTCGTGACGTCATCCAACTCCATCTTCTGTTATTGTTTTGGTTTGAGACCCCTAGCGGCAGAAAATTACATTGCACGTTTAATTTGGTGGTTGAAGGTCAAAAGTCAAGGTCACTTTGACCTCATAAAACATCTTTATAGCTGTAAGTTAAGAATTTGTTTGCCAACATTTTACACAAATGTCCAATAGGATAAAATGATGAAGTTAGGACATTTTATATCCAGAAGGTCAAAGATCAACATCACTGACACTATAATTCGCTACAAAAAGACTTTTCTGGTCATTATTCAGCATCATATCTCAGGAACAGAAGGGGAAATATTTGGTCAAATACTGAATCGGTGATTCTAATCTTGAAACTGTGCTGATTGTACAAGATCATCTGTGTGTGAAGTAGGGCATTAAGAGAAAAAGTCGATTTGTCGACGTCAGTGCGATAAGTCGACGCCCCCCGGGAGGAGTCGACAAGTCGTGTGTTTTTTCCCTCTCTCTCTCTGTGTGCTTACGCTGATACTTTATCCTTGACTAAGTGAACATACTCGGGCGTACTATAAGCGGAGCAGACTCTGCGAGGAATGTCCGCAGTTATTCAGGCTTTCATAGTCGAGCGCACTTCCGCGTTGTAGTTTCCTGTAAAAATGTCCATGAAAAACCCCCAATGTGAAAAATACATGCCGAGCAGTCACTGGTGCGCAGAGCGGAGTCTGTGCGGTCATAAAATCTGAGCTTTGCGCACACACGGTTTGCAGACGTCCGCTTTGAGTCTGCGTGGACCTCCGCAGAGTCTGTACCGCGTACGTTCCGCTCGAGTATGTTCGGGCCTTCACAAACGCATATCATGTGTGGAGATACTGCACTTTCCTCTGCTGTGTCAATGTGATGACGTCATCAAATGACTTGTCAACTCGACTTCGACTTTATTGACAGATAAGTCGACCTGAAAAAAAATCAAAGTCGTTAATGCCCCGTTAAAGCCTCTCCTAAAGAAGAGCAGTCTTGATGCCACAGTACTGAACAACTACCAGCCCATTTCAAATCTGCCGTTTTTAGGCAAAGTCCTTGAGAAAGTTGTTTACCAACAGCTGACTGACTTTCTCCTAATGAACAACTCCTTTGATGTTTTCCAGTCAGGTTTTAGACCCCATCACAGCACTGAGACCGCTCTTATTAAGGTGACAAATGACATCCGCCTGAACACTGACGCAGGCAAAGTCTCAGTTTTAGTCCTGCTAGATCTGAGTGCTGCTTTTGACACTGTCGATCATGAGATCCTGTTACAGAGATTAGAGGACTGGGTGGGCATCTCTGGCAATGCCCTAAATTGGTTGAAGTCCTATCTAGAAGACAGGAGGTACTTTGTTGAAATTGGTAACTGTGCCTCAGACCACATGGCCTTGACCTGTGGGGTGCCCCAAGGGTCAATCCTGGGACCCCTTCTGTTCAATCTATACATGCTGCCTTTAGGCCAGTTAATACAAAGTAATAATGTGTCCTACCACAATTATGCAGACAACACTCAGATCTATGTGTCACTGACAGCAGGTGAATATGGATCAGTAGATTCACTCTGTCACTGCATCCAACAGGTCAGTGTGTGGATGCAAAACAACTTTCTCCAGCTAAATTCAGACAAGACTGAAGTCATCGTATTTGGTCCACAGAAACAAAGAGAAAGTGTCAGCAGTCACCTCCAGTCTCTCTCTCTAAAACCTACAAATCAGGTTAGAAATCTCGGGGTAATAATGGACTCAGACTTGAACTTTAACAGCCACATCAAATCAATAACATCAGCAGCCTTTTACCATCTAAAAACATCGCCAAAATCAAAGGTATAGTGTCTAAACCTGACTTGGAGAGACTTATCCATGCATTTGTCTCTAGTAGGTTAGACTACTGTAACGGCCTGCTCACTGGCCTCTCCAAACGGGCCGTAAGACAGCTGCAGTACATCCAGAATGCTGCTGCTCGGGTCCTGACCAGAACCAGGAAGTACGAGCTCATTAGTCCTGTGCTCAGGTCTCTACACTGGCTTCCTGTGGCTCAGAGAATAGACTTTAAAGCAGCTCTGCTTGTGTACAAGTCTCTCCACGGCCTAGCACCAAAGTACATCTCTGACATGTTAGTGCCATATGAACCATCTCGGACTCTGAGGACCTCAGGGACCGGCCTCCTGCTGGTGCCCAGAGTCAGGACTAAACATGGGGAATCAGGGTTCCAGTTTTATGCAGCTAAAATCTGGAACAGTCTTTCTGAAGATGTGAGACAGGCCTCTACTCTGACAATGTTCAAATCTAGGCTCAAAACAGCTCTATTTCACTGTGCATATGACTGAAAGGATCTTATCTGCACTCTTCTCTTTTAAAGTTCATTTTATAATGATTATTTATGTTTTTATTTTGTATTGTGATTTTAATGCATTTTCTTCTTCTGTAAAGCACTTTGAATTACTTTGTGTACGAATTGTGCTCTACAAATAAACTTGCCTTGCCTTGCCTTGCCTTGCCTTGCCCTAGTGTGAAGCATCCATGTTTTCACAGACATGGATGGAAGAGAAGTCAGAGAAACTTGACTGGTGCACGGAGGCATCCAAGCATGAGGATCTTAAAGGATAACTTCGGTATTTTTCAACCTGGGCCCTATTTCCCCATGTGTATGTGTGTGTATGATTCATGGGTACAAACCGTTTTAAAATTGGTTCAGTATTGAGGGAGGCGGATGCAGCCGGCAGCCGCGAAACGAGTTATAACGTTAAATGTGGGGGCAAATGTGTTCCGTATAAATTTGCGCATTAAAAGTGTTTTGTTTTTTTTCGCCACAGTCCGGCTCATATCTCCAGCGTAATCTCTGTCAACAGCTGGAGTTGGTTGTCCCGGAGTACAGTTGAGAGTTTTGCTGTATCGATTGAAAACAATGGTTCGTGTTTGTGCTTATCCAAATTGCAAGAACAGGATGTCGCGCAACACCCCGCACAGCTTTCATAGGCTGCCTTTGTCGGACGGCGAGATGCTGAAACTGTGGCTAATTGTGCTACAACTGGATGCTAACACTCCTCTCCACTGTGTATGTAGCTGGTCTCTCTACTCGTGGGACAGCTGTTTTCTTGAGCAAGAAGTGTTTCGGGATTGGATGTCTTCTCCCCTTGGGCTGGCAGTCGCACAACACCCTGCACAGCTTTCATAGGCTGCCTTTGTCAGACGGCGAGATGCTGAAGTTGTGGCTAGTTGTGCTACAACTGGATGCTAACACTCCTGTCCAGACGCTGCGCCTTGCAGACCATCGGGTCTGCAGTGCTCACTTTTCCTGAGATGACTACTGCCAGCCCAAGAGGAGAAGCCATTCAATCCCGAAACACTTCTTCCTCTCTGACCGGCTCTGAGCATGGCTCGTCTGTTTACCTCCGGCAACACAGGTCACGTGACATGTCGTTACACAGCGCAGAGGAAGTGAAGGCAAGACAGACGATTTGCATGCTGTTGACAGAGATTACGCTGGAGATATGAGCCGGACTGTGGCGAAAAAAAAAAACACTTTTAATGCGCAAATTTATACGGAACACATTTGCCCCCGCATTTACCGTTATAACTCGTTTCGCGGCTGCCGGCTGCATCCGCCTCCCTCAATACTGAACCAATTTTAAAACGAGTTGTACCTATGAATCATACACACACATACACATGGGGAAATAGGGCCCAGGTTGAAAAATACCGAAGTTATCCTTTAATCTTCAGTATCACTTTCATCTTAATCCTGGTTTTTAGATCTTGAGTCCTTATTGTTCTCACACTGTTTACTGCAAAAGTAAATTTCCTGTAAAGGACAATAAAGTTTATTTGATTTGATTTGAAAAGCAAGAGTCAATGCATTGTAAGTCTCCTGGCCTACAGAAACATCTTTGTGTTGAACAGTCTCCTTTGTGGTGGCATCTCACCATTTCAGTGATGGCCTAAGGAGTTGGTAATTTAACTAGCCTTTAGCCATTTTGCAGAGGGTTCAAAGCAACCTGCTGCTGAACGCTTGCCTGGCTCCAAACTCGAGCTTGCACACGTAGTTCCTCTATCAATAAGCTGTTTCAGCGCATCCTCTGTAGGTGGTAGCTTGTAACTATCTGCCTTATACTGGTCAAAATGTGCCATCTCAGCTCTGGAATGTTTCTTATTGTGATTCCTTTTGAGTAATAGGAAGCACACGCAAACCTAGTCAAGCATTTCTGTTTTTCCATGTTACTCTAAAATCATCTGTAAGCATCCTCAGAGCCTCAGCAATGTCATCCTGAGCTTTGAGGAGGATCTTGAACCATGTTACGTTATGCCTAAGTAAGATTCAGGATCACAACCTGTAAGTATGCTTTATGAGTTGTGAATTTGTTGTGTAAAAACAAACTAGGAAGCTGAGTGTTGATGTGTGGAGTAGATGGCTGTAGGCTGTACACCCAGCATTCAGCTGTATGCCTCAGCTAACTAGCTTACCAAAGCTATTATTTAAAATGATTTTGCTACTCGGTGTACAGTGAGTTAAACTGCTAGCTGTGTGGTGTCAGTGAGATAAATTTAATGACTGAATTGTGGAGAATGTAACAGAGCAGCATGTCCGAGCTGACAATGTATGACACCGCGTCAGGCTATAATCGAGCTGATATCGTGTCTGAACCTGGTATTAAATGGTACACTAAGTACTAAATTGCAGTGTTTGCCTGATCACATTGGCATTGCGTTGCATCCTTTAACCCTAACTCTCCATAGGTTTGTAACACAGGTTAGCTAACATAGGATACTAGAGTGCAGGCATATGACTCATCCAGCCGTACATGTCTTTATAATAAAATATTTCACAAAACATGCTATGTACCTGGCAGTAACTATGGGATGGTGAAAAATGGACAAAATTAGCCTGCCCCATGGCTATGGGTAGTTTCTGACAGGTCTCTATCCATCTGTAAAGAAATGCACCTCCTTGCCTTAAACACTAGGCATCATCTGTATATTTACCAATCTACAGACACTGGTCACATATGTAAGTGGAAACAAAGTATCTGTACTCTGATTTAATCACTGTTTCCATTTTTAGAAAGCAGCCTTCACCAAGAGCCAGGGGGCTTACACACACACACACACACACACACACAGATAGATATAGTTTATTAAGACCTGCAGGCCTTCCCCTCCTGCCTCTGTGACATTTACAGCTTGGATAGGAACAGAGAGTGGACTTACCTTTCGGAGCTGCCAACCAAGAAAAACAGCTCAAGGTCTAAATGGTTTATGTTGAAAATAATAAGTAATAAATAAATTAAAATACACTAATTTCTACTTGTGTCCTGCAGTTTGTGGTAGGTTTATGAGCCATGCACCAGACCAGAATGCATGTTTTAGTCAGGGCTTAAGTTGGACCCGAAATAGGTGTTTATTCGACTGAGGGCAACTAAGGCCACATCCACACTAATAACAAAAACAATCTCCATACATACACAACATTTTGGCCCTGATTAAGAAATAATCTCTGTTGGTACAAACACGCTTGAAAACGCATATCACATGACCATTCACCTATATTGGGCATTCGTCTGCTGGTGTAAACAGGAAGCAGATTGTCTACTAGAAATCTAAAAATTGTATGGAGATGGCGAAAAGCAAGACCATGAGATTCTTAGACTGATCATGACCACCAAATGTGAAACTGTTACTGAAAGTAAAATAAAGTATGAGGCAGTCAAGGCAGCAGAAAACAGACAAGTTGTTGCCAAGTACAGTGACATATCAGAGTGGTACCAGCTGGGAGCATTATCCATCGCTGGAGGAAGTCATGAGGACACGGTCGGACTGGGAGAATTTTTCAGGCCGAGAGTCACACATTTAACCAGGCCACCCAACACACACACACACACACACACTCACACACAGTAGTACATGTTGGGTGAGGCAACAGAGGTGGGGGTGAGATTGGAGCTGGGAAGACTTTGCTCTGGGAAGGCTGCTGTGTTAACCTCTCCACAAGATCTTTAACCTCAGTCTACAGTTGGGGCAGGTGCCGGCACTGTGGAAGACTACCAAAAATTAAACATCCAGCTGAACTTAATGACTTCAGACCAGTAGCCCTCACTTCACACATCATGAAGACCTTGGAGTGGCTGATTCTACGCCTACTGAGACTTGAGGTCAAAGACAAACTCGACCCCCTGCAGTTTGCATACAAACAACACACTGGAGTGAACGATGCTGTCCTCTACATGCTTTACTGTGCCCTGGCTCATCTGGTGGAACCTGGCACTTATGTGAGAATCATGTTCATTGATTTTTCAAGCACATTCAACACCATCCAACTCAACATACTCAAAGACAAGCTCATAGAGATGGCAATTACACACACCCTGTGTGTGTGCATCAAGCATGTTGTTGTGAAGAGTTATTCTACACAGTTTCATCTGCACATCAACAGGCACGTTGTAGAAGGGGTGCACTGAAAACAGTTCACACACCTCCACAAAAAATTGTAAATCTCTTAACACTCTCCTTATAACTCTTTATGTTTATGTCATTCAGTACGTTTACATGATGGTAGTAAAAATCAATTTATTGTGTTAGTGTTAACCGGACTTTTAAAATACATGTAAACATGCTAGTCCCACTGAAATTGCACTAAATCCAATTTCTCAAAGTTGGACTAACACACCTGGATTCCCCCTGTATGTATACAGTCACTGGACCCAAAAGTCAAATGTCACTGAATGTGTAACAGAAGAGGAAGTTTGTAACAACATGGCCACATCTACATCCAGAGCTGTGCATTTTTGGACAGATGAGGAGAAACAGTTTATGCAGTGTCAGCTGAAAGAGTTAAACATATAACAGCATGTTAGAAATGTAAAGAGCTGTAAAGTTGTCCACCATGGCACCAGACGTAATAGGTCAAGTGGAAAAAGGTCCAATAGTAACAAGTTAAAAGCAGGCATATCACTGCCTAAAAGTTAAATAAGTCCCACGTCCCAAACAACAATAAGTTTCCTCTTAACTCTGCAGGGTTCCCATACTGTCAGTGTGTCATAATAGGGTGGGCCGCGTGATTATGTGAGGTGATAGTAGTGAATGTAATAAGCCGTGATTGTCATTGCTTTTAATGTACTTACCTATATAATGCATTCTTTCTGATCCCATCCCTTGTCCAAGTGTGCCACAGGTGCGCCAAGGGAGCTTGACCACGGATTTACCAAAGGTATGTTTTTCACATTCCCAACGCACTTGGCAGGGTGCACCAGTCTGTCATCTGACAGCTTGGTTCACAAAAGTCTGGCTGTTCTCACAAATCAGATTCATATGTTTTCCTACAAAAAGCAATTCACTCATATTCATACATATTCCACATAATTTGAAAGGCTGCGATCACGTGACCAATGCGCTGATGGGAGTAAACAAAGAAGCAATTCCAAGCGCTTGTGAGGAGGCAGGTTGTGTTGGTGGATGGCTCGCAAAAAAACTTCTTTTTGCCTGGGACTTACCCCTGGAGTCGTATGTCATTTTAAGGTTAGTACTCACCACAGGGCCGGCCCAAGCCTCCATGGGGCACTAAGCAAAATTTGATTTTGGGGCCCTATATTACTGCCAGTAATAATGATTATTGATCATTCACACACCTAATATAAGTTATTTCATGTTCTACTCTGCCATTACGGATACACTTGTAAAACTAGATGTGAGAACTTTTTGTTGTAGTTAGATTGTAATCCACAGTGATTACGGTAGAGCTTAGATCGGGCCTAAAAAATCCGGCCCGACGCTACACCGAGCCCATGCACGTTGTGTCCGAGCCCGGCCCTGCCCAACATATTAACTGTAATTATGAGCCCGAGCCCTATTAACACCCGACTTTTTTTTTTTTTTTTAAATCCGTGCCGTGGTGGGCTGTTTAAATTCGGCGGCGGAGCTGTTCAGGGTCCTGACTCTCCCGCATCTCTGCAGCAACCTCTATGCTGTTGTCAGTGTACTCTAACTATTGAACAACACACAGGAATTGCCCATGTTTAGAGTTAATAAATAATAGAACAAGTACGAGGCATGAACCTGCCATCTGGCGTGTTCGTTTATTCAGAAAAGATCACAAAAACAACACAAACAAGAACAAAGCAACATTAATGACAACGCCTATGTAGTAGGGCTTTTCGGCCTGGCCCGGCCCGCGGATATTGGTGTGAAATGTTGGCCCGGACCCGGCCCGCAATCGGGTCGGGTTCGGGCTGGGCTCGGGTATGGGCCGAGAATCTAAACTCTAGATTACGGCCATGGAAGCAGACAACAGATTTGCAAATCTTTCAATTAACATTTGGCAAAGTCAGCAACTCCCCCTGCTGGCCACACAGAGAATCAATACATAAAACCTCAAAGAGCAGCCTGGCATGTTTTTACCAAGTTATGGTTTTTAATCTGAAATGGTAGCAAATTCAGCCACAAGAGTAGCCTGGGGTTGATTTACACTTAATATTCAAAGTGACATAGTACTAAGTGGGATACCGAATGTCATCTAGGCCAACTAAAAGTAACAAAATAAACCAATCATTTCCTGTAAACACAATCTGCTTTATTATTTTTTGTTTTAAATAAACTGCAACACAGAGGGGACAGTGGGCACAGTGGAAGTCTTACTAACCTCACCAGAGAGGAATGGGGGGGACAACAAGACTTTTTGACCCCCCCATTCCTCTGATGAGGTTGGGAAGACGGTACTGCTCTGAGACAACAAGGGAGTCTGAACTTCCCCTAAAATTTCATAGAAGAAATGGTCAAATGCCGTGAGGAGTCCACCTGGAGATAAGCAGTATGCATGATTCTAAGTGCAAAAAAACCTTCACGAGTTAAAAAGCCAAAAAACATAGCATCCTTGTCGGAGGTAACAAGTACCACTTGTTCAACAAGCATAAATGTGCATCATATTTCAGCATAAACAATGATATTTCCCTGTGCATATTTTTTTATGACCAGTGACCACAGCGTGCATGTTAAGTAAGCAAACAGCTTGTTAAGAACAAGCTAAAATGAAAGCTGTGTGTAGTTTGCCACAAATCTTAAAATTTGGCAAATTCTTGGATACTTTAGCAGCCAGCTGAAACAAACCAGGGCTCGATCCGTCAGTGCAGCCGTCTTGTATGCTTTATCGGAAATGGTCCGCTCTGTTGGGAGTGTGGCCCCCGGCAAGGACAGCGATATCTTCGGGTGGAGGTGAGCCGCCACCATGTGCTCCACCGGAGGCATGTTGCAGAGACCGTGGCTCTCCATTCCCTCACAGTCAAGCATGGAGCTGCTTGCCACAGGATGCTTCTCTCTGTAAGGCTTGTTGTGCCAAGAGACAGCAAATTCATCCAGTAATTCTGGGCAAATCGGCAGGAGTTGTTTTCCCGTTCTCTTCACTTTTGGCAACTTTTTCCCATCAAAACGGGAGCGCGTCACCCAGGCTGAGCTTCAGGCCACTGGATTTTGAGCTTAGCAGCCATGCGCTTCCACACGTCCTGCAAGTCTAAGTCCAACATGGAGGAAGGGGATTCCCTGTCTCCAGCCGGAGCCACCACCACGGTATGGGGTTTTGCAACCCGGCCCGACAGAGCCAGTGAAAAGTCGTCATCTTCCTCATTCCCATCAGTCATGCTCCCACCTACCGTCCCAGTCGCCATCTGCCGCTCCAACCATGTAACCCAGTGGACCTGCTGCGAGGTTGGGCTCAGCTAATTCTTGGGGCAGCGGATCAATGAAGTCAAGCTGATCATCCCCAGCTCAGTCCAGCCTCAGCTTCGGGAGCCACCATCTCAACGGAGCCATCACTGGGTCGTCGCCGGACAAATTTGTCAGACAAGCCAGACGGCGTCGGGGCACTTTGAGGGAGAACTGGCTACAGTGTATGCACTCCTCCGTAGACTCAAAGGCGGCTTGGGCATGTTTCAAGCCGAGACACATCACACACATCGGGTGAGGGTCCCAGTTCAATATTTTATTACCACAGGGGCAGGCTTGCACCTGCGTTTTGACCTCTGGTTTTGTTGGAATATTAGCAGCAGCCATGCTCACTCGCAGGGTCTATTTAGCTGTGGAGCAAGCATTATGCTGCACTGGTGTATGCTATTGCTAACCTGGTGGGTCTAGAGGACAGCGGGATGGAAGTGTGTTGCAACTTCCAGTCAGGTTGTGTACAACAGGAGTATCGGTACTCTGAAAAGCATTAGCTTGGTGAAGCTAATGTTCGGGAGTATTGCTACTCGGGGAAGTTATAAGTATAAGTAAGCCACCACTTCAAGTCACGAATCACGACTTCATAGCGTTCCAGGCAAGTCACGGCAAACTCTCAAAGCAACATGGCGGACCGTGCAGGGTTTATGTTTGTTTATGATCATTTCTGTCACCAAAGGGGCCGGTTCCTTGCTCATTTAAGCGAAACAGAGGAGGAGAAACTGCGCATAAGGTCACAGATGCTATTATACTTTTTATTTTACATTATTTGTGTGTTCAGAAATGTATTTTGTATTGATTTATTCCTGTACTGGAAACTAGCTGTTAGAGCGAATAATGCCAATAATGTGTTAACATAAGGGTTATTTTATGTCTATTTCTCACCATGTATCACCTGCATCAACACCGCATCCATGGAGCTGCCATTGTTGTTTAGAGGAGTAAGGTAATTGGTTTAGAGGACTGTGTGACGTAAAGCGTAACTGTGGTGAGTTGAAGTGGTAAGATACAGTTTTGACTGCCGTTCCAGTGCACTTTCACGGGTAGAAGGTTGTAAAAACACGAGTTACAGGTTGCCTGGAACGCGCCATAAATCCCGGAGAGACAGTTAGCTCAAGGGTTAAGAGTTATCTGGGGCTCTGTCGGCGAGGGCTTGGTGGAGAAATCTTGTGGTGTGCACACAGGATGTAACGCAGTTGGCGAGACTCCCAGTGACAACACACATTGGCAGGTATGAACAAGATTACATTAGTCTTCCCGAGTCAAGATTGGTTAGCTAGTTGTGTAATGTGAACTCACCTTTAGACCCACTTGGCTGAACTATTCTACATTCATTTGGGGTGTCTGGGTCCAGTAATGTGAAAGCCATTGAAGAAAATAGACTTTTCCAATAGAAAACCAATGGAGTTTGTTTAAGAAATTTGTATAAAATAGAAAGAGCATGAAACCCATTTATAAAGAGGTGTGCTTTATGAGACCCACTTGGCCAAACCATTCTACATTGGTGTGGGGTGTCTGGGTCCAGCAATGTGAAAGCTATTGGTATTAGCCCTTCTCTATGTTGCCCATCGTTTTCTGCCAAGTGAGAGGGAGGTGGAAATCGCTGTTGAACCCAAAATGAATATCTGAATATCCATCGAATATCAGACTAACTTCACTACACCACGCTACCATCCAACACTGATTATTTTTGACTGTGCATGACAAATAGCTGCGTAGCGTGTGTGTGTGTGTGTGTGTGTGTGTGTGTGAAATCGGTCAATTGCGTCAGTGTGAGAGTTGACGGCTCTGACTTTCAAAAAAGGAAACAAATTTGTTGCTCATTTCAGGGACTTTTCTTATTTTTTCTTTTATTGTCCTTAAATAAAGCTACAGTAATTTAATAGGCAGGTTTTCTTATCCGATTACTCAATTAATAGCCAGAATAATCGATGGAATACTCAATTACTAAAAGAATCGATAGCTGGAACCCGGAGTGCTTTCTAGGAAAAAAATTAAGTCAAAAAAGTGTCAAAGCGATGTTTTGAGTAACTTGTTAGACTTACAGAACATTTGCGTACATTCGTCCACCTTCTTTGTCTCTATCTCTGTCACTTTCTCTCTTTCCCAAGCAAACACACACACTCACCTAGGAAAGCACTGTTCTATGCTCTCATTGGCTGTAACTCACCACAGGTTTTTGACATGTCCAGATATTAATCATCTATCTGGATGCCATATTAAGGATTTTTTGATCACTTTAGCTTGTCATCACACAACCCTTTCCTTTGGCACTATATTTTCACAGCTGTAGAGCTTCCGTATTCCTTTGCAAAAGCTCAACTGTGCAGTGCACTGTATCACGCTGTAGGTCAGCTGTTTGGGTCAGAAAATGCTGGTGCATCAAGAAACTCCACTTTTCTAAAGATTTCAAATTATTTTCTGCCTGTTCAAACAAGGAAATGAAAACAACTGTGGCTAGTACTCTTTTAAAATAGACATCAACACTCCACCTGCAACACTGAGACAACTCAGCGATTGGAGTGAGCATTTCTGTCAAGACACTTGCTGAAGAGCACTGCCGTAACCAGCCATCAAGTAAAATTATGCTAAATACCTACAAGTAAATGACCCCACTTACCAAACAACCAGTAAAGTGTGAAGCACTGACATCTGATTCAGAAAGATTCTGAGGTTGTGTTGTAACCAAGTCCCACTTAACCTTCATTTCCACTTACATAGGCTATGTGTATGGAGACGAGTCAACTGGAAGTCCATTGATTCCTATGGGAATCTCCGTGATATCCAGTGTGCCTGAGAAACTCCTCCCCTCCTTTATATTTTGGTCTGGAATTTGCCTCGAGTACTTTAAAAAAACTTAACTTTTGCAGTGGATTTCGAACAGACCATATCACAGTGTGCTAGCTTAGCTAACAGGATGCTAACTAGCTAACAGGCTATATCCCTCAATTCAGTTGCCTGTGTTGATTGCCAAGTGAGTTTGTGTGATTAAAAAGAACCTCTTTATCTAGGTTTACCACATTGTGAATCAGAGAAATGTTATTCTGCTAAAATATGGTTATACATTACACAGTCAGATTAATCATTTTAATATTTAACAGCCTGATGTTAGTTAGATTTATTCTAATATTAAATACAGTCATCACATTTATCAGTTTGATTTGAAAGTGCAGGCATATGACTCGTTCATACGTCTTTTTAATTAAATATTTCACAAAACATGCTACATACCTGGCAGGTCAACATCTTCACTTGTTTGTTGCTATGCAATATTGGTCCTACTTTTAAGCCCATATTCCAAACTACTAGATGGCAAATACAAAATTAGCCTCTCACATGAATATAAATCTCTAAATAAATGCAAGTTTATAGGCAGAATAAATCCTTCAATGAACAACCCCACTAAATCAAACAAAAATATTTTACACAAAACGTGTTTATTGTGGCTTCTCTCAAAACAAGTTGAGTAATTATGCCTCTAAATGTAGGACAACTTAAATATGTTGTTTGCATGCTACATTCACACTGAAGATTCAACAGTGAACAAAACACTGTCTGGTTACAACTGGTAATGTGTTTTATTCTGTTGAAAAGTAGACGTAAATAAGGGTGTCCGGCATGTCTCTTGTTTTAAGTGAACTTTTGCAAAGTAGTTACTTACTTGAGCTCAGTGTCCTCTACTCTGACACACTCACTGATCCACAGTCAGTACTGCCTAGTGCTGCTGTGTGCCGGTGTATGCAGACACGGAACATACCATTGTGAGGCAGATGAGGGGAGAGGATGCAATCTTTTTAAAGTTATAAATGCATCACATTGCATATATAATTGGCACAAGCACAAGTTTTTTATATTTTTATTATAGATTCCTCAAATGATATATTGGGGGGGATAATTCCCTGTTTTTCCAAAGAAGGGGACTCAGACCCCCCCACCCCAAGGATTTCCGCCTATGATTGTATGTTGCAGTATAGCCTATGAATGTGATTGCTGAAGGTAGCTAAATGATGAGGTTATGCACATAAGATCAAAGACAAGACTAGACAATAGCTAATTAATATGCACATGCCACCAACAGGACAGGGATGTTAATTACTAAAGGTTATGGTAGATTGTGTTTAGTGTTTTAATCTGTCAAAATGATGGATGGCTTTCAGATTTTTCAATGGTTGTTATAAAATTTAGTCGAATGACCTCCAATTTAAGGATAAATCTTCACAGAAGCAACAAAGACCCTCCCTCATCTGTACCCTTTGACCCCCAACCCCGACAACGGAACATAGTAGCTGTAGCGATACTACTATAATGAGCTTGTTTCCGTGCTATGTTTAGGTGTTGTATTCCACTTGTTCATACCATGCCCTCACCCCTCCCTAAACTTTCCCCATTCTCAGCCCTCTGTACTGTTGTTCCATTGGCTGCTGCTCTCCCAGCGGGTTGCCAGTCAGTCGTTAGAGGGAGGGGCTCGAAGATGGATTACCTGGTGCCATATTGGCCATCAGGACCAATCAGCTGCCATGAAGGAAATGGATGGCTCTCATTTGTTCTCATTATTATCGTAACAGCCATAATGCTCAGACAGACACACACGCTGCTCGCTGTCACCACCATGAAATGTTCCCATTAGTTATGCTGGGAGACAGCCTGCAAGTGTGTGTGTGTGTGTGTGTGTGTGTGTGTGTGTGTGTGTGTGTGTGTGTGTGTGTGTGTGTGTGTGTGTGTGTTTTAATCATGAGGCTCCCAGGCTTCTCAGTGCTGTGATATAGCATCTCATTATTCCTGTAGTATGGAGAGTCAGAGTAGGAAACCATTTGTCTAGTTGTAGAAACTTCAGACAGACAGGCACCTTCACATGCACACAACACTTGAATTCTGTCACATGGATCTAGTCAGCCTAAAAGCTTGGGGCTTGGTCAGATTTCTGAAGTAGTTTCAGCATGAGAGTATCTGAGTGGGATATCAGAATCAGGTTCGGGCATGAAGAGTTGCCCTTTAACACATGTAGCATGCAACAGATTTTCTGTCAGATGGGTTCTCACTTACTGGAAAACTCTGGTTAAGGAGAGGGTTGCTGGAGGCAAGACTGTACGCACCTAAGACACTGCAATTGTTATTTGTGTCTTAAAGATTTTCATCAGAAATAAAACAACTTTTATGTAAGGAATAGTGCCTGACAAGGTGTCCAATATCAGGAGAAGAAAGAAGAGAGAGGAGAGGCAAAATTAAGGGTGTCAATATGTGACCCAGTTTTTCTCCAAGAAAGGTGGGTAGCCTGTAGTCTGTGAGTGGTAGAGATTAAGCTGTTAGCTTAATGTCTATAATGAAATAAGATAGCTACAGACTAGTGTTAGCCTACATTTCACTCCTTTTTAACCTGCATTTAATCAGTGCAGGTAAATGTTTAGCAAGATATTCATATTGAATCAGTTGTCCCTGCCCCTTTTACCAGACTCAACAACAGATGAGTCAGAAGCAGCCGCCCTGTCTCCCCATAACCTTACCCCTCCCCGTCCCAGTGAAGAAGGTGAGCAACACTGTGTTGAATGACATGCCAGTTAGCATCATTGCAGGGAGTCTGTGGCAATTTCTCTCTTGCTCGTTTTTACCATTACACAAAAGAAAACAAAATATTTTTTAATGACAGAAATTCAAACAAATTATTTTTCCATATAATGATTATTATGAAACAAAAACAGCCTACAACTGTTTGTACTGGATGCTGGGCAGTTGGAAACATTAAGTAGCCTGACTCAGCCTGTATTAAAGTTACAGGCAGTATTAAAATAATCCAGTTAGATGCTTTTATTTAGATTGAATTATGGCCGTTAAATGACTTCTATAGATACAGACTTTATTATTCCCTCATAAAGGGCCATTTATTTGAGCAGCTTGCACGTGTGTGTGTGTGTGTGTGTGCGCGCACACACAAAACCCAACAAAAAACCAAAAACATGTATCTAATATATGAAATCTAGTGGTGGTGATACAGAACTGCAGGTAATTTGGGTCAATGTAAATGTGTAAAATGATCTTAATTTATTTTGATTGAGAAGTTAATGTATATTTAAGTTAGTTTATTTTATTCAGTCTTTCGTTAATGTTAAGAGAATTTTCTATTTTTACAGTAAAAGATGGCCTTTAGCACATTTTTTTATGGCGGCTTTTATTCTGGCATCAAATAGTGAATTGCATACTGTATGCAGACTGTTGCATGTACAACTCACTAGCAGTAAATATTGTACTGGTACTATTGACCTACAAGAATCAAGACAGTGGCAAGCCTCCAAAGTTAGAGTTATGTAAAGCTTTAAATGGGTCAGTTAGGTCCTAGAGATGTGATGACAACAGCTGCACAGGGGGGGGGCCCCAATTTTTTTTTCATGGGACCCAAAATTCCTGGCACTGGTCCATTTTTTAAAACCCGCACCTGCCTATACCCGTAAAGCTCAGAACCAGAACTGACCCGTTACCCATGATTAAACACACATAGGCTACAGTCACTCACATTAAGCTGGGCTCTCTGTTCTTGAATTAAAAATCCAGTCAAAGAAAAGTTTAAAACTTGCACATTACACTCATGAACGTTAACTAACGTTAATACACCTGCTATAATGTAACTGTCGTCTCCAGCTCCATCTCCGTCGTTAGCAACACCAGCCGTGGCCAAACAGGTCGGTTATTTTGGAGCACTTTGCTGCCTCTATTTGTAAAGATTTATGTTTTTTTCTTTCTGTCTAACGGTCAAACTAGCCTGGTCTGCCATGAGTAATGACTGATTACTGCGGCTGAGCCAATCAGATTTCATGAAAAACAAGAGCCTCTTTCATATTGGAGGAGGCTGCTCTTATCTCCTCCTTCAAGCATCAAAACAGTCGTTACAGCAAATAAACAACATGGGAGGGACACCCACTGTAGCACTGACAGCTAGCAACTAGCTTGACATTCACTAATCTCACCAGGCCAGCCCCAGCGGCACACTTGGTGACCGGCCCATCGGGATTCGTCCCAAACGTCCTGATGGCCAATCCGCCATTGGACGAGACTGACAACTTCTCTCATGTTCGCCAGGTCTTTTTTCTGTGGCTTCGCTTCATGCCTGTAATCTAAATGTTATAACTTTATTCTAGAAATCTCAGAAAACGTAGATGTCAGGGATGTGTTTTGAATGTGCAGAACGTTTTGAAAATGAGCAGAAAAATTTCTTAAAGCTACAGTTGGTAAAATTTATTTTACAAAAATAGCTTAAGTCATATTTGCTGAAACTGTTCATAGTGCTAAATGAAATGCATATGAGCTGTTAAAGTCCAGGGGTTTATGAATGAATTTAAATGAATAAATGTGACATTGAGGTGAATAGGTGCCACATGCCAAGCATTTCTCAAACACTGTATGTTTTTCTATGAAAGTAATGCACCTAAATTCATATATAGCCAGGTAATTATGAGCCAGTAATTTGTGCATAACTAAGTATTTTGGAAGGCTGTGATCATGCGACCAAGGTGTTGACAGGAGTAAAAAAGGCAGGCTGGAGTGGTCCAGTTCAGTGGCACATTGGG
The DNA here is from genome assembly GCA_035609425.1 of Epinephelus awoara. NCBI lineage: Eukaryota > Metazoa > Chordata > Actinopteri > Perciformes > Serranidae > Epinephelus > Epinephelus awoara. Next base: position 34,716,029 of record CM069308.1, read on the forward strand.
GTGATGGATGGGTCAAAAAACACAGTTTCCCTTGAGACCTTCCTCAGGATATGTTTGGAACCGTGTGAACTTTGAGTTAGTAATTTTAAGGTACATCATCACAATTTTTCTTTTTCTAAAACCTAACTTAAGTTACTTAATTGCTTAAATCTAACCCACGGAACTTTACGTTAATGATGCAACTTTACGTTAATGATGCAGTGTCATTCATTGGGTGCTAATTTGTATGGGGTTTGGGTATCATAACTGCCTGACACTAAATTCTGGGCGCTAAGCCTTAGCAGTTTCTATGGCCCCCCTGACCTTCCTCTCTCTCACACACTTTTTGAAAATGTTTTAACAAACTCATTTTGCTTTCTTTCCTTTTCTTTTCTTTTTCTTTTTTGGAACCCAAATTTCCCTTTTTTGTAGAAAGACATGTGCATTTGTGCTCCAGCAGCATAAGCGGCCACTCACACAACCTGCATTAAGTGCAAGGGCGAACTAAGCCATTTTGTGAATTTTAGGGGTGAGAGGAGCCTCTGTTATATTTATTATACAAAGATTTTTTCATACAGTACCAGGCTTTTCAAAGACCCCCCCTCACCCCCATCCTTCCTCCTGGGTTATCAGTTCCACTTTCCCACAAGTACAATGCCCCTTCTGTTGTGTGTACGTGCATTTTTCTAGGATATGCTAGACATGCACAATGAAGGAGGTAACTTACCTAAGCAAACGACACAAAGGAGAATGAAGGAGTAAGTCATGTCTACATGTATGCTGAATCAGCAAGGATAACAGTAAGTGAAAAAAGCTGATCTACAGGAGAGTAAATATTTGAAAGCAATACAGAATGCTTCCTGCTTTATCATCTTATATTGATTATATTCCATTGTATTTTAATATTTTGAATTGTCACCTGCCACTTGGTTTTGCATTTTTTTTGCATTGGGGGATGTCAGTGAAAAGTTCTGGTTTCCCATGATGGTCGAAGTGCTGTTTCAGGGGCATCATCCCACAGCCAAAAACACAGTTAAGTGTTTCAAGTTGAAACTCTATAGGGTGAGAAGAACGATTGAAGGGAGGAGGGGAACTGGATCGAGCTCCTAAGAAAGCAGAACATTTACTCTGTAGGACTGACAGAAGTCTGATCAGAAAGCACTCAAATGTAACTGTGCGCTTTTAGTTGCCTAACCTTACATATGAATGTAACAAATAACTGTCTGTATGTAGAAGAGATAACTGACAAATGTTTACCGCAAAAAGTTTGCAGATTTTCCCCTGCTGTTCACATGCTTTTTACATTACAGAGTTGTTTTCCACTGTTGTTTATATGTGCGGGTAATGCTTATTTTTGTCAGTGTATGTTATTATATAAGTAACAACCAAGCATCCTCATTTTTAGACATGTGGTTTTATGCATTAGGATGTGCAAAGATAATTCACCATGTTAACGGGTTTCACATAAATTACTTCAGTTTATATTTCTAAAATCTGTCTTACAGGGAAACTTATTTTCTTCAACCTGGACCCTATTTTCCAATATTTTTGTTTCTAAGTGACTAATGGGAACAACACTTTTTGACATTGGTCCAGTATTGAGAGAGAGCAATGCAGCCAGCAGAGTAGAAACCGCCTGCATTGTAATCCTTCAGGGCATTAATTTATAACTTTTAAAAAGATTGCATCCTCTCCCCTCATCTGCCTCACAATGGTATGGTCCGTGTCTGTATACATCGGCACACAGCAGCCCTAGGCAGTACTGACTGTGGATCAGTGAGTGTGTCAGAGTAGAGGACACTGAGCTCAAGTTGCAAAAGTTCACTTAAAACAAGAGACATGTCGGACACTTATACTTTTCAACAGGATAAAACTATATATACAGATTTATACAGTCTATGGATAAAACACATTACCAGTTGTAACCAGACAGCGTTTTGTTCACTTCATTACCTCTCCATTGAATTTTCAGTGTGAATGTAGCAGTCATACAAACAGCATATTTAAGTTGTCCTACATTTAGAGGCATAATTACTCAACTTGTTTTGAGAGAAGCCACAATAAACACGTTTTGTGTAAAATATTTTTGTTTGATTTAGTGGGGTTGTTCATTGAAGGATTTATTCTGCCTATAAACTTGCATTTATTTAGAGATGTATATTCATGTGAAGTATTGTAGCAGAGATAAAATGAGTGACACATTGAATGACCACATAAATATGAATAATATTGATAATGAATATGAAATAATGATAACAAGATAAATTCAAACTGAAACTATCTTCACTGTGATTGTCAGTCTTTTTAATAAGAAAAATGACACCCATATTTGATGTATATTGCCACAAAAATTCTTGGTAATGCAGGTTGAACATATTAAAAACCTTTATATAGGGGCTACTGTATTGATAATGGATGCATTGTTATTACTGCTCTTGAGAAATATTTCTGTTTACTGTCCCCCCAACAATGAAATGATTGCTCACACACAAACAAACACTTGAACGAACAGCAGCGTGATAAAAACTACCTTGAATGACAGAAACCATCTTTTAAAAAGAAATTATTCGATATGTACTATGAGTTTTCAGTTTGGCTCATGTCCCATCCACTAACAGGGTTTATGGCCTGTACTGCAGCCAGCCACCAGGGGGCAATCACGATGTATTGGTTTTACTTTTGAGGAGCTGTCAAGTCATCTATCTTTATATACAGTTTTGTTTACAGGTTTGTATCTATGGTCTATGGTGTTTACTGCATCAAGCTTTGCTTGGCCTGCTGCCCCCGCAACCCAGCCCACATAAGTGACTGAAAATGTATGGATGGGCGGAAAGTGAGACTTTTGCAAAAAAAAAAAAAAAAAAGATGCAGACACCCACGTTCACTAGCTTATCAGTTACGACAAGTCAACCTAAAACATTACAGCTAGGTCTACATACCTTTTGCAATTTCATCCTTTTTGTGTCGGCACCATTTCTTCTTTGCCATCCCCATGCAGGCCTGGACTGCATATAGGGAGGACCGGGACTATTCCTTAAGCACTGGCCTGTGATTGGCCTACTGGCCTGCCTGTCCTTTTTTTCCCAAAAAAGCAGGCCAGGTCAATGCAATCACAGACCTGCGCCGCTGTCAGCCGCGCACTGATGCAAGGAGAGGAATGAGAAAATATAGTGCCAAAGGAAAGGGTTGTGTGAGGACAAGCTAAAGTGATAGAAAAATCCTTAATATGGCATCCAGATAGATGATTAATATCTGGACATGTCAAAAACCTGTGGTGAGCTACAGCCAATGACAGCAAAAAACAGTGCTTTCCTAGGCGAGTGTGTGTGTGTTTGCTTGGGAAAGAGAGAAAGTGACAGAGATAGAGACAAAGAAGGTGGACTAATGTACGCAAATGTTCTGTAAGTCTAAGTTAGTCAAGTTACTCAAAACATCGCTTTGACACTTTTTTGACTTAATTTTTTCCTAGAAAGCACTCCGGGTTCCAGCTATCGATTCTTTTAGTGATTGAGTATTTCATCGATTATTCTGGCTATTAATTGAGTAATCGGATAAGAAAACCTGCCTATTAAATTACTGTAGCTTTATTTAAGGACAATAAAAGAAAAAATAAGAAAAGTCCCTGAAATGAGAGAAATGAGCAACAAATTTGTTTCCTTTTTTGAAAGTCAGAGCTGTCAACTCACACTGACGCAAATGACCGATTTCTCACACACACACACACACACACACACACTACGCAGCTATTTGTCATGCACAGTCAAAAATAATCAGTGTTGGATGGTAGCGTGGTGTAGTGAAGTTAGTTTGACATTGGATATTCAGATATTCATTTTGGGCTCAACAGTGATTTCCACCTCCCTCTCACTGGCAGAAAACGATAGGCAATGTAGAATAGTTTGGGTCTAATAAGGCACAACTAATTTTAAATGGGTTTCATGCACTTTCTATTTTATATGAATTTTTAAAACAACTCTATTGGTTTTCTATGGGAAAAGTCTGTTTTCTTTAATAGCTTTCACATTACTGGACCCGGACACCCCACACCAATGTAGAATAGGTCGGCCAAGTGGGCCTCATATGGGACACCTCATCTTAAAGGGGTTTCGTGCACTTTCTATTTTATCCGAATTTTTTAAACAAACTACATTGGTTTTCTATATTGGAAAAGTCTATTTTCTTCAGTAGCTTTCACATTACTGGACCCAGACACCCCAAATTAATGTAGAATAGTTCGGCCAAGTGGGTCTAAAGGTGAGTTCACATTACACAACTGGCCGACCAATCTTGACTTGCGGAGACTATCCTAACCTTTTGAGTGTTCATTCATGGTGACGTGTGTTTCTGTCATTGGTAGTCTCACCAACTGCGTTACGACCTGTGTGTGCACACCACAAGATTTCTCCACTGAGCCCTCGCCAACAGAGCCCCAGATAAGGCGGAGACGTCACCAAACTACGTTTTGTCACGCATGAACAAAACAGGATATTATGAAGGTCCTCGGCGCTAAATTTTACTTGTCAATATGGATGTCCGACAGCTTGAAGCTCTGCAGGTCGTTTGCACCCTGCTCTGCGCTGAGAAGAAAAACGAAAAGAAGAAAAGGATTTGGGTGAAGGAATGGGTTGCTGCACGCAGATTGCGAGGGGTTGTCAATTCTGCAGAGAGAGTTGGAGGTGAGTTCTATGAATGAAACTCGGTTGCCACTGTGACGCTAGCCTATTAGCTTGCATTGTACTGTCATATAGTCTATGCATGTATTCTGACCCAGATTATTGTACCTTTCGTAGCTGAATGATCGAACAGGTTTTCGGGAAATGCTAGGGATGACAGTGGAGGACTTTGATTTCTTGTTGGGGCTGCTAGAGCTGTACATCACAAGGAAAGACACCAGATTTAGGTTTGCCATATTCCCTAGAGAACGTCTGTCCTTGACCCTGTGCTATCTGGCTACAGGTGGGTTATTTAAATTGCTTGGAAGTAAAAATAAAGCAATGGTCTCTGTTGCTGTATGTGCAATAGTCCTTTTCGTTTGTTTTCTGATCCAGGAGAAACATTCTGGTCCCTTTACTTCGAGTACAGGATTGGGACCAGCACAATCTCCGCTATCGTCATGGAAACGTGCGGTATGTTTACATGTATTTTAAAAGTCCGGTTAACACTAACAAAATAAATTGATTTTTCCTACTGTCACGTAAATGTACTGAATGACAGAAACATAGTCCTGAAAGAGTTGTAGGAAGAGATACCTGCTGCTTTCAGATGGCTGTAAAGAGAGTCACCAGTGTGAAAGAAAGGCCTTCAGTTTACAGAACTAAAGCAAACCAGAGAACATGAGTGTTGATATTTACATGTTGAAAAGAACCCTTCCCAGCACCTGCAGGCTATTATAGTGGTAACTACTAAAAAGAACAGCCCAAACTCAGTTGGTGCCTAGTGTCGTGTAAACATGCAAGCTTGCCAGGGCAACTTCTGCTGAACAGATTTTCTGTATAACTTTGTCATTACTTGAATGGTTTAGATTTTATGGCCTCTTCAAGGTGACGTGCCACAAAACCTCGTGCGACCTATACACACTAAAATAGCCACTGCGGTCCGTAGGAATGTCGTAGAAAGATCCAACCAAAACTGGCTTGTTCGTTTCATCAAGACCTACAAATCGCGCACTGATGCCCCTGACCTAAATCCAATAGGAAGTGAGCTAGTGCTTCTGAAAGTAACATGAGCAGATGTGGAGAAATTGTCAGCTGTGAGCTAGACATCTTAAACTTGACCAAGATCGCATTTTTGACTGCACAACCATAAAAACTATGTGTCTGCATTCAGGATGAGTGTATCTCTCTGCTGGTATGCTCTGATTGACGACTGGACCCACAGTTTGGGAATTAAAGGTAGGAATTTGACACGTTTTCGTACTTTCCTTGTTCCTGTGTTGGTGTAATACCTGAACATGTCACTAGATGGTGTATTGAGCCACCGCCGGTTGAAGGAGGCGCTGCTGTCAAGCTGAAAGCCTGACTGACAAACATAACGCTGGGCAGACAGATTGAGGAATGGATGCATATGGACAAACAGAAATAAAAAGAGAGAGGGGGAGAAAGCTGTAAATGTTCCTAAAACTGTGACTTTTAACTGTCTTACATTAAGATTGAAAGGACTCTTAACATATTTCCTTGGACCGGAGTTGTTTCCAATCATCTCCTCTGAACGGATTGTATATTTCAGTCACTAGATGTACAAGTTTTAAGGTTTCATGGGCTCAACACTACACGGACTGCATTTTGACAGCATGGGACTGCACTTTGACAACACAGCTGGCCTGTGTGAGCACAACCAGTACACATCGGGCACGGGTACCCTACGACTGAGAGCGTGGGAAAAACAACGAGACTTACCTGAGACATCCTTCAGCAGCGGGCCCGTTTCCTGGGCCCGTTTTCTGGGCCCTCGCCGGTAAGTCTCCTGACCTCTCCTGGGTTATAGTTGCCGTATCACCGCTGTGGGCTCCTGGACGGAGCCCAGGTATCGTTTATGATGGCCTCGACCGTAACATCTAGGGTCTCTCCGGTCCACTGTGAGGACGGCGTCCTTCTACAAAAGGCATATAAGAAGATCGCTGACCTCAAGGAGGATGTCAGACGCCTTTCTGTGGAGCTGGAGAAGAAAGAGCTACAGCTGTCCGGCTTCACCACTCAGCTCCCCAGATTATCCAGTCTTTTTCTGAGCAGAGCTGAACAGTCCAATAAACCATCCTCCGACAACGACACCGATGTGTGGGACCCAGCTTCATGCTCAACTCCCAACCGTGAGGCTCCCTGGTCTGAGGTGGTGGTGCGTCGCGGCAAAAATGAGATCAACACAGCCCCTCCTCCCCCAAGCCTGAGCACCTCCAACCGCTATAATGTCTTGTCAACCGAGGAGCTTCCAGTCCTCCAGGCCACTACACCCTCCATCCCATCTCGCCATGTCCAGGATGCTGCGCCCGCTGACACCACAGCTGTCCCTCTGCCGGTGGCTGATGGTGATCTACGGCTGATCACCCTAAAATGAAGTGCCCACACCACACCTCGGCCTCCTCTTCCCGGTGTAGGCTCCTGAAGGAAGTGGTGCGCCGTCACTCTGGCAGCTTCCCCCACCGCGATCTAGAGAAAATCCCCCCGACCAGTGACAAGTTGCCTCCGGCTCCCCCCTCATTTTCATCCTCGCCTCCTCGCCCTCTGTTCCCCCCGACAATTGCAATATTCGGGGACTCCATCATCAGAAACGTCCGCTTTTTTAATGCTATCACCCACTGCTTTCCAGGCTCCTCCGCTCCAATTCTCCTCCAGAAAATCCCGGAGCCGCTGGGCTCACTCCCATCCTCGGTCAATAAACTGATTATACACGTAGGTTTTAATGATACATCTCTTCGCCAGTCAGAGGTGACAAAGGAGCACTTTAAAGAACTTTTTAACTCTCTAAGCGGCTGCGGGAAGTCTGTTTTTATCTCTGGGCCCCTCCCGTCCTTCACCCGTGGTGCGCTGCGTTTCTGTAGGCTTCTCAGCCTGAGCTCCTGGCTCCAAGCCACCTGCACTCTGAGCGGGTTCAGTTTCATTGATAACTTCAATTTGTTCTGGAACCGCTCCGAGTTTTACAGAGCTGACGGTGTCCACCCCTCTGGTCTGGGCAGCAGGGTACTCGCTCACAACATCCAGTATGCTGTTCAGACCTCGCGCTGCACGTGATTGATGGTTGTTGAGGTTGTTGACAACACACACACCCCCTCAGAATTCTTCCTCCTCCCCCTCTGTGGTAGCTCAAAGTCCTGTTTCACTCACCACTGCCCCCCATGGGCTCCATCTGCCATTGTGCCTCCTTGGACACTGCACAACACAGCCTAGCTGTAGATTACCTGTCCGTACCAGGTGTCTGCGGTCAGTTCCACTAAAATCAGCTGTCGATGACTGTGGCCAGTCATCACCGATCCGGTCTGCCTTGTTCAATGCTCGTTCCATCTCTAACAATTCCCTCATTCTTAATGAGTTCTTCTCTAGAGAGAAGTTGGATTTTATGTTCTTCACTGAAACATGGCAAAGGGACAATGAGTTTATCCACCTTAACGAGCTCTGCCCCTCTGGCTGCTCTGTTATTGGGGCTCCCCGATTGGAACGCCGTCGAGGTGGTCTTCCGGTTGTGCATCGGGACAGTCATCTGTGCAGAGTGATACAATCTGAAAGTTTCTCCTCCTTTGAGTCACAGATGATTAAGACGGGTTCTACTAACATATTCTATTGTGTGCTAATTTATCGCCCATCTGGTCCTGCTGGCCCCTTTCTTACTCATTTTACTGACTTTTTATCGTGTATTATCAAATTGGAGAAGGTTCTAATTATTGGAGATTTCAACCTTCATATTGACGATGTCACCTGCAACATGGCTGCTGATTTTCTATGCATCACTGACTCTTTTAACTGTACTCAACATGTTAGTGGTCCAACACATATCAAGGGTCATACTTTAGACCTTGTTTTCTGGCTTGGAATAAATATTGAAAATGTGTGCATGGAGGATTTACATGTGAGTGACCACAGCTGTGTACACTTTGACTTCAACTTTCCTCTGGACTTCCAGCCCCCAAAAATTAAGGCCCAAAGGCGGATTATTACTCAGGATGCTGTTGAAAGGTTTTCTGCTTTATTTGATCCTTGCTAACTGCCGGGATGCAATGATGCTGATGTTCTTATTCAGTCTTTTAATAGTCATTGTTTAGTTATTTTAGATGAAGTGGCACCTGTGAAATCTAACATTGTTTCCCATAAGAAGCATTGTCCTTGGATAAAGGATTCTATATGGAGTTTCAGAAGAAACTGTCGAAAGGTAGAGCGTTTATGGAGATCAACTCATCTTGAGGTGCACAGGCTCTACCTAAGGGAACTTAGGGCCTCCTTAAATGAAATGTTGAGAACTGCCAGAACTCAATATTTCTCCCAGTTAATATCCTCAAATAAGAAAAATCCCCAAATCCTTTTGATACTATTAACTCTGTTTTCTAAAGCAGACAGCAATGATTTCCTTCATTTCTTTGTTAATAAGATCAGGGATATTAGGTCAAGCATTTCTCCATCAACTGTTGTCAACACCGTCTCTGATTTGTCTCCTACTCATACTTGGTCCTCCTTTAAACCCGTGTCATTAAATGATGCTGGACAAAATGAAACCCACCTCATGCCCTACTGATGTTCTCCCTACTGTGCTATTTAAAAAAGTCTTTGACTCAACTGGTCCACGTATCATGGAGATAATTAATACTTCGCTTTTAACTGGTGTGGTTCCTAGGTATTGTAAACATGCTGTTGTGGAACCTACACTCAAAAAGCCCAGTCTGGATCCATCACAGCCCAAAAATTATAGGTCAATTTCCAAATTGCCTTACATATCAAAAATGTTAGAAAAAGTTGTAGCAGAGCAACTCGCAGTGTTTTCAGAGAATCATGAGGTCCTGGACATATTTCAGTCTGGTTTTCGCAACAAGCACTCCACTGAAACAGCACTACTTTAAGTCTCCAGTGACATCGTGATGTCAGCTGATTCTGGTAAACACACAGTTTTGGTTCTGTTGGACCTTTCATCAGCTTTCAACACGGTTGACCATAATATTTTGATTAATAGACTCCAGGATAGGGTTGGGTTCTCTGGTTCGGTTTTAAAGTGGTTCTCTTACCTTTCTGACAGAAGTTTTAGTGTTTCTGCAAACCATATAATGTCTGAAACAACAGGGTTGTCATGTGGGGTACCTCAGGGCTCTGTCCTAGGACCCATTCTGTTCCTTTTATACTTACTTCCCCTTGGACAGTTAATTAGACAATTTAGCAACGTTTCATATCATCTCTATGCTGACGACATCCAGCTGTACTGCTCATTCAAGGCCACTGAGCTCCATGAACTGTCTTCCTTAATTAACTGCCTGACTAGCATCCAACAGTGGTTAAGTGACAACTACCTACAGCTGAACTCAGACAAGACGGAAACATTAATTATTGCCCCTGATAGCATTATTCCCCAGATTAAGCAGCATATTGGTGCTCTAAGCTCGACTGTCCTGCCAAAGATGAGGAACTTAGATGTTATTTTTGATTCAACGATGTCCCCAGAGCATCACTCAAAACTGGTAGCAAAAAATTGCTTCTTCCATCTGAGGAACATTTCCAAAATAAGAACACTGGTGTCAAAGGCTGAACTGGAAATGATTATTCATGCTTTTATTTCATCTCGTTTAGATTATTGTAACAGTCTTTTTACTTGTTTTAATAAGAAACAGCTTGACCGTCTCCAGGCTGTTCAGAACTCTGCTGCAAGGCTTTTAACCCACACAAACAAAAGGGCACACATCACTCCTGTTTTAGGATCTCTGCACTGGTTACCAGTACATTTTAGAATTCATTTTAAAATTTTAGTCCTCACTTTTAGAGCCCTGCAGGGACAAGCTCCCTCTTACCTGTCCGATTTTATACAGCTGCACACTCCCACCCGCAGTCTGAGGTCAGGTGACCAACGGCTGCTAGTTGTTCCTCACACGCTTTAGGACCAGAGGTGACAGATCATTTCAAGCAGTAGCTCCCAGACTGTGGAATGTTTTGCCTTTCTCACTATGCTGTTTAACTCTGTTGATACTTTTAAAAAGCATTTAAAAACTCTTTTATTTAAACTGGCATTCGGTTAAGTGTTATTTGGTTATAGTGTCATTGCATTTATGCTTATACTTTGTGTTTTGTTTTTTCTATGTTATTGCTCTAACTTTTGTGAAGCACTTTGTGGTTTCTACCTGTGAAAGGTGCTATATAAATAAAGTTTACTTACTTACTTAAAGTTTACTTACATTTTAAAGCCATCTCAATCTGCCTGCTCTCACAGCTTGTCTCTCCCTCTCAGTGACGGCCTCAGGATGTTTGAAGGGCAGGGGTGAAAATTTAAAAAAAGGGCACCTACTGCATGACATGGAGCCCCATTGGTGCACATAAATATCAACAACCCTAAAAACAGCACTTTGATTTTAATTCTATACCCAAATTCAATAGTTTAGGCACAGATATACTAACAGGGATGCTTTAATGTCATTTTTGACATAGATTGCTACACCTCCACCCTTAGTGAGTCTGTAATGTCTAAATAAATTGTAATCTTTTACATTAATATCATCACCTCCAACTGACATTTTAACCAGGTTTCTGAAAGAGCTAGAATGTCAGGATTGTTGTTAAAAGTACAAATATTAATGTAATCCAATCCGAATGTTAATATGCATCACACCAATTCCTTTTCTCTTCTTGAAATCTTCAAATGAGTTCAGAGAAGAGGGAGGGTTCTGTGATACAGCTAGTTTAGATTTTTCAAATACATTGACAGTGATGAGATTACTGCTACATACACCAGATGGTCTATGCATATTACAGCAAATGGTATGATGTGAATGTCAGAGGACACAATATCAACATTTTGTTTTCTCTCATTTATTTGTAATTGCCTGTTGGTAATCCTGACAGGAATGTTAACCATGTCATGAAATGGTCTGAGCCCGGTAAAAAGTGCATCTGTGTACACAGTGGAACCATTGTGGTAGGAACCAGGACCGGGGGAACATCAAACACTGATGGACCTGTCAGCCCTGTGCCGATGTTTACCATTGTGATGATGTAATAAGCAGGTGGGCGTGGAGGCACGTGGATGGCAAAGGCTGTATGCCAGATTGGCAGAAAGCGCTTGTGCACCAGCTTTGTTCAGGTGGAGACCATCTGCACTCAAGATACCACGTTCCCAGAAGAGACTGAAATTGTCAATGAAATGTACATTGTTGGGGTCACGCGCAGTGGACAGCCATGTATTTACGCTCAGCAACCTACTGAACCTCCCCACTCCACGGCCGAGAGTGGGCATGGGTCCGGAGATCTAAACTGTACTGCGGGACTGTTTGAGGACAGTAAACAGATTGATAAAGTCTGGTTTTAACAGTTCGGACTGCTGTTTATGAATGTCATTTGTTCCAACGTGTATAACGATCCTGTCAATGTCAAGGTAAGATTTTATTATTTCCGGGACTTTATCAGCGATGTCTCGTACCGTGGCGCCTGGGAAAGAGACAGTATGAGCTCTGTGGACTCTCACATTTCTGATTATGGAGTCACCAATAACAAGTGTTGATGGAGGACTCCGCACCGGCTGATGAAGGCTGCGGGGGCAGGCAGTAGCAGATAGCCCTGATCTCAAGTTGAGGTGGCGAGATAGAACTACAGCAAGCGTCTGGCCATCACCTGTTTCTGGAAGGGCAGGTGGTTGAGGGTGACCAGGCTCAGGATCCTGGTAAACTGAAAAGAAAGTTTTTTCCGGCTTGTCCAGCACCTCCAGTCCAGTGGAGACATGTCGGGATGGAGACGGAGCTACAGCTTGATTCCCACTGCGCAGCGGACATGCGGTGAAGTTTACTGTAGACCAAAACTGAGGTTTCGTCATGGGAGGTGGAAGAGGCTCCGGGTTCCTGGTTAATGGAGGATATTCATTTGAATCGAGAATACCATATTGATTCGTCAGCTGGATGTCTTGGTTTGCCAGAGTATAAAAAGAGGGAAAGGAGAGCCCCCCCCCTTCTTTTTACAGCTGCCGACCACAACCCAAGGCTGATGATGTGGATGTGATGGAGTAGGGCTGAGCGTGGCTTTGGGTTTAGCCCCGAACTGGAGTCAGGGTTCCTCAGGGACGGTGACCTGAGTGGGAACAGAATCAGCACCAGCAGGGAGTAGTGGTGGTGGAGACTTGTGCAGGGCCGAAGATGATAGTATCCAAGTGTCTTCCCAGATAGCACACATACATCTGGCCGACGTTGGCCTGAGGACGACACATCGACCCTGAATTTATAACGTCTGACAAGCGTCGGCCACATGGGCGGATATCTTTAAATATAATACTCTTTTGTCCCAGCTCATCAAATGTCTGTTACGTTGGCTTTGGGTCGGCCCAGTGCAGTAGAATGTCTGCCCACACACGGAATTCACCACAGAGGCGGAATTTCATCTCCGTGGTTTTTGTTTGGAACTGAGCTCACAGGACACAGCATCTCATCGCAGTTGGTTTTAGGTAAGCTAATTGGAATAAATTGGCAGAAAATAGCTATGATGTTTCTTCTGTGACCGTTAAAAGAGATTCCTGGTGAGTGGTGAGGCACGACTGGGTGTATAGCTTAGCACAGGTCCCCACCAGCTAACTTTATCTTTTGTTAGCTGTTAGCGAGTTTAGCGATTTAGCTCATGTTAGCTTACAGGCTACAACTGTGGTGTTTTCATTTTATTTTCCGTAGTTGACGTTATCTGTTCATCTGGTTATCGTGAGCACTTTTTTTTGGGTTAAAGTGGAAGTGCCCGGAGCTGCCAGCCGTGGTCCCGTGGCCCCCCGGCCTGACCTCCTGGCCCTGGGTGAGTGCTCAAGTGTGGGTGAGAGGAGTGGAGAGGAGCGCGGCGGTAAGGCGGGGCAGGCCGACACTGTGTATCCCAGAACGGGTGCTCAAGTGTGGGTGAAAGGAGCGGAGAGGAGCGCGAAGGTCAAATAGTGAAGTTAAGGATGCCTTTGGTAGAGTGTTAATGTGATTTTATGGGCAATTTATCAGTCAAGATCTCCTCCTCTGCAAAGCAAACTGACCCGGTGGCTACAGGTAATAGCGCAGTTTTGAAACCACTGTTTTTCTGAGATGATGGACTGATTGTTGAGCTGCTGTTAACAGTTAACGACGTTAACGCCGGATCCCGTTATTTAACAGTTTCAACACTAAATTAAGCAGAGTGACGGACCCAAAGCTTTCAATCTGGTTAAAAGACAGCTGAAATGCAAAACAAAAAAGAAAATGAATGCAAAAAAAAAAATACAGTGGTTAAGTTGGGATTTGTTTCTTGAAGTTACGTGCTCATCACGTTTTCTGTGTCTTGCAGGCTGCCAGGAGAAGCGGACTGGCTATCAGATATTGTTTGTGGAAATTTGAAAATAAAGTTTGTCAAATTGACTTTTGTCATTTTGACAAATAGGGTAACAGTCAGCTATTTTTGAATGTTAGCATTGCTTTCTCACATTAAATGGTGAAATATTTGTAGTTTGAAAGGTCCGATCTAAATGAATAAAGGTCGTAGTTAACGAAGCATATGAATATTAATGAAGGAGCACCCACTGAGCGTAGCTTCTTTTATTGATCGTTTGAATGTCGCGTGTGGTCATTTTCGATTAAAGGCCGACGTCTCAGCGACGTCTTGGCAATGAGCAAATGCTCTCCCTGCTACGTCTTAACGATCTAAACTTGACTTGTGGACGTCGGCCAGATGTATGTGTGCTATCTGGGTTTCAGCCTCCTGAATTTTGTAGAGCATTGAGATTCTTTGCTCCAACTCAGCGACCATCTTGCTGAAATCGATGCAGCTTACACAGCCTGATGGTGAGGTAAGTGGACTCATGGCTACCTAAGCATGTGTCAGCTTTTCTCTCTGATAACTTGCAATCCCTACGTCCGATCGCTAAAATTCTTAATTCAGTTAAAGGGTGTTTTTAAAAACAACCAGGCTCCACAAAGTGTATAGTAAAAAAGTGGATTAAAACTATGTAAAAGTCAGTCTATGGGAGACTTTCTGTCGAACATACACTACGAACGCCTGCCACTTCTGTGTTGTCTTGTTAGGGATCGTAGGAGGGCTGGAGCCTACCCGAGCTGACACTGGGCGAGAGGCTAGACTTCATATAAACTTTAAACAGGTAACGAGACTTTGCAATATCAAAGTAGTCGTCAGCTTTTTTGTATCATTTTACAGTTTTTAGGTTATCACAGTTTATATTCTATGCTGTTGTATGAGTTTATAATAATTGTATTGCGTTGCTTAGTTTGTGTCCAATAAACTCTGATGTCTCCTACTCTGATGCACAGTTGCTAATTTTGCCTTAATAATGATCTTACATGGTAATCTGTCTCTATGCAGACATACAGCAGAGTGTGATTGGCTGATGAGACCTCCATCACTTTCTGCCTGTATCTGATTGGTGTATCCGTCTGTATGACTGACTGACTCACTCTCTATCTGTCCGTCTGTCACTGTCCAATCTGGAAATACATCGGTAAAAAACAAAAAAAACCTAACAGAAGTGCAGGGGCCTCGGGGATCGCTCAACATATATATATATGTATATGTACATATGTGTGTGTATATGTATATATATATATACATATGTGTGTGTATATACATATATGTATATATATGTGTATATATATGTATGACAGTAGCTTACAACAACATTCATGAAAGTAATAATATTATCGTTATAGTTCTGGCTACTGTGGTAAAATATGTGTATAATAACAGTAGAAGTATGACTAATGGTGGCAGCAGCAGCAGCAGCAGCAGGAGGCATCTGGCAGGACCATGGCAGCAGCACAACCACACATGTCACGCTATCCAGGAACCACTGCAATACGAGTTAACCTGAGAGACAGTGGAGCACAAAGGCTCCGGAGAAGAAGCCGAGTTAGTGACATCCAGAATGGCCGAGTTAGCAAGATGCAGTAATAGGACACGAGAGAGAGAGAAAGAGAGAGAGAGAGAGAGAGAGGGAGAGAAGGTGCCTGGTGTATTATAGGGGGTCCTCTGGCAGACTAGGCCTAAGTCAGCCTAACTAGGGGCTGGTACAGGGCAAGCCTGAGCCAGCCCCAACTATAAGCAGGAAAAGATGGCGGACATCACGGCCTCGGGTGCTCCAGTGTCTGCCAGAGCACGATTAAAACCAGAAATATATAAGACTGTGGATGGCAAAGTCATAGTGGAAGATGAACTCTTACACTTCCTTGCTATAAAAATAAGAACATTAAGTCAGGATGAGATTGTCCTGTTAGCTGCCAGCAACTTAGACTCAGATTGGATAGAGGCTTCAAAGAAAATGCTGTTTGAACTCCTACTACGCAACGGAACATCTCACATAAAGGAGCACAGAAAGACGTCAATAACATCAAGAGCTGTCTCAAAGTGCTGAATGAGTGCGGGGACAACATTCCGAGATTTGTATCTCACTATTTGGATTAGCTGCCGCCTGTGACTTTCACCAACATGGACGTATGCGGCCTGCTTCGAAAAGTAGAGCAGCTACACACTGAGGTCTCTGCTATGAAACATGCGCTGCACCGGCAGACTGAAACGAGTGACGGTTTGCATGCAGCCACGGCGGATGTGAACCGTCGAGTCTGTGCCCTGGAACAGCACGCTGACCACGGCTGTGCTGGCCTAGTTGCGCCGGCGGAGCAGCTGGACACAGGGAATGCAAGTGCCGCGCATGCTACCAACTCAGATGGAGATGCTGGTGGCTCGAGGCGACTGAAACTCCAGATGATAGACACCGAGGAGAGGCACAGGGACCGTTGCTTCTAACAGTGGAGAGCGATACACCAGCACTTAGCCCTGGGCTACCGACGCTCTCGCCTGGGGCCTCTAAGTGGTAAAAAAGGGGCAACGGAGGTGCATTGAGGATCCTCAGCAGGGATTACGCAACGGCAAATCTGTGCTGGGACACAAGAAAGCTGGCAAAACTATTGTTGGCACAGGAGCTGCAGGAGGTATCAAGATGGTCACAACTAAACAGGTGAGAGTCTTTGCAACTAGGTTTTCACCCGACATAGACACTGAAATACTGCGCGCTCATCTTGAGAATAAACTTGGACGTGATGTGTCATGTGAAAGGATTGCTACTGTTAACAGCAGATATGCATCATTTAAATTTCCGCTGAATGTCAAGATGTTGGTGATATGTATAATTCGGAGATCTGGCCAGAGGGAGCGTATGTGCGGCGCTTTTATGAACCACGTAGAGCTGGAGTCATTGGTGCTAATGCGGCTACTCCATCTGCTGGGGCTTCAAGAGTGCTCGCCACTGGCATGAATGCCTAAGTGTGATGTTGCTATGGATATAAGCGTCCTGTCATACAACTGTCGTGGCCTGCGCTTGGGTCAAAGTGCTGCGGATAAAGCTCGACGCATTATTGTTGATCAGTTGTTGGAGCACTGTGACATTCTGTGCCTACAGGAAACGTTTCTTGCAAAGCAGGATTTAGAGGGACTAAACTCTATGAGTGCCAGTTTTCTTGGTGCCGAAGAGTCCACCACTGACCTCAGCCTGGGTATAAATCGGGGCAGAATTTCAGGAGGTGTGGCAATTCTGTGGAATAAGAAACTGGACTCAGCGATAAATGTCATTAGGTTTGGTGTGGACTGGTGTATTGCCATACATTTGACACAGCGGGATAAGGAATTTATCCTTTTAAATATTTACACTCCATATGAATCTCTGCATAATGAGGAAGACTATGTAAATAAGCTTGCCTTTATTAGTTCTTATCTACAAAATGACTGTTTTACAAATATTTTTATTGTTTGGGATATGAATGCAGACATTTCAGACAGGAGGTCAATTTTTCTCATCACCTAAATCATTTCTGTACAGATAATAACTTGATATTCTCTAGCAGAGAGCTCCTACCAGCCGAAAGCTACACACACATAAGTGAAGCCTGGCATACCACCTCTTGGCTAGATCATTGCCTTTCTACAGCTGATGCTCACGCTCCTTGGCACATATGGAAATCCTATATGATGTATCCACTTCTGATCACATTCCTGTAAAAATGGTTATTAGATCTGAGTACATACCTACAACTGTAAAATGTGCAAATAATCCTAATCTTGGTAGCTTGGAATGGTCCTCTCTTTTATGTGAAGACATTTCTTCCTACCGGGAATATTCTGACCAGCTATTGAGCAATATATATCTTTCTAAAGAAGCACTTATGTGCAAAAACAGTAATTGTACAAGCACCAAACATAAGACAGACATCTCTGCAATGTATACAGATATTGTCTCAGCTTTACTTGAAGCTAGTAAGCCTCACCTTAAGCGTATAAAGAGAGGAAATGTCCGACCTGGTTGGAATACTTATGTAGCTGAATTCTATGCTGAGGTTCGTGAAGCTACTAAATCCTGGGCAATGGCTGGTAAGCGAAGGCAGGGGCCTATTTTGAATATAAGAAGAGTACAAATGCAAAATATAAATATGCAATACGTTTTATCAAAAAGAATGAGCAATGTTTGAGGGCTGACTCTATGGCCAAGAAACTTTTAAATAACACTAATAATGCTTTCTGGAAAGAGGTGAAACACATTAATAACTGTAAATCCTCTGTGCCATACACAGTAGATGGAGTTTCTGGTGCTAATGCTATTGCTGAGCTCTGGAGAAGGCATTATAGTAAATTGTTCAACTGTGTTCAGACTAATGGCTATCAAGTAGCAAATGTTGAAGATATAGATATGATTAAATCCCATGAGATCTCTCAAGCGATTAAAAATTTATCAGTTAATAAAACGACAGGTATGGACTCTATTTCCGCTGAACACCTCAAATTTGCAAGCGCAAGGTTATGTACACTTCTTGCCTTATGCTTCACTGCTCTCATAGTCCATGGCTTTCTTCCAGACTCTATGATGACAGTGGTGCTGGTTCCTGTGATTAAGGATAAAGCAGGAAAAGTGGGTTCCTCAGACAACTATAGACCCATCGCTCTAGCTAATATATTGTCGAAAGTCATTGAACAAATTCTCCTAGAGAGGATCAATGAACAAATTGTTTCTACAGATAATCAATTTGGCTTTAAACCGAGACACGGTACAGATATGTGTATATACTGTATGTGTTAAAGGAACTGCAACTATAAGAGAAAAAGCTCTTCTGTTTTTATGTGTTTCCGAGATGCCTCGAAGGCATTTCGGGTGAATCACGGGAAATTATTTAAAAAATTGGGTGCAGCCGGTGTCCCTAATTATATAGTTAGAATACTGTCCTATTGGTATGCCCAACAGACCATGCAGGTTAAATGGGACAACTGCATGTCTGCTGCCTTCCAAGTCAGTAACGGAGTAAGACAGGGGAGTATCTTATCTCCTATCTTATTTAATTTCTACATGAATGATTTATCAAGTAAATTAAGCTCATGTAAAACTGGCTGTATGGTCGGTAGTACAGTGATGAATCATCTTATGTATGCTGATGATTGTGTGATTTTCAGTCCGAGCTCAGCTGGTCTGCAGCAGCTTCTTAATGTGTGCTCTGTCTATGGGGAACAACATGATATAAAGTACAACGACTCAAAAAGTGTAATTATGATTTGTAGAACCACAGAGGATAGACATATGACTTTTCCTGACTTTAAGCTCTCAGGTAATGTTCTAAATATCTGCAGTGAAGTGAAATATCTTGGTCACATGATCACAGACCAATTAACAGATGATGAGGACATTTATCGTCAGTGTCGTATGTTGTATGTACGAGCAAATATATTGTCACGTAAATTCGGCTGCTGCACTGTTGGTGTGAAGCTGACCTTGTTTAAAGCATATTGCTCACCACTGCACACTGCACATCTGTGGCTGAACTATAAAAAAGCCAGCCTTCAGAGACTACTAGTGGCATACAATGACGCTCTGAGGATACTTTTAAAAAGGCCCAGATGGACTAGTGCGAATGAGTTGTTTGTGAGTGCTGGTGTGAACACTCTGCAAGCGGTTCTGAGAAATGGAATGCACAGGTTCATCTGCCAGCTAAATGACTCTGAGAACCAAATTGTTGTGACACTGGTGAACATTATGTACAGTGACACACGCTGCACTTCTCATTTCTGGGGGCACTGGTATAAGTGTCTTCTAAAAATGAGTCATTAGACAATTTTTTTTTTTTTTTTTTTTTATTTAATTCTGTGTTGTTTTTTATTCTGTGTTGTTTAGTCCTTTATGCATTGTCTGTCTTTGATTTGATTTTCCTTTTCTTTTTTGTATGGACCCTGAGTCTGGAATAAAGCATATCTATCTATCTATCTATCTATAAGCTTTATCAAAGAGGAAAGTCTTAAGTCTAGTCTTAAATGTGGAGACGGTGTCTGCCTCACGGACCGTAACAGGAAGATGATTCCACAGGAGAGGAGCCTGATAGCTGAAGGCTCTGGCTCCCGATCTACTTTTGGAGACTTTAGGCACCACGGGTAACCCTGCGTTCTCAGAGCGCAGTGTTCTGGTGGGATAATAAGGCACTATGAGCTCTCTAAGATATGACGGAGCTTGACCATTTAGAGCTTTATAAGTTAACAGTAGGATTTTAAATTCAATTCTGGATTTTACAGGGAGCCAGTGCAGAGAAGCTAAAACAGGAGAAATATGATCTTGTTTCTTAGTTTCTGTTAGTACACGTGCTGCTGCATTCTGGAGAGTTTTTAAGGATTTACTAGAGCTACCTGATAATAGAGAGTTACAGTAATCCAGCCTTGAGGTAACAAAAGTGTGGACCAATTTTTCTGCATCTTTTCGGGTCAGGATAGGCCTAATTTTTGCAATATTACGCAGATGAAAAAATGCAGTCCGTGAGGTTTGTTTCAAATGAGAATTAAAAGACAAATCTTGATAAAATGTTACTCCAAGGTTTCTTACGGTAGTGGTAGAGGCCAGAGCAATGCCATCCAGAGAAACTATGTCATCAGATAAAGAGTCTCTGAGTTGTTTGGGGCCAAGAACAATTACTTCAGTTTTGTCTGAATTTAACATCAGGAAATTGGTGCTCATCCAGGTTTTTATGTCTTTAAGGCAGTTATGGAGTTTAGTTAATTGATTACTTTCTTCTGGCTTCATCGATAAATACAACTGTGTATCATCCGCATAACAATGGAAATTTATGATGAGTGATTTCTAATGATGTTGCCTAAAGGAAGCATATATAGAGTAAATAGGATTGGTCCGAGCACAGAACCTTGCGGAACTCCAAAACAAACTTTAGTACATAAGGAAACAAACTCAAAAACGATCAGATAACTAAGATTTAAACCACCTTAGTGCAGAACCTTTTAGGCCAATTAAGTGTTCCAGTCTCTGTAGCAGAATTTGATGGTCAATTGTGTCAAACGCTGCACTAAAATCTAATAAAACAAGTACAGAGACGAGTCCTTTGTCTGAAGCAATCAGAAGGTCATTTGTAATTTTAACTAGTGCTGTCTCAGTGCTATGATGCACTCTAAATCCTGACTGTAATTCCTCAAATAAATTATTATCATGGAGAAAATCACACAGTTGATCTGCGACTACTTTGTCAAGGATCTTTGACATAAAGGGAAGATTAGATATTGGTCTATAGTTGGCTAACACCTCTGGATCCAGGGTGGGCTTTTTTAGAAGAGGTTTAATTACAGCTACCTTAAAGGACTGTGGTACATAGCCTGTTAATAAGGATATATTGATCATATCTAATATAACAGCCACATCAAATCAGCCACATCAAATCAATAACATCAGCAGCCTTTTACCATCTAAAAAACATTGCCAAAATCAAAGGTATAGTGTCTAAACCTGACTTGGAGAGACTTATCCATGCATTTGTCTCTAGTAGGTTAGACTACTGTAACGGCCTGCTCACTGGCCTCTCCAAACGGGCCGTAAGACAGCTGCAGTACATCCAGAATGCTGCTGCTCGGGTCCTGACCAGAACCAGGAAGTACGAGCACATTAGTCCTGTGCTCAGGTCTCTACACTGGCTTCCTGTGGCTCAGAGAATAGACTTTAAAGCAGCTCTGCTTGTGTACAAGTCTCTCCACGGCCTAGCACCAAAGTACATCTCTGACATGTTAGTGCCATATGAACCATCTCGGACTCTGAGGACCTCAGGGACCGGCCTCCTGCTGGTGCCCAGAGTCAGGACTAAACATGGGGAATCAGGGTTCCAGTTTTATGCAGCTAAAATCTGGAACAGTCTTTCTGAAGATGTGAGACAGGCCTCTACTCTGACAATGTTCAAATCTAGGCTCAAAACAGCTCTATTTCACTGTGCATATGACTGAAAGGATCTTATCTGCACTCTTCTCTTTTAAAGTTCATTTTATAATGATTATTTATGTTTTTATTTTGTATTGTGATTTTAATGCATTTTCTTCTTCTGTAAAGCACTTTGAATTACTTTGTGTACGAATTGTGCTCTACAAATAAACTTGCCTTGCCTTGCCTTGCCTATATGAGTGTTAACTAAAGGTAAGACCTCCTTGAGTAGCCTAGTTGGGATGGGGTCTAAGAGACAGGTTGATGATTTAGATGAAGAAATCACTGCGGCCAATTCTTGAAGAGAAATTGGGGGAGAAGCAATCTAAATAAATATTAGGTCTTACAGCTGTGTTTGAGGTTAGACAGGTACTATCTGAGGACAGGAGGTCATGAATTTTGCCTCTAATAGTTAGAATTTTGTCATTAAAAAATCTCATAAAATCATTACTGCTAAGGGCTAAAGGAATACAAGGCTCAATAGAGCTTTGACTCTCAGTCAGCCTGGCTACAGTGCTGAAAAGAAACCTGGGGTTATTTTTGTTTTCTTCTATTAAAGCTGAGTAATAGTTTGCTCTGGCATTGCGGAGGGCTCTCCTATAAGTTTTGAGACTGTCTGCCCAGATTAAACGAGATTCTTCCAGTTTGGTTAATCACCAATTCCTTTCAAACTTTCGTGATATTTGTTTTAACTTACGGGTTTCAGAGTTATACCAAGGAGCGAACTTTCTTTGCTTTGTTAACTTCTTTTTAAGAGGAGCTACAGAGTCGAGTGTTGTTCGCAGTGAGCTTACGGCGCTATCAACAAAATGATCAATTCGGGAAAGGTTAAAGTCGGTACGGGAAACCTCTGTTACTGAAGGACTTGGTATTGAATTTAACAACGGAGTAATCATTTCCTTAAATCTTGCGACAGCACTGTCTGATAAACACCTAGTATAGTAGCTGTTGCTGAGTGGCGTGTAATCGAGTAAAAATAAATCAAAAGTAATCAAATAATGATCCGATAGTGAGGGATTCTGTGGAAAAACTGTTAGGTTATGAATTTCAATTCCATACGTCAGGAACTAGATCGAGGGTATGGTTAAAACAGTGAGTGGGTTCATGTACACCCTGCCTGAAGCCAATGGAGTCTAATAATGAGATAAACGCGGTAGCCAGGGAGTCATTATCAACGTCGACATGAATGTTAAAATCGCCTACAATAATAACTTTATCTGATTTAAGAACCAGACTGGATAAAAACTCTGAGACTTCAGATATAAATTGAGAATACGGGCCAGGAGCACGGTACACTATAAATACTAAATAAAAGTGGCTGCGAGGTTTTCCAGGTCGGATGTAAAAGACTAAGAACGAGGCTTTCAAATGAATTATAATCTAGTTTTGGTTTAGGGCTGATTAACAGACTAGAGTTAAAAATGGCTGCAACTCCCCCTCCTCGGTCGCTGCCTCCAGGAGTGGATTCATTTAGACTGACATATTCATCTTGACACAGCCAGGTTTCAGTGAGACTGAGTAAATCAATATGATTATCTGATATTAATTCGTTTACTAACACTGCTTTAGACGAAAGAGACCTGATATTTAACAGTCCGCATTTAATTCTCCTGTTTCGTCTTTCTGTCACAGAAGAGGTTTTAATTTTTATGAGGTTGTAAAACTATGGCTGGGTAACTAAACTAGAAGCTCAGAGAGGCATATAGGACTGCGACTCTCTGTCCTGGTCTCAACTCTGGGTTGTCAGGGATTTAATTTACTAATATATTTACTAAATGAGAGCAGCTCCATCCAAAGTGGGATGAATGCCGTCTCTCCTAATGAGACCAGGTTTTCCCCAGAAAGTTTGCCAATTATTAATGAAACCCACATCATTTGCTGGACACCACCTGGACAGCCAGCGATTAAATGATGACATGCAGATTTGGGAGGGGTCCAGAGAAAACTACGGAGTCCGACATAGTTTTTGCATATTCACACACCGAGGCAATATTAATTTTAGTGACCTCCGATTGACGTAACCGGGTGTCATTGCCGCCGATATGAATAACAATCTTACTGAATCTACGTTTAGCTTTAGCCAGCAGTTTTAAATTTGATTCAATGTCGCCCGCTCTGGCCCCAGGGATGCATTTGACTATGGCCGCTGGTGTTGCTAACTTCACGTTCCGCAGAATAGAGCTGCCAATAACCAGAGTTTTGTCCTCAGCGGGTGTGTCACTGAGTGGGGAAAAGCTGTTGGAAACGTGAATAGGCTGATGGTGAGCCGTGGGCTTCGGCTTGGAGCTACGCATCTGGCGCACACTTATCCAACGTCCCGGCTGCACGGGGGTTACCGGAGGACCGCTAGCAGAGGCTAAAGCCTGATTTATGGTCGTGCGTTGAGTCGACGACGTCGCTACATGGTTGCCGTGACGCCGTCGTGAACCCTTCGAACTTCTCCGTCACTCCGTTTCGTCGCGGTGCAATTCACCGCCAGAGCAGTAGGAGGCTTTGTTCCTTTGCTGAGTGGTTATCGTCGTCTCTAGTTGATTCTTCGTTTAGCTTCCGGCTTTTTCGGTCACAGAGAAATGAACACGGAGCATGGACAGACGGCTCCGGCCGTATCCGTATTGAACGTTGTGCATAATGGCATATATATAATGAGCCTTAACAACATCTACATGGCAATAGAAGATGTTTAAAGACGGCGGGGATGGCGGTGGAAATACAAAACCGGAAATGCTTTGCGACCAAGCAAACCAATCACAGCCGTGCCGGTCTGCGCTGGGTCTGCGTCGCCTCGACGCGTAGTTACATTTTTGGGGAGGTGCACGTCAGGCTACGCCGGGGGCTACGGCGAGCCCTCTGCGTAGCCCCGTAGCCTACAACGTAGCGACGTCGTCGGTTCAACGCACGACCATAAATCAGGCTATGCTATGTGGCTCCGCACCGGCTACAGGGGACTGGCTAACTACCGCAGCTACTGAATGGTTTTCCATGGTGCGGAGCCGCGCTTCTAATTCACTAAGCCTCGCCTCCAACGCAGCAAATATGTATATACATATAATGATAATGAGAAGGTGTGTGCCTCCCCTGTACACTCACACAGACACAGTTTAACTTACACAAGTTACAACACATCCCATTTACTGTTACAACAAGCCCCAGGGTGATAATATAAACTGTCTGCAACATTTCTCCTGCATTGTTCAAAAGCCTACTCAATTACAAGTGCTGCTAAGCTAAAAGCTAATCATTAAGCTCAGAGTTTAGTGGCAGTCAGAGAGGACAGTAGAGAAAGAAGAGGGAGAGGACAGGACAACAGCAGTCAGTGGCGGAGCGACTCGTAGCTAATGGGTACCTGTCTGTAGGCTCTCCACCTGTCAGTGAGACAAACATGAAAGACATGCAGTTTAACCGACGAGGAGCGGTCATTACGCGTGACTATTACGCACGGTTGTGAAGTGCGCAGCGGCAGATCTCTCAGCACACTGTTCATAAACCAGTTTAATTGCAGGAAATATTGTTAAGCCATTTCTCATAAGTATAGACATTCACTCTGCCTGTTGAAGAGATAGAGAGAAGATTAAAGCGTCAAATTGCGGTAAAAGATACTGTATAAAGCAGCAGACCCTCTACAATTTGCTTACCAGGCTGGAAATGGTGTTGAGGACGCTAAGATTTTTATTCTTAACGCCTTGTACAAACATCTGGAGAAACCTAATGCCCATGCTAGACTGTTGTTTGGAGATTTCTCCTCCACTTTTAATCACATGCAACCTTGTCTTTTAATGGAGAGACTGATTTCTGATTTTCAACTACCACACCAACTTGTTTTATTGATTTTAGACTTCTTGACCAACAGACAGCAGAGGGTCATTGTGACTGATCATTTGTCTGACATTGTTGTAACTAACACCAGTTCACCACAAGGGTGTGTATTTTCACCTCTTCTTTATGTCTTATACACTGACAGCTGCAGATCATATTGTGACAGCAGCTTCCTTGTTAAGTTTTCGGATGATACTATGTTGTTGTGTTGCCCAACACAACCATGGTGTGGCTCTCCCTGCGTTTGTTGAGTGGTGTAAGGACAACTTTCTAGAGTTAAATGGATCCAAAACTAAAGAAATGATGATTGTTTTTAGACGTGACAAGAAGGCCTTCACTGAGTGTCATAGATGGAGAGAAGATTGAAATTGTCAGCTCCTACAAATATCTAGGTACTGTGTTTGACAACCAGCTTAAATGGGATGTTAACACTGAAGCTCTGGTCAAACGTGGACAGCAGAGGATTCATCTCCTTCAAATGTTAAATTCTTTTTCTGTCAGTTCAGTGATTCTTGTCGTTTTTATCAGTCCTTCCTTGAAAGCCTTTTGACTTACTCTTTTATCTGTTGGTTCAACAACCTGTCACTCAGGGACAAGAATAGCCTGAACAGAGTTGTGAAAATTTGTTCCAAGATTATTGGACTTAAGCAAAGAGTCCTAGGTTCTCTATGGGAGCAACAGGTTCTGAGGAAGTCGCACAGCTAAGCTAAGTACTTCCGGGCATGTTTTAGCAAGTGAATTTTCACTATTGCCTTCAGGGCATCGTTACGCCCAACCTGCTTGTAAGGGTAATCGCTTTTCCAAGTCTTTCATCCCCTCTGCTCTCCGATTGCTAAACACATCCTTATGAATTGTATTGTGTGTATTGTACATTGGGTACTGTGTACCTCTATGTATTTTTATCATCCAGTGCCAGTATTGATTATTTTTAATGAACATATTTATTGGTCGTTTTTTTTTCACATTTTAATGTAATCCATCATGGCGACTAACAGAATTTGCACACAGCTGTCAATTTTCTTTCTATGTTCTATGTGTTGTGTGTGTGTTGTTGTGTGAGCTGTCAAATGAAATTGCCCTTTAGGGGATTAATAAAGTTGTCTTGAATCTTGAAAATCCAAGGAAGGTGAGGGCATTACCCAATTATCCCTAAGATTTGCTGGTACTAGTTGCCTTGTTTGTTAGCTGGGTTGGTTAGGTTTGGGCATCAGGAGTAAGGTTGGTTAGATTCAGGTAAAAAATATTACAGTAAGTTAAACCAATCAGAGGCAGGGTAAGGTAGAGTAGGATGGGTCAAGCCTTTGCAATCCGAGAAAAAAACAACAACAAACTTGCAACAAGGTAACAGTAGCTCACACTGATGGCTCTGGTTTTGGCTACATTAAAATAAAACCCCCAGATGGTAACAAGAGTTTACAGGGGGGCTGGATAAGGCTGAACTTTGAAAAACAAAAGACCCCATAACATTGTTTTTGTTTACAGGGCAGACAAAGCTGGATTTTCAAAATAAAAGCCTCTGGGTGGTAATTTGATGATGTGATCAAAATGAAAGATTCAAAATTAAAACAGTTCACAAAGTAATTATTTCTTCATTTATGGATTGACTACAACTACTATCTCTGCATACTCTGGGGAAGGACATTTACGTTCGTATTAAAATTTTTATACTTTTTATCCTTAAAAAAGACCTACTATATATAGTATGGTATATATTTAAACCGGGCATATCTCCCATAAATGTGGTCATTGTCACCCTATAGGTCATGGTAATTTTGCACTAAGCATGATTTTTAGGCTGACTTAAAAATTAAACATACAATTTTACAACAAAGTAAAAGATAAAAGAATGACAGTTATCTTAACGAAAATACGTTCTATGTAACTCCCTGTCTTTTAATCCTAATGCTGTCACCTTCTCCCTAACTTCTAACTGATATTCAGCTCTACATGATTAAGAACAAGCCGCACTCAATGAAAGTTGGTATGATGGATGACTGCAGTTTGCTCATGTTAGCTTAATATGAGCCACACTGCTTTCAATTCAATCTGTCTACCACTAATGATTAACCTGGAGCTAAACTCATGGGGATGAGGAGGATGTGGAATAAAGGACAAGTAAGGTCGTCACACATACACACACACTGTAAATTATATCAGACATGAGCTGCTATTACTCCAGATGCTTTCCCACCCTCACAAGAAGGCACTGTCAGAGAGACTGTAAAGACACGGGAGACAGTGAAATCTTCGGATCATGTAAAACATGGGACAATCCTTGCCAGTAAAGCAACCGATAAGAAATGTATATATACATACATACATACATATGTTTATTCATATGTATACACTGTAAAAAAAAAAAAAAAAAGTAAAAAACAACAACAAACAAAAAAAACGGTAAATGACTGGCAGCTGTGGCTGCCAAACAAAAAACGGCAAATAAAAGTAAAATATTGTAATTCAAATAAAGTGCAAAAACATTACATTTACAAAAATTGTCATTAAAGGTTCTGCAGAAAAATACTATTTTACAGATTTTTCCTCAATTATTACAATCAAACACCTTAAATAAAGTGATAATTCTGAAGTTTTTGCTAAAAATACCATTATTTTACAGATTTTTTTAAAAATAAATTATTATAATCAAACATTTTCAATAAAGTGATCATTTTAAAATTTCTGCAGAAAAATACTGTTATTTTACAGATTTTTACAAAATTATTACAATCAAACACCTTCAATAAAGTGATGATTCTAAAATTTCTGCAGAAAATACTGTAATTTTACAGATTTTTTTTTTTACTAAACTATTATGATCAAACACCTTCAATAAACCCCCCCAAACACCTTTAAAATACAGTCAAATGACTGGCAGCAATGGCTGCCAAACAAAAACTGTAAAATAAAAGAAAAAATATCCTAAAAAAAACACACACAAAAAAAAACAACAACTTACATTGACAGACATTTTCATTAAAGGTTCTGCAGAAAATTCCATAATTTGACAGATTTTTCCTAAATTATTACAATCAAACACCTTCAATAAAGTGTCAACACATGCTCAAGATTTTAAAATAACAAAGTAAGAAGTCTGAATACACTGCGTAAAACAGATTAAAATCATCTGTAACTTGCAGTGTTTGTTTAGATGTAAAATAATGTTAAAAAAAAACTGTAGAAGTACAAACTCCAATATTTAATGATTCAGTTTTTTGTAGAATTACAGTTTTAAAGTAATATATTTAGTATTTAACTACTGTACTGATTAATAGCAGATGTGTTTTTTCCAATCCTCATAAAATATAATCTTTAAGATTATTGTGAAATATCCTCAACTGAAAATATACTTAAGAAATACAAAGTAGATACATCTAAAGATTTTCAGTTTCAATTAAAGTGGGGAGGGGAACCATAATTACAAATAAAGTACAAACCACAACTGATTCTAAAACCGTTTTTTTAAAGTATTCAGATGTAAATTTACAAAATAATTAATTTCACCTTTGAAACAGGTGGAGAGTCATTGACAGGGTGGTGGTCTGCTGTTTTTAGCTTGTTTTTTCCAGTTCAATTTTCTATTATTTTCTACAATATCCTCCTGACCCCTGGGGGTTCTGTAAACTGTAGTTCTGGTAATATCTGTGGACAAGCATCTTTTAATTTAGAATCCTACCTATACAGTGCATTAAGTAAAAACAACACATACCACAAAAAGTCAATGAATCTGTACCAGAAGTGACAGTGCAACATGGCAGATAACAAAGAATCCTCCTCCTAATTGGCAGCAATCAGTTGGATCTTTGCATCTGCAAGGAAAAAGGGGAAAAAAGGACACAATAAGATTCTCTGAGTAGTCCTTCCTGTAAAAAGTAGGATTGTATTTTTTACCACTTCTTTTAACATGCTTAAAGAAATATTACACTTTACATGAAAATACAGTCAGTATCTACTCACTTTCATGCTCTTTCATGCTGTTGAAAGGTTCTAGTCCAAAAAACACTCCTGGAGTTTCAGAGTTGTAGCATTTTCCCATACAATTGCATTAAACAGTGACTACATTTCAAACGTGAAAAACATTTTTAAAATGCCTACAGGTCTGGTCTGGTGTAATCCAAATCTCCCAAAGACCCAACATGCAGAGTTAACTTATTTACACCATGTTTTCAGGCCAGAATTCTCAGGTTCTTAGCTCTGAGTCATGATCAAGCACACCCACGGTTCACACCAACAGGTCAGACATGTGAACATAACTCCCATCTAAGGATTTCAACTAAAAACATTATGTAATTTATGGCTTTTCAAGTCAACTTTGGGGCTTTGGGAGACTTGGGTTACACCAGATGAGCAGTATGGAGGCATTTTACGAGTTTTTTAGTTGTTTTGTAATGTTTGCAACAAAGACACTGTTGATGTCAGTTGTTAGGGAGGAGACTGCAGGCTGTTTTGATGTGAAACTCCAGGAGTGTTTTTGAATTGAAAAAATTCACTCGTCTTTGTATTGGCATGAGGGTGAGTAGATAATGACAAAAGTATCATTCAAAGTGAACTATTCTTTTTTTTTTTTTTTTTTTTAAATCATTTACATTTTCTATGACACATTTTGGCAATGTAAACAGAGTACTGTCTGCTTTTAGATTAGCAATTTAAACATGCAATTTAGAGGCATTCAGATGGTAGTAGGCACTGCAGGAAAAACACAGATGATCCACTGAGGACTACATGAGGTGCTGAAAAAACTAGCAGTGGCCCGTGGTAAAAAAGTTGATCCAGAGTCAACTTTTGCCAGAGCGCAGCCTGAAGCTGCAGTAAGGTGACGCAATGCCTGCTACCATCTGAATTCGCCCTTATTCATGTCTGTCTTAGCGCTCCCATCAGAAAAATGTGAAACAACAAAATAAGGAATATGTGGATTCACAACACATTTCACAGGTGTATCATAATAAGGTAGATACAGATATACCTAAAAACAAAAGATCCCAATTGTTACACCAAAATAAATCCACCATCTGATAATTTTCTTTCCCTCAATGTTCTCCTAAGAATTGTGTAAAGGACTGATGATGATGACTACATGTCTTTGAAAATGGTCTATTCCCCTTTCAGTGTGCCAACTTTGAGGAAGGAAGACAAAAATAAAAGTTAGTTCTTCTATCGCTATCGGTGAAAATGTCTTGCAAATGTACTTTTATGAGATCATCAACCCCCTAAACCACTTCTTTTCAGGTGAAAACTATCTGGGTATTTAGCAATGTTTCCAAATTACTCAGAGGTAAGCTATGAGAGGCCCTTTGAGACATAATTCATACTTGGTTTCACATGTAACATCATACTCTCATACATACACCACTACACTTACACAAACACTACTATACCCTCTTACATGCACAATCATACTGTCATACATACACCACTGTACTCTCACACAGACACTACTATACTCTCTTACATGCAATCATACTCTTACTGTGCGTTCACACCAAACGCAAATGAAGCGAATTACTCGCACGTAACGCGAGTAACGCGCCGTCCGTAACGCCCGAGTTTCGACCATTTAGTTAATTCGCGTCATCGCGTCATTCGCGCGAGTAGCGGGGAAGCCGGCGGCTGTGCTAACTGGAGCTAAGCTAGTGCTAACATTCATAGTACAACCATTCTGCAAACTAATTAAAGACACATATTTACAGAACTTACCAAGTAGACCAGTCTCCTCGGCGTCTTTCACCCAAGCCTGCTTCTTTTTATTGGGGTCTCTGTAGAGTAGACACGTAGTATCATATAGCTCCGGGTAGCCACTGACGACCATGGCTGAGATAACCACCATCGCTGCTTTGTACCTGCTCTGGAAGTCCCAAATGCGTCGGAGGGCTAAACACCGTCGTTTTTGGGTTCACCCGATCCTGCAGAAGCGCATCCAACTCGGCGAGTTTCACCTCCTCCTCTAGGAACTCCGTCTGGATGATAGCCGCTTTCAGTGGTACTTCGGGCTGACTGGGGACCAGTTTGAGGACCTGTTGGCGAGGGCTGGCACCAGGATCTCCCGGCAGGACACCAACTACAGGCGCTCCATTTCAGCTGCGGAGTGCCTGTCCATCTGTCTCCGGTGAGTAGCAGTTTATTGTTGTGTCAACAACTGGATGTCAACCATGACGTCGGGAGAATCTCAACGCTGATTGGCTTTCACGGCTCTGAGTCACGCGAATTCGCCTCAAAAGTTCAATATTTTCAACTCGAGCGATGAGGCGTTGGACGCGAATTTCGCATCCATCGCGCTGCGCTAAACGCGTCCATCGCGCCGCTCAGCGCGAATTCGCGTCTAATCGCGTCTTTGCATTGACTTTGTATGTAATCTTGACGCGCGAATATGCGAATTCGCGTTTGGTGTGAACGCACCTTTATACATACACCACTATACTCTCAAACAAACACTACTATACTCTCTTACATGCACAATCATACTCTTATACATACACCACTATACTCTCACACAAGCACTACTATACTCTCTTAAATGCACAATCATACTCTTATACATACACCACTATACTCTCACACAAACACTACTATTCTCTCTTACATGCACGATTATACTCTTATACATACACCACTATACTCTTACACAAACACTACTACTGTATACCCTCTTACATGCACAGTCATACTCTTATACATACACCACTATACTCACACAAACACTACTATACCCTCTTACATGCACAGTCATACTCTTATACATACACCACTATACTCTTACACAAA
This sequence comes from Epinephelus awoara, assembly GCA_035609425.1. Taxonomy (NCBI): domain Eukaryota; kingdom Metazoa; phylum Chordata; class Actinopteri; order Perciformes; family Serranidae; genus Epinephelus; species Epinephelus awoara. The sequence goes on from CM069308.1 coordinate 34,748,462, forward strand.
CACTACTATACTCTCTTACATGCACAGTCATACTCTTATACATACACCACTATACTCTCACACAAACACTACTATACTCTCTTACATGCACAGTCATACTCTTATACATACACCACTATACTCTCACACAAACACTACTATACTCTCTTACATGCACAGTCATACTCTTATACATACACCACTATACTCTTACACAAACACTACTATACCCTCTTACATGCACAATCATACTCTTATACATACACCACTATACTCTCACACAAACACTACTATACTCTCTTACATGCACAATCATACTCTTATACATACACCACTATACTCTCACACAAACACTACTATACTCTCTTACATGCACAGTCATACTCTTATACATACACCACTATACTCTTACACAAACACTACTATACCCTCTTACATGCACAATCATACTCTTATACATACACCACTATACTCTCACACAAACACTACTATACTCTCTTACATGCACAATCATACTCTTATACATACACCACTATACTCTCACACAAACACTACTATTCTCTCTTACATGCACAATCATGCTCTTATACATACACCACTATACTCTTACACAAACACTACAACTGTATACCCTCTTACATGCACAATCATATTCTTATACATACACCACTATACTCTTACACAAACACTACTATACCCTCTTACATGCACAATCATACTCTTATACATACACCACTATACTCTCACACAAACACTACTATACTCTCTTACATGCACAATCATACTCTTATACATACACCACTATACTCTCACACAAACACTACTATTCTCTCTTACATGCACAATCATGCTCTTATACATACACCACTATACTCTTACACAAACACTACAACTGTATACCCTCTTACATGCACAATCATATTCTTATACATACACCACTATACTCTCACACAAACACTACTATACCCTCTTACATGCACAATCATACTCTTATACATACACCACTATACTCTCACACAAACACTACTATACTCTCTTACATGCACAATCATACTCTTATACATACACCACTATACTCTCACACAAACACTACTATACTCTCTTACATGCAGTCATACTCTTATACATACACCACTATACTCTTACACAAACACTACTATACCCTCTTACATGCACAATCATATTCTTATACATACACCACTATACTCTCACACAAACACTACTATACCCTCTTACATGCACAATCATACTCTTATACATACACCACTATACTCTCACACAAACACTACTATACCCCCTTACATGCAGTCATACTCTTATACATACACCACTATACACTTACACAAACACTACTATACCCTCTTACATGCACAGTCATACTCTTATACATACACCATTATACTCTTACACAAACACTACTATACCCTCTTACATGCACAATCATACTCTTATACATACACCACTATACTCTCACACAAACACTACTATACTCTCTTACATGCACAATCATACTCTTATACATACACCACTATACTCTCACACAAACACTACTATACTCTCTTACATGCACAATCATACTCTTGTACATACACCACTATACTCTCACACAAACACTACTATACTCTCTTATATTTATCATCATGTTTTCTTTTATTTACTGTCATACTCTTAGTGTAACCAAGGATAACATTATATGTATGTAAGTACGATAGTATGTACATGAAAGTAACAGTATATGTAAAACAAAGTTCTGATATGTGTATGAGAGAATAACATTATCTTTGAAATAGAATAGGCCAAATAAACTGGTGAAATCGAGAAGTGTCTACCTTTTCTGAAGATCTGTGTGTGCTACTTGCTTACCTCTGGGTAATTTGGATGCAACTGTAGTTTTGGTTTAGCGCCACACACCAATAGTGAGGGAGCACATCTTAACAAAGACCTACTACTATTTAGCAATGTTGTTGATTGATTCAGGTCTAAATCTTGACATTTTAGTGCAAATAGTCTAAAATCTGTATGTGGAGTGCCCTCTACAGGTTGAAACCCAGCTATTACATTTGAATTTTATCTGGAGGCAGATGACGTATTTGGAGGCGCCTCACAGTGCACCCCACACTCAATGAAAAACATAATTAATAATAGTATGTAATCACAATTTAAGCTTTGGAATAGTGGTCATATCTTACATACTGCAGTTGATACTTACCAATGATGGACTAGGGTGCCTGTTCTCCCCCGTAAACCCTGCTCCATTGCTTGTCCTAAAAAATATAAGCAAATTTCTCATCATTAGCCGTCATCAGTGTTGGAGGTGAGAATGTAAAATGTACTCATAATGAACCAGGCAGTTGCACATACATAACAAGGCTGTGTCAAATACTGTATTACATCTTTGTAACTTTCTCCAAGACAAGCACAAGCAGTATCATACAGAACTGCAACAATATGAGTCAACACAGAGCTGGAGAGTTCAGCACGCAGGCTGCACGGAGGAATACATGACGTGAGTTGGTTAGTTCCAGATAAACTTTTTTCCGACCAATTAATGCACTGGAAAAAATTGTATTTATGGTGTACACTTAAACTGTGGTATTATTTTGAGATGGGAGTTGTTGTAGGCAGTGAAACTACGCTGTTTGCTTGGCTGCACTCTGAGCTGCTGTGGGTAACTGAGGGAGAGCAGAGAGCAATCTACTACATCTAATATACTTAGAGGCTATTTGTACATCATACAACCCCACTTTAAAAAACTGAACTATCACTTTAAGCCCAGGAAAACAATATTATGATCTACAAAATCTGACAATATAACAATATCTAGTCTCATATCATAATAAGATCTGATATCGGTACATTGTCCAGCCCTATTGGAACAGAAGTTGAATGAAGAAAATGTATGATTGAAAAAAATATTTTCGCTTATTTTAAAGGTTTAAAGGGATGCATAACAATGCCAATTTCACTGTATTTCCATTTCTTATAAAACTGTATGGTAAGTGTTGTTAGTGTGGTAACACCTTATAGCTTATAATCATAAATAATAATGAGCAAATAAAAAATGTGAGTGACATCCCTCAAGACAGTTTTGCCAGTATTATTGGAGGTATTAAGAAGTAATAAAAGAGCTGATACCACAATACATTTTTTTCATTTCATCAATGCATATTGTCACATTCTGATATCATGATGTATTGTATTACAATGCATTGTTACACCCCTCAGTGAAAATATTCTGTATATAGCCTACACTTCAACTGATATTGATTTTTTTAAATTGACTAAAATAAATGTGTTTCTGACCCCATCCACAGCAGTACATGGCTTAGCTTCTGTGGTATTCCTGCCCATTTTTGCAAATTGGGAGCGTCCTAACCCAAATCTACTGCAGAAAAGGGAACTGTCCCTTTAAACTCAAGAACAGTAGATGAGTAAAATATTGTCTTCAGGAATTGGAGCCAGACTGGTGCCTTGGTGTGGATTATGCATATTCTGCCTGCCTCTGTGTTCAGGTTTCATCTCACAAAAAGATAATTGTCAATTCTTGGGAAAACAATAAAAAATTAAACATGTGCTGACAAACTGGCAGTAATATGGCCAATAGTGTGCACAATATCCATTCACTGTCTTTATGTCAGGATAACTCACTGGCTCTGAAGATCTTGTGGCAGGAGCCTTTTCATTCCCAAAATTTCTGGATCATGAGGGGAAAACACACACAGATACACAAACATTATCAACCACTGGCTTACTGTTGGAGACATGGGCATGCAAAGTACTACAGCTTCACAGAAAACATTCTCATTGTGTCTGATCTGAACTTGCTTTCATGAAACAAATCCAATACTGTATGTCTTGCCTCTGTTTGTCCATCTATCCCTGGGTTTAATTATGCACCCCACCATCCACTGATATCTTGTCACTCCTGGTTCTTCAGCCTTCTCATGATCTCACAGGTGATGCACTGCAAGGGGTCCTTTACTGTGTGAAATACAGTTTGGACACAGTGAAGAATATGGTAAATGGACTGTACTTATATAACGCCTTTCTAGTCTTATCAACCACTCAAAGTGCTCTAAATTCATGTCTATATCATTTACCCATTCACACACATTCATACACTCATAGCAGGTGCTAGGGGTGCCAACCAGCTCATCAGGAGGATCTACGTTAATCATTCACACACATACTTTCACATGATCTGTCTCTATCTGTCAATTATGTCTCTCTCTGTATACTGTCCATGTACATACATAGACACATACATACTGTGTGTATATATATTATGTACATACAGTACATATGTGTACTCTCTCTCTCTCACACACACAGAGAGAGAGAGAGAGAGAGAGAGAGAGAGAGCTCCAAAAGGCAATTTTATGAAAAAGGGGCATGTTTTGGTGAAATTCTTAAGTTGTGTCTATATCAACCCCCTAACGTTTCCAAGACCATCACGGTTTGCGTTATACAGTAACGTTACTTTAAGCTTACATCTCAAATTCGTTCACCAACAGTGCTGAACATTACGTTATAGCTGAGTCCTAACGTTAAATTAGGTTAACTCAGAAACAACCAACTGTAACGTAACGTAATGTTAATGTCATTACAAAGAATTGCTGCCTACAAACAGAAGAAGCAAAGCCTCCCGACTACTCTCCATTCAATATTAACGTTATGTTTTGCTGGCATTAATCATGCCAACAAGCTAACGTTCTAACGTTAGCTAACTTCAGTGTTAAGTTACCTGTAACATTAGCTAATTTAGCTAGTATCCTGACGGTTACAGACAGTAATTGACATGAAACTACAAACAATAACGTTACGTTAGGTTATCAACTTACAGAAAATATAACAGGGAATGGTTTCTTACCTGATGTCACCAGAATAATAGTAATAATGTGAAGTTCATGTAGTTAACATGACGAAACCGATCCCGCCGGGCCCTTCCGTTGTCTCCATATTCCATTTTTTTTTTTGTTCTCTGTTAACAATGACAAACCACGACTCACTAAATAAGCAAGCAGGTGTAAAATAAGCCAGTTATTAATCTAGGTAACGTTATTCGATGGGCAGTCAGTCGCGCCGATGTCCCGAAGCAGTCATTCAAACTGACGTATTTTCAAATTAAGGCGCGCAGAGTTGTCATTGGACAGTTCTTCTTCTTCTTTGATGTTTAAGGGCGGTTGGCATCTACGTTTTTGCATAAGGGTTTATATCTGCCTTGGTGAAACTATAAAATAATAAACACGGAGGCTCCAGTAACTTAAGGACGACTTCTCCTTTTTCCTAGTCAAAAGCAAATATTGCATATACCACTTCCGCTCTTTCACTCTTCACAATAAGATCCCATAACAGGAAACTCAAAACCATCAATCATAGGTTACACTAGTATCTACTACCCCCTCCCCCAAATCAACAAAACGATAGGTTGTATATGTCAGTTTAGATTCTGAGAAACAACGTTTTTTGTCAACTTTTGGGCATGTGGGCTGAAGCACACCCGAAGCAGAAGCTTATCGCAGATAGATGTTTTCTACACCCTAATATCACAACCCTAACCCTAACTTAGACTTCTTTATTGTCCATCAAACTTTACATAAAATGGAAATTTGTCTTTGACAGTGGCATAAAAAACACACAACACAGACGACACTATGCACAATAAATACATATAAATAAGAATAAATATAAGTACAATAGATATGAAATCAGTCCAGTTGGCTCCAGATAGGAGTTACAAGATAGATGGGCATGAATAAAAATGCATAAAGTGCCTATACAAAACTAACTGCACAGTAAAATTATCTGGGCAGTTCTTTGTTAAGGATGGTCACGCCTGATGGAATGAATGACCACTTGTAGCCATTTTTCTATGCTAATGGGACTGCAAGTCTCCGGCCTGATGGCAGCAGCTGGAAAGCACAGTGGAGGGGATGAGTGGGATCTTAATAAACCTGTAATGCCTTTTTAATTAAAATCTGTGTGTCCAAGTGTATTTTCATGTATAGATGTATGAAACCAGAGGCCTCTCTACCATCTGTTTTCCACAGTCTTTGCATATTGCGCTCCCAGAACACATCACACAAGAAAACAGTTAAATTAGATTCAAAAGGTTAGTTAGGAAACATCTATTGACCAGAGATGCTTGGTAAGCTGAAAATACATCTGCTGAGGTAACAACAAAATATGAATGTTCAGTTGATTGGCTGATGAAACAAGAAAAACAGGTGTCATTTTTATGATGAATAAGGATAATTGTTTTGACATTGCATGTGAGGTGAGTGAAATCGATTTACCGGACTGAATACCGGTACTAGTGTGGAGTATGAGTTAGACGTTTTGGAGAAATGGTGTAGACATATATATATATATATATATATATACATATATATATATATATATATATATATATATATATATATATATATATATATATATATATACATATATATATATATACATATATATATATACATATATATATATATACACACACACACACACATATATATATATATATATATATATATATTAATCAATACATATGTAGACATTGGATGAAATATATCTATATGTAAATATTACATATACCCTTTGCTGACCTGTAGGACCTGTCGTATATGTGTATTGTCTTATGTTTTGTTTTCTGTATTGTCGTGTGTGATTATTATGTGTTGTAAATGGAATAATTGTATTGACACAATGTAAAGATTGTTGAAAGGACCCCAGGAAGAATAGCTGTTGCTGTACAACAGCTAATGGGGATCCTAAATAAAACAAATAAAACAACAACACAGACTACTTGGACTTAAACTTGCCGCTGCCCTGTTTCCCCCCTCCTCCCCTCACTGACTACGCTAACTTACAGTCACTGCAGCACGCACAGAACAGCACACCATGTGCAGAGAGAGTTTGAAAACGGCGGAGGAAAATCCTGAATTTCGAAGAGTATGTTGGTCACAGTCTTTGGTACATACGAAAGTGGCGAAGAAGGTAAGAAACAAGTCTAACTACAATGCATATAAAATGTGTATTGAAGGTGGCTTCATAAAGCTAGCTCGCTAGCTAACATTAAGTGACTGTTAAACAAGCGAGTAATTTAGCCTAGCTTAAGCACATGTCGGTGCATCGTGTTAGCAGCTGTGTAAAGCTAGTTTATGGTTTGTATCAACGATTTCACACCGGCATTAAGTTAGTTTAATATTCAACATTCATTTGACATTCAAAATACAAACCTATTATTCGCTTCAACCATTTGAGTGACTAATGTCAAACCAACTCTATAACATAGAGACTAATATCCCTCACATGCCACAAGGCTTGTTTTTCAAAATATTTTTTTTTTCATTTTTTTTTCAAAAAACAAACCTATTATATGCTTCAACCATTTGAGTGAATCATTATAGAGTTGGTTTGACATCATTCACTCAAATGGTTGAAGCGAATAATAGGTTTGTATTTTGAATGTCAAATGAATGTTGAATATTAAACTAACTTAATGCCGGTTGATTTCCCCCATGTAATAACGCATTTTTGTTGTGCCACGTTGCTTGCTGCATCTTACTAACTTAAATTCGCACATGCTTTATTTTTCCCGCTGGCTACAGGTGCCGTTACTGCACCGGTTCATTCTGCAGAACCCATCTTGCCTTAAAGGACCAAGAGATTTGGTCGACCACAAGCCTTTGGTATGTCACATCTCCCACATGCAACTTTAGTTTGGGGCTGTGATTGAGTGTGTGCACAGGGATTTTCCAACGGTGGGCTACAATGGCATATGTTCTGCCAAATTTTACTTGCCGCTCATTTGGTATCTCCCTGAAAAGTATCAAAAGCTATGTTGATCATCAGATTCTGCATCGACATGAGGCAAATGGCTACTTTTCATGTTGCTTTTCAGATTGCACACAAAAATTCATAAAGTACAATGCCTTAAAAGCTCACGTCTATAATTCCCACAACAGACCTGTTTCACAGTTGGATGACACACAGAGGTCATTTGTATGTGATGTTGTGAATTGCAAAGAGAAATGCATAGATCTGAGAGACCTTATTGCACACCTCATGGTACATTTGAGTAAGCGTGAGTTAGTGCATTGCCAATTTAGCCAACAAGGCATTTAAAATGAAGTCATCATTTACATCCCATGTGTCAAGAACACATAAACATGAAACTGATGTAAATACTCGTGTCACACACTTTGAGCCATCTTATGTGGCTCAGAGTCATGTCATCTTAAGTGATATTTGTGATGGCTCAGTCTTCAAATCCAACAAGCTATTTCTACAAGTAGGTGACGTCACTTTGAAACTGATTTTGTATCAGGACGCATTTGAAGTTGTCAACCCACTTGGGTCATCCAGGAAAAAACACAAGCTTGTGGGAATATACTTCACACTTTCATCGCTCCAGTATTGACCATATGCAGTTAGTACTGTTGTGCAAAGAGACAGACTTCAAAGCCTTTGGTCAGGAAAGAGTGTTCTCGAGAATGTTGTCAGACCTGAAACAGCTTGAAGACCATGGATTTGTTACCACCTCTGGTCATGTGGTTCGAGCAACAGTAATGGCTATTGTGGGTGACAATTTGGGGTCACACTGCATCGGTGGGCAGAGCAGTTATTGCAGGAGAGTGATGTGGATCATGTCAAAGGCATATATGGTGATTCCATCTTTAACACCCTGAAATACTTCCATGTATGTCAGCCAGGCCTTCCTCCATGCATAGGGCATGACCTGTTTGAGGGAGTTGTAGCTTATGATTTAGCCATTTACCTGCGCTACTTCATAAAGGTCAAGCATTGGCTCACATACTGTCAGTTGAACAGGCGAATCACACAATTTGTCTACAAGGACTTTGATTCCAGCTCATTTCCCTGTCAGGTTAGTGAAAAGGCCAAGACAGTAGGTGGCCAAGCAGCGGAGAACTGGTGTCTCCTTAGACTCCTGCCTGTCATCATTGGTGACAAAGTTGATTGTCATGACCCAGTGTGGCAAGTGCTGATCACTTTGAAAGAACTTGTAGAACTTGTGTGTGCACCCAAGATCGCCACTGCCCAGGTAGCTTACCTCAACATTGTTGTGGTAGAATATCTGGAAACAAGGAAAGCGGTGTTTCCTTCTGACCATCTAAAACCCAAGCACCACTATCTTCTCCATTACGCCTCATTGATCCTCAAACTGGGCCCTCTAATACGGCTATGGACAACGAGATTTGAGAATAAACACTCCTACTTCAAGAGGTGTGTAAGGAGGATACAAAACTTTAAGAATGTGTGCCAGACTCTCGCCAACAGCACCAATTCCTCCAAACGACCCTCAGCTCAAACTCCTTTTTTGCACCAGTGCTGAAGTCAAAAAACTCAACTCCATATCATGCTTACCTTTACAGTGATGCAGTGCGCAACGCAGTTGAAGCACACATGGTTACAGAACCAGATTCTGTGTCCACTGAGGTAGACTTTAAGGGCACCCTTTACAAAAAAGGATCTTTTCTCTGCCTAAAACGTGAGGCTGATGAGTCGATCAAGTTTGGTCAGATTGAGATTGTTTTGATTAAAGGTGACAAAGAGGTGTGCTTTCTGGTGACACCACACACTTCATTGTATTTGTCAGAGTATGGACTCTATGAAGTAAAACAAGCAGCTGAGGACATGCACTGCATAAATGCAGAACACTGCCTGGATTTCTATCCGTTGTCTCTGTACAGTCTGAATGGACATAAAGTCATATCACTTAAACATAGTGTTGTTGATCATTAGGGGTGTGACGGTACCCTCAGATCACAATACATGATATTGAGTTCACGATAGATACAATATCATAACAATTAGGGGTGTAACGGTTCACTTAACCCACGGTTCGATTCAAACTTTGGTTTTTGACTCATGGTTTGGTTCAAACCTTGGTTTACCAAAGGCAAAAATTTTGAAAACTTCCAGAAAAGATCTGTCCTCAATCAAGTCGTGACCCAAGTCACCAGAAAAAAAAACACTAAAAATATCTGGTTTTGTTGCCCAAAAATGATGAATGGGTGAGTGACCTAACCTCATCCCTAAGTTCTATCCTCAGCAAAGAGGAGTCAATACAGCAAGTAGTGGAGGTGATCAACAACCTTGGAGTTTGTTCAGCTCAGGACCTGGAGTATGTGGAGGCAAATGACCTTGCAGCAGTCCTGACGCCAATAGAAGCCAGAAAAGTTATGACCCGCATTAAACGTAAGTAAAATAATAGCTGTGAGCTGCTGATAAATATTCACTGTTTCATAGACAGTTCTAAGCAGCATGTGTGACAGCTTTCAGATACTTACCAGGGTTTTCCCATGATTTTTTGATACAAAGGTGGCAAAGGCTGGAGAATGTGCATGGTGTGGTATATACAGTTTGTGCGCAGCACACACCTTTTTAATGTCATGAATTTAAGTGGAAAAAAACCCCACACAAATTGGCTGACAAAAGTAGTGCTGCATGATTAATCTAATCACAATCGCAATGTAAGGCTGTGCGATTACATAACCGCATAAAAGGCTGCGATTTGCGATTTGTAAGTAAGGGCCAATTCCAATTCCTATCTTAACCCTCAATCTTAACCCTCAAGCTCAACCCTCAATCTTAGTAGCCCTCAAAACCAAGTGTTAAGGGCTATTTTGTGACTTAGAAATGGGACACCCCTCAAAGGCAAATACGTCTTAAGACTGTGGGGGGCCAAAACTCTGTCCAGTCTGTCAGTTCAAAGAAGAAGAAATATACATCAGTAGTCGTTAATAAAAAGATGCAACGATTTTTTTTCCCCAACACTTTATTTCAATTCTTGTACAAAACAAGCAGTGACAGACATGAACAGAACAAATATGCCAGGGTTAAGAGAAAAGAAAGAGAAATAAGATAAACAAATAAATAAATAAAAAAGTTCAGCAGCTCAAACCATTAAATTGTTTACATATTTTCAGAGTCTTTATAGCTTTGGAGTTTGTGGAGTGCTGAATGGTTTCTAAGTATTGCTGCATTTCATTCATAAAAATTTTGAACAAGGATTTTCTATTACAAAATTTACTCTTATGAATATAGAATTTCGCTATAGATAATAAATAGATTTATGAAATAGAATTGTTTTTGTTTAGAAATGCTGGCATCATAAAATCCAAACAGCACATCTTTGTACAGTAGTGAAAATAGAACAGAAATGTTACAATGAATATACTTGACAAGATCTTTCCAAAAAGTGACAGTATTGGGGCAGCAAAACAAATGTGCAGTTACCAAACAATAATCTACTGCTGTCTGCAGCTGTGTTGATTTCATATTTAAACAGTATGCTTGATCACTCGGGGAACAGTTGCCGTTGTGCCTGAGAATCATGTTATGAACATGAACAGTTCACAAGTTATAAATTACTCACTCCCATAGTTTTTTTGGAGCCTGCTTGCTTTTTGTAAACTTGTCTTCATTGGTGGCCCTGAAATGAATCAGGGCTTGTGTTTTGTCTGGTGGCCCTGAAATGGAACAGAGATAACAACATTACTTTCTTTTATTTTTTTGGCTACCTGTCAGATATTCGTTAAGTTATTAGTTTAGTTTAATGCAGTATTGCAAGTATTATCACAATGAATACTGTAGTCAACATCCAGCAGAACTAGTGAGGCTGTTCACACGGACACAAGTGTTATCTGGTGACTTTCATCCAAGTTAACGTTTCACTCTTTGGGTTATAAGTTGATATTCAACCAAATAATCTGTACCACAACAACCGACGTAACTTATTCAGCGGAAAGTCACCAGATAATACGATCACTAACGTTAACCTGCAGCTTTAAATTTACCAGCTGCAGACTCTACGGCTACAGGAGATGACACCGTCCGGTCATCTTACAAAAATGTCAATGCAATAATTTCACGTATATTAAAACAACTTAACTACATTATCACTGAGAAAAATGACTTTTGTAACTGAATGACAGCATACTTGGTTATCAGAGAACCGGGGTTACGTGCAGGGGCAAGCGCCCGCGCCGGCTTCGTTAGCTAGCCAAAAGATATGTGTGTTACACTACAAAGAGGTCTATAGTCCATAAAATGACGTTAAACTAAGATAATGCAATGGTTATCATAATTTTAAAACAACTATTAACAAGGAAAATACTCACATTAATAACTCCGCTTCCTTACGCTTGTCGCCGCCATCTTGCATTTACTGAATTGTCTGTACTCGGCCGGGCTCAGCTGAGCTCGGCGGATGATGCGCAACGGATTCTGGGATAGCACTCACTACCAAGGGTGGTCTTGGAAAATCTTAAAAGTGAGGGACATACAGCCCTCAAACTTGCCCCTCAACTTAACGTTCTGAGAATCGGGACAGCACTTGCACTTCGCGGGAGTGCGCATTTGAGATTGAGGGTTAAGATTGAGGGTAAAGACAGGAATTGGAATTCACCCCAAATGTTAACGTGTGTGCCTGTGAACGTGACTGACTCTGGTGCAGTGTGTGGAGTTTGTTGACATCACGCCCACAAGCTTTCCTGGTGTGTGCAGCAGTGACCAACACAGATGCTAATAACCACACGCAGTTTGAGTGAAGTATATAACATCTTTAGAAAGCTGGTGCAAACTGGGTGCTCCTCTGTGGAAGCCTCTCGCCCAGACTTTCCAGTGATTGTGGCAGCAGTGATCGTCTGTTAAATCAGTCTGTAAATAATATTTTGACACTATTATTATAATCATTATTAGCCTACTTTAATGGCATCCGAAGATATTGATGCGTTGAACAGGTGACAGTCTGCGGTCGTTCTCAAAACGCACTTCTGTCACACACTTCAAAAGCAACTTTCAATAATTTATTTTATGAAACGGGGGAAACAAACGTGAACAAAAACGGTTCCATAATTCATATTAAATTCAAAAGATAATGAAAAACAGCTACAAGTGAGAGGGAATAGTGATAAAGTGGTCAAACTTGGTCAAATCCACAGCCTCAACCCATCCGACACTGTTAGACTGACTCACCAGCAGACATCACTACATGAGGGTATACAGTATTCATTACTTTGCCAAACAAAGTCTGCCATTGTTCTGCCACGGTGTTCTTGGCGCAAAGCCAGCATTTATACTTTGCCATGTGGCTAATTGCAATAAGGGGCATATCAGAGGCAACCTGCACTCAGCTGCCAAACTTTGTGGGCGTGTTTGGGTTTGTATATCATTAGCGCAATATCCTTTGTGAATAGGACATTAAGACGGAGCAAACTGCGGGTGCAAATGAAGTGCAATTCAAGGTGCTATCAGCGGCCGCAGTTCATTCTTTGTGAATTCGGCCCTGTCTGTCCATAACAATAACTATGTCAGGTCAGTGCCCCCCTAATATAATGTAGGGGAAACACTGAATCAAGCAAAAAGACTCGCAATTAAAAAACAAATATTCTCAAAGTCAGCAGAGATCTTTTGAGGTGTAATTACAAGATTAGGAATGACTCACTTGACAGAAGAAAAAGTGAAAATGACATATGAATGATATTGACTGACATGACATGTGTCCTTTTGTTATTTTGGTTCATCCTCAGAGATGAGAGAGGATAATTCCCCCTCACTTCCAACTAGCCACATTGAAGAGGCAACCACTAGCGAAGAATCATTCACTAGTGACTTCGATGATAGCTCCAGCGTTCACTCCACGCCAAAGTCTACTCTCACAAGAAGCCAAGGTTCAGTCATAGGCATGCCAAGTCAAGCCTCACCAACTACATTGGAGAGTGGGTCTTCACCTTTCGCCAGAGAAGGTAGTAGCTGGCATTACAGCTTTGACATACCCTGGAGTAAGATTCCCTCAAGTACAAGAAAGTTACTAGATACTGGGAAGAGGCCATCTGCAGCAGAGAGAAGGGAGATTATTAGGATTGTGGTTGCTGAAATATTCACTGAATGCAAGAAGCCAGAAAAGAAGCACATCACTGAAATAGCAAGGAAGATGGTAATTCGCTACCCCAAATCTTTCTGTGACGAGATTGAGGGCCAGGTTGTTGGCACTGGGTATGACTCACTTATCAAACAGTTCATATCTCGGGTAGATAATCATAGACGCCTCCAAGCTCCTCCTGCCCAGAAAAGGCTCTCTGAACATGACAGCCCTGACAATGCAAAGAAATCACGCAAGGATGCATATGGCTGCATTAATCCTGAGCCAGAGCTTCCTTCTGGTGAAACAAAGCAATTGCAACAGCAAAAGCAAGAAGAGCTAAAGATTATGTTCAAAAACAAAGACAAAGATAAAAAGAAACTAGAAAGACTGATGGTTGAGACGTTTCCCTCACAGAGGAAGGACATACTGTCAGGACTGATGGAGACAGAAGAAATCCTTAAGGAATGGCCTTTCCTCTGCCAGGAAACAGGAGTGAGGCTTCATTTCAGAGAACTAACAGGTGTCCAGATTGATGACAGCTTTGAAGAGTCTACAGCCACGAAGTTCAGAAGAATCTTGTGGTACTTTAAGTTTGTTAAAACTGTGCCATCCAGCAGAGCAGGCATTATTCTGAGCCAAGCCTTGGCAGGAGGGGATGAAACTTGTGCGGCTGTACTGATGCTTCTTGCCCATTTCAAAGAGCAGGAAGATAAGAAGTTCCTGAATGTTGATGACACCACCATTGCGACTGATGGGGACACCACCAAGCTACCATGGACACCCTGCATTGTGGTCTGTGGTAGGTGTGCCAAAAAGTAATTTTCATCTGTCTGTTGAATTACTTAAACATTTTATGTTTACACAGGTATGGGTCAAGAGGAGTGTACTGTACGATGCAGAAACGCCTTACGAGCTGAAGAAATAATGTTACATAATATTTAATGATACATAATATTTTGCTGTCCTATTTTCATTTATTTTTACTTGGTGCAGTATTTGTTTTGCAGTATAGACACAATGCAGGTTGTTAAAGAATTTAGTCAACTAAGCAGTGTGTGAAACACAGCCCCTGGCCATATACATGAAACAAGCTATTAACGGGATATGGTAATCATACTCTATTTGCACTGTTCACAGGTAGCAACACACTCACTGCCAAGATATTCGTGGTTGCAGTGGACCAGGTCATAATCAACCAGCAGCTTCCCTGCTTCACCAAAGCATTCCAGATTATGTTCTGCTCGTATTACCTGCACAACATTGACTACCCAGTGGAAGTTGCAGCTACTCTGGAGTTCTTACAGAGGTACGCTCTCAGTGTGCACTACACATTGCTTTAAAGGTAGACACAAACAGTAAAGTTGACCACTCCTTACCAGCTCCATGAGTGAGACAGAGAGAGAGAGAGCAATATAGGGAGCGAATGAAGAGAGAGAGCAGCGCTGGCGAGAACAATGCCATAAAGATAGAGGAAAAAAACATATCTTTTTATATTAAAGCTGAAGTGATATTTGTGTTAAAACAAATGTTAAATAGTAGTTATATATTCCCCCAGCCAACAGTGATTGCGAGTATTTGGTCAGTAACGTGCATCTCCCAGTCCCTTTGCTCTGCAGTAAATGGAAAAGAAAATTGTGGAGTTCTCTCTCCTGATTGGCTGAAAGAGGGAGCGGTATAACAGAAAAGGTCTTTTGTGTTTACTGCAGAGTGGAGGGCCAACAGGTCCTGACAAAGGTCATTTGACCGAAACGTTGACCGAATAATGTGATTTTTGCATTGAAAAAGTCAGGATCATACTTTTTTGGACTCCAATTTAGGATTGTACAGCATCAGTGCTGTTATGAAAGTGTGCATAATGTTCATTTGTTAAGCTTTAATAGATATTCAATATTAATATAATAATAATTAATAATTCAGTACTTAAAGCTACATTAAGCAATATTGAATGCATTTTGTTGAAGTAAAATGACCCCTTTCAGTCATCACTGTGCGTCTTCTTTCCCCCATACAATTTACAGCCACCCAGAATTTATTTCTCTATCCATTTATTTTCTTTAATAATAAATAATAATAGATTTTATTTATAACGCACTTTACATTTGAATACAAATCTCAAAGTGCACAGTACAGTACCACTTAATCCACTAGAGGTTTGCGGGGGAGCTGGAGCCAATCTCATCTGACATTGGGAGTGGCGGGGTTCACCCTAGACTGGTCGCTAGTAAATTTCAGGGCTATTTCCTGGTCTAACCTTCCTGAATTTCTGTATCAGCCCAAACAAGTTCTTCCTCTGCCCTCCTTCAACTTCATTCAAAGAGCATCTGAAACATTATGGTCTGCAGATAAAATATCCAACTTTCAGATCAGTGTCACTGTCACTGCAATCAACAGTTCAGCGACAGAAAAAGTTCATTCAAAGCAGCTTCCCTAATCCCTTGTGTCTGAAAGTCTACAATTGCACCACAAATTGGAGCTCAGAGACTAAATAATCCAAGTAGTCCAACAGTAGCCTTGTGAGTGAAATGTATTCCTCATTTGCATCCCATAAAAATATATTTCAACTGTTCACAGTTTGAGCTCTCACATCCCTTCTAGTTATCAGAATCGTGTGGCTTTGAGAACTTAATTTGTTAACTTTGTATCAAAGGTGCTGTTTCACTGCCTTTAAATGCCAGGTTAGTTATCACTCTGTGTTTTGTTAAAGGAAAATTCATTTTCCAACAGATGCATCTTCAAAATCAACCCAGATCAAGGGACCAAAGTGAAGAGAAAAGAAAAGGGACGCCAGTATGCGGTAAACCCAAGGGTGCTGAGCCTCATCTCCAAAATTGCCAATTTTGAATGGACAGAGTAACAGGGTAAGTTCACTCCCTCACCAAACAAACACAATCATCAGTCAAGTAATAAATTCATACATCATTCAGTCTAGGGGTGTAACGTTCCACTCAATACACGATTTGATACACAATACAACGTACACAATTCGATATTCTCACAATACATGGAACTAAACTTGAATGAAGAAAACATATGACTGAAAAAGAAATATTTTAAAGGGTGCATAACAATTCATTTTCATTGTATTTCCATTTCCTATGAAACTGTGAACAAAATGTATCATGGTAACATTTTATAGCCCAATCATCGCATCATAAATGGAAATTAAGTTTTACTGAGTGACATTCTTGACAGTCTGACATCACACTGCTCATCTGCAACACCAAAGGTCCCAAAGCCATGCCATGCAAAGTTTACTTGAAACGATGTAATTTACTGCATTTTTATTGCCAAAGCACTCCTTACGCCACCTAGCTTGCAAGAGCTGACCATCTGTACTGCCTGCCGCTCACTCCTGGAAGCTGCATGAGACGAGATCTTCTTGTTTAGATGGTGTGCGTGTGTGCAAGCTAGGCAGCATAAGGGGAATTTTTTGGCAATAAAAATGCCGTAAATAACTTTGTTTAAGTAAACTCTGCATGGCGTGGCTTCAGGACTCTTGGACTGTTGCAGATGAGCAGTGTGGATGATTTTAAGTCTTTTTTGGGACACTTATCAGGTCATTGGTCTCCGATATACTTCTGTTGTTTGGAAAAATTATTCAAGCTGTTTCCACATGATACTCCAGCGGTGTTTTGAGGGTTAAACTATTTCTCATTAGCTTGAGGGTGAGTAAATGATTAACTTTTAATTTAAAGTGAACTATTCTTTTAAGATTAGATGGAAGTGAATGATTACCTGTAGGGCGCCCTATAGCAGTGTTTCCGCTAGAAAAAATTGCCACTGGACAATGTGACCGGCCAGTTTTCAATTTACCGGACAAATGTTTGAAATTCCGGTCAAATATTATCTGAATTTATTAAGCTTAAAATGATAAATGATATGAAGGCTATATAAGAATGATATCAAGGCATTTCAATTCTTTTTTATTGAAAAGTAGGCTATATCAAATAAAATGAGCACCGCTAATTGACTGTGTAATTTCTAAAATAAATGAATAAATATAGCACAAGCCTGAAGCTCTTTTAACATGAACGTAAAGAAACTAAAAGCCTACATATTCTCAGATAAAACAATTTGCAAACAAAAAACACATCTGGACTGACTCATAGCATTTTAATAACGTGGTGTGCTACCAACTTGAAATCAAATAATGTCCCTTCGAATATACATTTGAAATAAAGATGGAACAAAAACTATGAAAACAACCTGAAAAAATCCCTTAACCTGTTTCTGGCTTATGACATTATACTTTTTACACATTTTCACTGCAGTGAAGTGTGCAGCAGCTGAATTAAAATCAAAAGTGTCAAGTGTCTCTCCGCAACTTGCAACTTGTGACTTTGTTCTCCTGAATGTAGCCTACTTGCCTACTGTGTAATACGGATGGTCAGTGAACAACAAACAACAGCAAAGTCACTATATAAACTAAATAATATCTGGAAACAAATATAAATATTTCTGATAGCATTGCTCCTGTCCTGCTGTCACTGCCTGCAGGTACAAAGAGGGGAGCAGCTCCTGTGGTCATGTCGCTGTTTATGCTGAAATATGATGCACGTTTATGCTGCTTATTGAACTTATCTTACTTACTTATCTCGGCCAAGCCGGTTATGTTTTTTGACGGTTTTATTGCAGGACAAAGCGACACTGGTGCAGAGTGCCATGGGAGCTGAAAAAAGAATAAAAAGAGACCGGCTACACTTTGATGTGTAGCGTCAAAGTTTGCAGAGACAAGTGTCAAGTGTCCGTATCAGTTCATGTTCAGCTCTATTAAATATAACTTGTAGCCTCTACCTTTGACAGTAACGCATGTCGTCCACAATTAAAACTGCTTAGAAGGAATATTTACACCAGACATTTTGACCAGTAAGGTTAAAAAATACCAGACTTCGGCAGATTTTACCAGTCAAAGTCTGGTAATTTCCGGATAACGGAAACCCAGGAAGTACCATGTTATTGATAAAGTTCATGGGGAAAAAAGCAAACCTTTATCCAAGCAGCATTAAAATTAAACAATCTCACAGCTGACTATATGCTCTGTTTCAGACACCAGTACGATCCAATAGCTGGCCCAGGACAGGAGCTTGAAGTTAGTGACATAACAGCAGACCGGGACATGAAGAAAATGGTGATAGATCATCACTCTCATCAAATCCAATGAATCTGTGTAGCAAAAAGCGCTGTAGTTTTACAGTCATATAAACAAAGGAAACTTGCTAGCTACTCTTCTTTTTTTTCTACCAAAGTTCATTCTATTGTTAAATTTAGCAAATTGTTCCACATTAAAATAGTATAGACATTGAGCTCAGCATGTTAGTTAATTCATATAAGTATGGTAGTCATATTCAGAGGTTTGTTTATTGTATTTAAGTTGATTTAATAATGACATTTGATATTTGCACTCAGCTCGTCAGTGGTGTGGTGCTTGTGTCACACAAACCCCATATCTGCACCAAACCAAGTCAGGTCCGCCTCAGCACTTTACCAGCAATCAAACTTTGTGAAAAGCTGTTTAGTAAGTGCTTGACAAGCCTGTTTGTATTTAGTTTTTTGTCTTTGACGTCCTGACTTTTCCATAGTTTGTATTCACATAATTTGATTAGATAATACAATTCCATAAACCTCAACTGCATAATGATAACATAACGAAGGTTATAAAAATGTTCTTGAATATAAAAGTGAAGTTTTGGTGATTGTGAACAATCTTTTTGCCCTGACAATCACCTCCTGTTTGGACTCTGTTTTGTTTTTGCAACATGTTTTGTTTTTTTTTTTGTTTTTTTACATATTTTCATATATGTATGCAGAGTTTTATCACTTAACCAATTTGTAAATTGCTTTTTTGCAGTGATAAAGGCTCACAGAAAAGTTGTAAGTGAGATATTTGGCATTTGTCTATTTAATATTGCAGTAACCTTTTATTTTCATAATCATCTATGGAGAAGCAGACATATTAATGTACAATTAATAGCATGAAAAATACTACTTAAGTAAAAGTACATAAGTATTAGCAGCAAAATGTAGTTAATGTATTAATGCAATAAGAAGTGACTGATATATTATTATATATGACATCATTGGATTATTATTACTGAAGCATCAATATTAGAGCAGCATGTTACTGTTGTAGCTGCTGGAGGTGGAGCTAGTTTACACTGCTTTATATACAGTTAGCTAGTTTAGTCCAGTGGTTCCCAACCTATGGGTCGGGCCCCTCCAAAGGGTCAGCAGATACATCTGAGAGGTTAGGAGACAATTAATGGGAGAGGAAAGTAGACATAATACATATTTTTGATACACAAATGTATGGACTTTTCCTCTAATCTATGTTTTTTGGTGAAATATTGGATAATTTGGACATTAATTGAAATGAAACGATGTGAGAAGTTTAGAGGGAAAAATCACTATTTGGTGGAGCTTAACAACTCATAGACGTGAAATGTGACCCCGACTACACGCTGCTTTTTGTAAGACCTCAAAAGACAGAAAGGTTGGAAACCACAGTTTTCATCTTTAAGTAGATTCATTAGCATGCATGTATTTTTACTCAATATGACATCACTGATTGACCAGCCAGGGTTGCAACATGCCTGAAAATGTCAACCTCAAGAGCATAGTAACTTTGGGTATACACTTGAGGTTCGTTCCTTCTCTCCTGCTCCCCGCGCTGCCTGTGTGTGTATTAGGAAGGCAGTCTTGCTAGGCAGAAACTAACAGAGGATTAAATCGCTATTTTCTGATTTTTTTTCACACACATAAGCACAGATCCTGCCCAAAGGGCGCCGCCCAGAAGGAGCCCAGCCACACACCAAAACAATGAGAAAATGTAGATAAACAGACCACCACACTCCTCTATTGGGTCATAAGTGATGATTGAGAGGAATTATATTTGTATAAGTCTATATGTTTTATTTTGAAAATCCTGCATACTCTACCTTTATTTACATCATGTTTGATGGAATGAAAAAAGTTTGCAAATTTTGTATCTGGAATTACAGAGTACACATAAATAGAAAACTAATAAAATTTTCCTTAAAATTACAGAGCAAAACATAAAATTGTTAGTGTGGACATAAACCTTTATATAATGAGCTACATGTTTAATTACAGAAATTGAATCAAAAAGTACATGTAAATATAAAACTAAGATTTACTGTTAATTTACAGAGAAAAACATTAGATTGTTAGTATGGAAATAAACCTTAATATAATGAGCTACATGTTTAATTACAGAGATTGAATGTAAAAGTACATACAAATATAAAACTAAGATTTACTGTTAATTTACAGAGAAAAACATTAGATTGTTAGTATGGAAATAAACCTTAATATAATGAGCTACATGTTTAATTACAGAGATTGAATGTAAAAGTACATACAAATATAAAACTAAGATTTACTGTTAATTTACAGAGAAAAACATTAGATTGTTAGTATGGAAATGAACCTCAATATGATGCACTACATGTTTAATTACAGACATTGAATCTAAAAGTACATATAAATGTAAAACTAATAAGATTTACTGTTAAATTACAGAGAAAAACATTAGGTTGTTAGTATAGAAAAAAACCTTAATATAACAAGCTACATGTTTAATTACAGATTGAATGTAAAAGTACATATGATTATAATTTTTTTTTTAGATTTACTTTAGATTGTTTGTATGGAAATAAATTTTACTATAATATGCTACATGTTTAATTACAGACAATTATTGTCGTTTTACATAAATTTGACTGTAATTTAAGAAAGCAGAAAGATGATGTATAATTAATACAGTCATTTTTTGTAAAAAAAAAAAAAAAAGAGAAATAAACAGTTTGTCATTACTGGCATAATACTTTTAAAAAACAAAAGGGTTGGTAATTTACAGATAATGTCTGTAATCTTACAGTTTTGTATTCTTTAAAAACAAACAAATGGAAAACTACTGTAAAAATTTAAAGCTATTTACTGTAAAATTAGGATATTTTTTTTACAGTGTACACTGCGTAACTGTACTAGCTTGAATCTAACCTACCTAACTTTACGTTAAGTACATAACTTTATCTTTTGTACAGAACTATAACAGTGAGGTCACCAACATCCAGACCTCTGTAATTATTTCCTAAAAAAACACAGTCTCTGCACCAGAATAAACGTAAAAGCACTTGAAACTGACAGCTATCAGTAAGAGGGCTATCTGTGCAGGACAGACTAAATGCCTTCCGTTCAGACCTGCCCAGCTCTGATTCTTATATTTTTACCTTAACCATCTCACTTTCATGCCTTAACTTAATCATGCCCCCTCGTCACTGACCAGGCAGCCTGTGTGTGGCAAGTATAAGGTTATATAAAAATGTAGTCATTGCAAAGAAGCTTTTATTAACATCCTAAATTATAGAAAAAAATGTTGATAAAATGAATTGATGTTGATAAATTAATTGTGTGTGCAGCAAGGCTAGCTGGCTTGAGGCTATGATGGCTAACTAGCGAGTTAACTCATAAACCCTACCTAACAGCAAAGAGGCTGAAAGTTGGTTTTCTCAAATGAAATCCTGTAATAAATATTTCATACATTGATAAAGTGATAGTGTCTAAGAACTAATTGTTCACATATAGAAATTAAATAAAAATAAAAAAAACTGAAAACCCGCAGATGTTCAGATTGCATTATATTACATTGAATTCATCATTATCCATAATGTATTCCATCACTCATTCTCTCTTTCTTTCTCTCTCTCTCTCACACCACATAAATACAGATATGTAAACAATGAACTAATGCCTTAGTAGCTTCAACCCTTGTAATCATGTATATTTTACCCTTTATACATCAACTCAATCACATATGATTTACATTATAACCCTAATGAACTGAACTATTTATCCATGTATTTATTAAATTATGAACTTGGTTATGCATTGTGCACATTTTAACCCTATGGGCCCAAATGACGGATACTGCGTCCAAATTCACACCTGTTCTTCTCTATAGAGACCAAGCACTTGTTGGTAGTCCAGTGTTTTCACAGCAAAAAAAGCTAAAGTTACACTAAAATTATGTATAACAAAGCTTTCATACAACTTTTCACACACATTACTCTTGGATGGATTACTCGCGAATGCAGGGGTGCACAGAAATGCCAGGCATATCACATAAAAGTGCAGGACCAGATCTTTCCGATGATACCAAACACATCATTGTGCTGTCATCCCATCACGCTAGCTATAAATACAGGTCAATTGTCTACAAATTGAAAACCTGACGAATTTCTTTACAATCCATTATTCAGATCTTGTTATCAATCAATCAATCAATTTTATTTATAAGCCCAATGTCACAAATCCCAATTTGCCTCACAGGGCTTTACAGCATACGACATCCCTCTGTCCTTAGGACCCTCACAGCAGATAAGGAAAAACTCCCCCAAAAAAAACCTTTAACGGGAGAAAAAAATGGTAGAAACCTCAGGAAGAGAAACTGAGGAAGGATCCCTCTTCCAGGACGGACAGACGTGCAATAGATGTCATACAGAACAGCTCAACACACTGTAAAAAAAATAAATAAATAAATTTAATTTTACAGGAAATGTAACAGATTGTACAGATTATTCCTGTTTTCCAATAAGACAATGAAATGCTAGTGGATTTACAGATATTTTCAGTAATTTTAGGTTTTATTTTTTAAAATTAAAGTTAATTAACCATAATTTAAGATTACATTAATATTATGTTTTTAATGACAATTTACTGTATTTGTACATATTTAACTGTAATTTTCCATACAATTTTCTGTATGTTTTTACAGGTTTACCATTTTCCATAAGACAGTGTAGTAACTGTAAATTAACAGATACTAGCAGTAATTTAAATATTTACCTTTAGAATTACATGTAATTACTAAAAATATAATATTACTGTTTTTAAAGGTAATTTAACATATTTCTTTCATATTCAAATGTAATTTTACATAAAATGTGATGTAATTTTACAGATCTTTCTTGATAATGATAATGAAGAAATGTACGTAAAATTACAGAAATCTGTAGTGTTTTCCATAAAATTGCAGGTCATTAAGCATGTGTGGTTAAGGTGATTTTATGTTTTTTTTTTAGAGGTATTGAGTAGTATTTGTACAAACAAATAATAAAATGCCTGTATATTTACAGATATTGGGAGCAATTTCAATTTTTACCATTTATATGGTATACATTCCACTGTAATTTTGTTATAAATAAAATGTTTTTGTTTTTGTTTTGTTTTTTTTGTACCGGTTTATCACCATTTTCAATAAGACTGTAACTGTAGATATATTAAATACATATATTAGCAGTAATTTAAACTTTTACCCTTAAAATGACAAAATATTAACCATAATAAGATTACATTATTATTATGTTTTTAAAGGCAACTTAACATGTCTTTTTCATATTCAAATGTAATTTTACATATGTGATGTCATTTTACATTTCTTTCCTACTAATTGTGATTTTAAGTTTTTTAACTGTACATTACTGTAGAAAGACAATTTAAAATATTATTTTATGGAATGTGCACTTTAAAAACTGCAGTTTTACAAAAGTATTCTGGTTTTGACTTTCAAACAATGAAATGCCTGTAGATTTGGAGATATTGGGATATATATACATATATATATATATATTAGTTAAACGGAAAAATATAAAAGTTGATTTCATGGGTGCTTATGGAAGTTTGCACACCAGGGCGGAACTTAAATGCGGTGAAAAACGTTTCCGCCCAGACTTTGAACCCCCACGGAATTCGCAGGCGGAACTACACAGCTGGGCAGGTGAAATTGTTTGTTTATAGTCGCGCAGACCCACCAGTCAGAAATCCAGTCAGGCAGGACAGTATCGGAGAAAGGTTGATAAACCTCGTTTCACAGCACCCCGTGATTTTTGATAAAAGATGGGATGATTTTATGCACAATGAATTAAAGGACAACGTCTGGCAGTCCATTGCCCAGCTTGATGGCTGCAACATCTGACGTCGACTGGACCGCCAGATCAGGTCCATATTGCGTCGGTCAGTCCAGGACCATATCTGTACGTCTTCATGACCTCCGTAATAGATTGTGCATCTGAAGGTTGTACTACGACTTCATCTGAACGTTGATATGACGTTCAATATTTGAACGCTGTAGTCGATTTTTTTCTGCTCATCACATGAAATTTTAAAACAGCCTCTGTAATCAAACTTTAACACGTGGACTCCCAAATGTGTGTGTGTGTGTGTGTGTGCGCATGCGTGCCTGCCTGTGTGCATGCGGTATTAGCACAGCAGCAACGGTTGCTACCTGCTGGGTGTTCTGCGCAAGCGTAAACCCGCCAAATTTGAATTTCCGTAGCCGTTATAGTTTATTTTTAGATGCCTGCAGTTGGTTGGAGTTGCAGACACGAGAGACAGAGAGAGAGGTTGAATTGATCGGTAAGTAGCTATATTTAGCACATTACCTTTTATTTCATGTTAGCAATACAAATCTTTTTAACGTCTACTTTTCCTGTGTACTTTTACTGTGTTCGTGATTGTCTGAGAATATCTACAGCTTTGCTTTAGTCAGAGTCAATTTCAATGACCGTTATTAGCTAACGTTCTAGGTCCAGACCAAATTAAATTATGTGCGGTCCTAGGGAATTGTAGTTTTAAAAAAAATATAAGCATTTTCCTAGATTTGGAAGTTGTAAATACTGAATTTAGAGTACACTGTGGACTTCAAGGGGATGGTAAACACACTTGTGTAATCAGATTTTAGATATCTAATTTCTAAATGGGTGAAAATTAATTTTAGCAATTTTATGAATTTTTATTTTATTATTTTTTGTCAGTATGGAGAAACTGCTTTGACAGCAGCGCCACCTAGTGTTGAAATTAAGTATCATACAGTGAGATAACATATTTTGTCTTCCAACTTTTTCAGGGGCTGTACTGAAAACATTTAAAGAGGGGACTGAGGATGCTGTCCGCAAACATGCTGGGGAACACCTTAAGCATGACTCCATCCAGAAAAACATTTTTGGACCATATTTTTACCTTGTACAGACGTCCTGTAGCCGTCAAAACTAAATGTCCAGAAGACGTCCAAAAAAGACGTTGTAAAAACTTTCATTCTGCACCCGATGGAAACGTTATTTCTACGCCGGACCATGATGTCTAAAAGACATTGTCACAATGTTGGCTTGCTCAGTGCTAAAGAAAGTTGATGCTGACATTTGTTAAACGTTAGCTTGCTAGCTCGCTGCTGCTGATGCTGCTACTACTCTCGTCCATGTTCACCCACACCCGTTCACACTATGCAGAATTGGAACACAACAACGTGAAATTCTGCACCACGTCCGGTACGCATTTGTATGGTTTGAACGCGGAAAAGCGTGCGAACATACGCAAATCTGTCCCCCAGTGAGAATGAACCGTTTGGTTGCCTAATTGTTTAATCTATTTTTAAAAAAGTAGAATTACAGATGTCATTTATTTTTGTGTTTCCTGTTGAACTTTAAATACTGAAGCATTGAAAGCAGAAACTAACTTGTCTAAAGGACAAATTTGTGTTATTTTTTTTGTAAATTAATTTTACTGTGCAAAATGATTATTTTACTGTAACATTTAATAAGTTAAAAAGCCTTTTCTAGCTCACACACAGCTCACGATTTCTGTGTGTTTCTGTTTGTTGCCACAGTTGCCAAGTAAAGATTTAGAGATCCAGTCCTGACTCCTGCATCTCCTTTCCCCTTTCCAACTCTGGACACAACAGAGACAGAAGAATATTTATCACTCTTTATTTCTGCTCTTCTGTATCTCTCTTAGTTTGGAAGTAAAGTGGCACATTGTTGGCTTTGCTAGAAATGCTCAGTGGCTTGTGGATCACAAGGCAGACATGTACTGCTGTAATTGTGCCAACCTGAAGTGAGTGATGATTAATGTCAAATACATTTTCAAATTAAAAAAAAAACTGATGAATCCTTCAGTGGAAATATGACCTGGTTCTCTCTTCATTAGCACTGACGGTACCTGCTGTAGAATGATCTGGTCAAGAAAACAGACACACCTCGATGCTTCACCTTGCGCAGCCAAAGTGAGTGTACACACATACACACACACACACACACACACACACACACACAAACAAAATAGAAAATGTATCATAGTCCCTCTCCAGTTACATCAGGGAGGGGGCAATGATATACTATGATACGGTTTGTTGTAGGGCTGGGCGATTATGACAAAAGTCAAAATCACAATTAATTTAAAGCAGCTGTGTGGAACTTTTTACCATTAATAAAACTGTCCCTAGTTCGTATCACCCCCCCTTGAAGATACGCATATTTATTTGAACCCAACAGTGACAAAAAAGCCTTTCTCTATATGGCTATTTAGCGTAGCCTAGCTCGGGTCGGACACACAGTGGAAGTCAGCAAAGCAGAATACGGCACCTGAGGCGAAGTGATTCTGCTCGCCCGCAGCAGCCCGCAGCAATTAAACCACAGAAGAAGAAGGAGCCGTGTTTACAGTGTTCTTCGAGTAAGCAGCACACAACAGGCATTGCTGAACACATAACACCTAACAGTTTTACCAGAGATGTATCTATGAGGACTTGGTTGTACTTTTGATGTCATGGCGGATAATTAAGGAGCATCATGTAAAATTATCTGTGACTGTGACCATGAACACAAATATACAGCAGGCAGTTGTCCTCAGTTTATAAGAAATTCAGAGCTACACCAGAACATTTATGAACAGGTCTTACTTTACTACTAACTTGTGTGTAACGTTAGCATGTTAGCATGTTTCCACTAATTACTTGGACTGACCTAACGTTAGTAGCGTTAGCTTTGCAAGCGAAGGCTGCAGGTAACAGCTTTGCTGTGTTAGGATTATGTTATGTCTTCACTGTGTATCTTCACATAAAAGAATACTCTGATGATTTGGGAGTTATGCCCTTTCTCTATCATTTTCATATTGAGACAACATGATCGATATCTTTTTGTGTCTGTACGTCCAGTGGCTGGGTCTCAGCCTTTAGCATTGTGCTTATAGGAGGTCAGTACGTCCTGCGCTGTGATCTGCGGAGGGATACACCGGTGAGCAGGCACAGACGTAGCTTGTAAACAAAACTCAGCTGTTTATTTAGCCTAGCGATATCTCCAGACTATAGCAGCTGCAATGGATGACTTTGAACGCGATTTTGAAGAGTTTCTTGTAGCGGACACAGATCCTGAGCCATACCTGTTTGAGCCGGAGCAAACAGATGAGGAACTCCATGAGTTGATGCTGAGCAGAGATGAGAGAGGCTGAATCCTCCGCTACTATTTCCTGCACATAGTGGGACTCAGTGCTGCCATCGTTGGGGAGATATATCATCAGGAGGAAAACCGCCGCAGACAGTGCATCACAAGGAGTGAAAACTTTGCAGCAATCACTAATCCTGGTGTGATTGAAACTTTTTTTCATGTTGCTAAAATGAACTGGAAAAAACGCTCCAGGCCTGCAGGAGCTGATGGACAGCTTCCAGTCGGGTGAGTAATATCATCTGTGTCGTCTCTTTGTTTGTTTTTACCGAGTGACCTAGCGTACCTGTCCCAGAGCCAGCTGCAGCTGTTGCTCACTGGTGTATCCCTCCTCACAAGATGTACTGACAGTGCCATGCTAACCGCTGTCTCAATATGAAAATGATAGAGAAAGGGCATAACTCCCAAACCATCGGAGTATTCTTTTCACATAATAATGTGGACTCAGCAGATGACTTGTTCACTGTTTATTCCTCCTTACACCGAACGTACACGGCTGCATCTCATTGTTTCTCAGTAGCACAACAACGGTTACTACATTACCCAGAATAACTTGAGGCTCACACTACTACGGTAGCCTTAGTAGCTCAAAATACACAACAGCTTAGATTAGATCAGAACAGAAACACGACAGGAGAATTTACTGAGTAATTTTGCTGTTTCCACTAATTACTTGGACTGACCTGACGTAAATTAATCCTCTCGCTCTCCAAAACAAATGCATGCGGTAATTTCCGGCTGCAGTCGGAATTTTACGACACCAGGCTGTGGGTGTCATACTGCTTCGACCAAAGGGGCGCTATAATCAACGAAAACGAAACGTTCCGTACAGCTGCTTTAACTTTTAACCTTGATTATGATTAATGGACGATTATCTCCACCCTTGATGAACAATTATGTATTTTCACAGTTTCTTTTGTTTTGTATTTTACACTGCCCTCACACCTGGATATTTTGTGTATTTTCACACGTGTATCTTTAGGGAGTGAAAATTCTGAGTTTTAAGGTGTGACGCTGTGGTTAATGTCTAGTTAGGTTTAGGCACAAAACCCACTTGATTAGAACTATGAAAAGATCATGGTTTGGGTTAAAATGATCACTGGAGACAAGTTTTCAAATTCCTTAAAGATATTCAACCTTTACTGTCATGGCAACAGTGAACACCATGATTAATTGACATGAGCAAGTTGATTAGAGTTTCTAAATGTCGGTTTCGATTATTTTTCGATTAATTGTGTAGCCCTAGTTTGTTGTAAGATTCTTTGAATATAGGTTGGTTGTGCTGTAAATTATGTTGGTGCGTGGTATTGGTGTAATATTCCTCCATGTGCCCCTCTTTAACACGTTCCCTTGAGGTGTCTGCACGGCCCTGTTTAGCTTGTAAAATAGATACAGTGGGTTCAGAAAATTTTCAGACCCCTTCATTATTTTCACATTATGTTGCAGCCTTTTGCTAAAATCATTTAAATTAATTTTAATCTCATCAATCTACACTCCATATCCCATAATGACAAATAGAAGACAGAATTTTAGAATTTTTTGCAAATTTATTAAAAAGTAAAAACTAAAATATCACATTGTACTAAGTTTTCAGAACCTTTACTATGACACTTGAAATGTAGCTCAGGTTGCTTCCATTTATCTTGGTCATCTTTGAGATCTTTCTACACCTTGATTGGAATCCAGCTGTGGTAAATTCAATTGATTGGACATGATTTGGAAAGGCACACACCTATCTATATAAGGTCTCACAGCTGACAATGCATATCAGAGGAAAAACCAAGCCATGAGGTGGAAGGAACTGCCTGCAGAGCTCAGAGACAGGATTGTGTCGAATCAGAGATCTGGGGAAGGCTACAAACGAAATCTGCTGCATTGAAGGTTCCCAAGAGCACAGTGGCCCTATAATTCTTAAATGGAAGAAGTTTGGAACAACCAGGACTCCTCCTGGAGCTGGCCACCCAACACAGCTGAGCAATCGGGGTAGAAGGGCCTGGTAAGAGAGGTGACCAAGAACCTGATGGTCACTCTGGCTGAGCTCCAGAGATCCTGTGTGGAGATGGGAGAAACTTCCAGAAGGTCAACCATCTCTGTAACATTCCAGCGATATGGGCTTTATGGCAGAGTGGCCAGATGGAAGCCTCTCCTCAGTGAAAGACACAGGAAAGCTGGCTTGGAGTTTTTCTCACAGTCAGAGTCCTTTAGGTGTTTTTTGCAAACTCCAAGCAGGCCACCCCCTCCCCACGACTATTAGAAACAATGATGTGCAGGCGTGCTCGGCCTGCCAGATCAGCTTGTTACTCATTATCTTGTGACAGCGAACTTTTGCGATCTGTTTCCTACACCAGAGACATTAACATTAAATGTCCTTTTTATTCTCAGTGACAGTTCCATTAATATTTAACTGTAGTATATCGTTGTATTTGGCTTGTGATTTTTCTAAATTAAAGATGTAGGCAGACAATTGCTCACCATGCTCCTGCCATTTCTGCCTAGATCTAACGAAAGCCTCCTCTGCTTTCAGTTTATACATGTCATCCAGTTTGCTATGTGGCTCACTTAATTTTAATTTCTCCACATCATTTAAAGGGATAGTTCACCCAAAATCAAAATTCTGTTATCATCCACAATTGTGATTTGTGTGAGGGAGCTGTTCATTTTCCAATAAGATACTTTTTTTAAAATCCAGATTTATCAAGAAAAAGACAAACATTAATTGTTATTGCCTTGTGATTTGTTAAGGGTGTAGATAAAACCATCATAACCATGATACTGTCCTTATCAAATGTTTTGGATACAAGCCAAAAGTCTATACGAGAACATCTGGAACAATACTCCACGTGTAAATTTGACTCTTTGGAAATTTCTCTCTCCATATATCAGTTCTTCCTCAGTTCAATCCTTGCCTTTGGTTTGATTTATTCAGTTGAGCTTTGTTCCTTCCCATCTTATCTGAGTTCTGCTGTATGGTTGTGCTCTATAGATTTAATTGCAAACTATAACTGTTTAGTAAGTTAAAGATGTGTTGCTGATTACTGCTTGAAGTAGCAACGAGGTCTTAAAATATTTTGAGAAGGTCTTTTAAAAAGGTATTGGTATTGAAATTAACTTCAGGATTCCTGGTAATCTTTGATAATAAAAAAGCAACTCAAATTAGAAATGATAATTTCAGTTCTCATGAATGTTTGTCTGTATAATGCCAAAAATTTTACATGGATTGTCTAAAGAAATGCCTGTTTTCTCCCTAGCTGGACAATCGGAGGTATTTAAGGAGGCCCCAGCAGCCAAGCAAGTGAACAGACAGTTTGAAATGATCTGACAGCAGTTTCTCACGCACAGTATGTATTGCCCAAATTGAATGTATCCTAAAATGATTTTTACATTTGTTTCATTTGTAAGAAATAGTTACAAAGTTTAATAGCTTTGACCTAAGTCCAAATATTGCTGATCGTCTTCATAAGCTGCTCCTGTGCTTCACATTTGTGGAACAGAGTCCAGCTCCCAATACACATTCATTGCATTGAGAAAAAGGCCTCAAAATTGCCCTTATTGCACATAACAGGTAATAAGTAGATTCTGCTAGTATATGTTAGAAAAACCTATGTAATTAATATGTCAAATTTTAACCGCCATCCCATGGGGATACATTGCTTTTTCACTGTGGTGAAAAAAGAATCCATACCATACATCCACAATGTTGACTTGCCTTAAAACAAATGTAGACATCCTTGTTTATCTTCTTTACGTTGAGTTGACTGTGGTCTACCACACAGCTTAATCCACCAGGGACATTTAGCTCTGTTTAGATGTGGTTTAGGTAATGGGATGTTGGGGATGAGATATACCCCATCGCGTAGCCTCTCAGGACACCTCGTGTCAAAGTTGTATTACCCCTGCACATTTTGATGACTTCTGGACGAAACCAGGTCCATCTGTCTCCAAAAGTTGTGTATAGCACCTTGTATCTTGAGAAATTGCTTTGACACTTAGCTGCTATGCTAACGGCTACTATGAGAGCACAGTCAGACTGAATAATGCAGTGAAACGAAATGGCAATTGTGAGTATCAGGCTAGCAAGGCACTGAGTTGAGTATGTGCAGTCAGCTCACACTGCATACTCAAAAATTCTTGATAATTTAGTATACATGCGGGCGTTTCTTGCACACACAATCACAGGCCAGCGCTGCCGTTGGCTGTTAGCCCGTGTTAGCGGCCAGTCGCTAATAGCCTAATCCCTCTCCTCCCGTCACTGCGCCGCCGTTAGCCAGTGTTAGCCGTTAGCCGTGATTAGCCGTTAGCCGCTAGCGCTGGCCTGTGATTGTATCACCTTCCTCCTTCAGCAGCTCTCTCCACCTGGGAAAGGCAACCCCAATGCTGACCCTTGTTTTTTTAATTCGCCGGTCACGCTGCCTTTTTGATTCCCTTTTGCACTTTCTTGGCGACGAGGATTCCGTCTCCCGTGATGCTGCATAATACATGATGCTACATTATGCTCAAAGAGTGGGACTTTGTTATGCGGCAGTAGTGCCGCTGGCCACTAACAGCTGTTTCAATTTACATCCGCCCCAACAGTCCTACGTTGTAAACACAGCCAGCATGGTGAGGAGGGGGTTTGTCAACTCGTGTCGCGTGTGTCTGTGTAGGAGCCTGAATGAATACTCCATGTAGTATCGAATGACATGGATTCATCAGTGTTATCATAGCTTTTTGGTACACAGCGGCTACCGTTGTTGCAATACGTGTTTGAAACAGTGAGGCGCTAGAGTGTGCCATCTGTTTGAATGCAATATGTGATTTCAACGTTAGATGGGAGAAATTCCTACACACTGTGGCTTTAAAGAACTCTTAACACAGTATTACTCAATGGATAAAGCTGCTCGGGCCTCTTATTTTGCTGACCTCATTTCCTCTAATAGGCGGAATCCCAAAGTTGTTTTTGACACTATAAATAATCTTGTCTGTTCCCAGCCCCCTGCGGTGCCCGTCTTCTCTGTTAATGACTATAAGAATTTTCTGTAATTTCTGTCAACAAAGTTGCTATTGTTAGAGCAAGTATTACCCCCTCTTCTGCTCCTCCCCCTGCTCCTCCTTTATGGCAGCCAATACTGGATTGTTTCTTGCCCATCCCCCTACAAGATTTAACTAAGCTAAGCTAGTGAGCAGTATGAAGATCTCCTCCAGCCCGTCTTGCCCACATCTCTACTGAAAAAAGTTTTTGGCTCCATCGTCTCTTCCCTGCTCTATATTATTAACATAGACTCTGGCTGCTTCCCCTCCTATTTTAAACAGGCAGTTGTCCAGCCACTTCTTAAGAAGCCCAATCTGGACCCTTCATTATTTAGCAACTTTAGGCCCATTTCTAAGTTGCCTTTTATTTCAAAGATTTTAGAAAAAGTAGTTGTTAACCAACTAGTCCCTGCCCTAAATAAGCATTGTATCCTTGACAATTCAAATAAACACAAGAAGTTTGTGCTCTAGAAAAGGATCAGCACTCAGTGAATAACCTCCTAAGCCCTATGATAAGCTATTATGGCAAGGCTTAACTATACAGACCAATGAGCAGTGATAACTAACATGTTATCATCAGGTGGGAACCTCCTTTCACCAGTGTTTCGTCTAGTTGGTCCCACGACACCTCCAGGAGGCTAGACAGTGATCTCTGGCGTCCCAGAGACACTCCCCTAATGCCAGGTCTCACTGCTCTCCACACCAACACAACTTACAGGATCAGCAAACACACTCACCTTGCAGCATGGCCTCAAACAAAATGGATTCAAATAGGCCACTCCCACACTTAAATAACCTTCCTCTTCCTCCTTACTTACACATGGCTTTCAAAGCCCGAACAGCACTGCCACCTTAGACCAAACCCAGGCTCCGTACATGCGAGCTCCAGGCAGAAGTAGTGCTGATACTACCTTTCCTAGCACATTCACCATACTATATTTCACACATAGCTACATAGCATAACTACAATATAAGCTAAAGTTAAAGGAGATAAATAAACTCACAGGATCAGCAAACACACTCACCTTGCAGCATGGCCTCAAACAAAATGGATTCAAATAGGCCACTCCCACACTTAAATAACCTTCCTCTTCCTGGATTTCCTCCTTACTTACACATGGCTTTCACAGCCCAAACAGCACTGCCACCTTCAACCAAACCCAGGCTCCGTACATGCGAGCTCCAGGCAGACGTAGTGCTGATACTACCTTTCCTAGCACATTCACCATACTCTATTTCACACACTACATAGCATAACTACAATATAAGCTAAAGTTAAAGGAGATAAATAAACTCACAGGATCAGCAAACACACTCACCTTGCAGCATGGCCTCAAACAAAATGGATTCAAATAGGCCACTCCCACACTTAAATAGCCTTCCTCTTCCTGGATTTCCTCCTGTGAGAAAGTGGATCTCTCCACCAGATCTCAAGGAGTTATGTGCCCTGCTTAGTAGTTCCCCCTGCTGGCCCCCAACTGACATTATTTTGTCTGTAGTAGATGAGCTAGCTGGTTCTTTCCCTCACTGTCTTCTTCAAACTCTGTCCCCGCACTCCGAGTTCCCCCAGGAGCGAGACAGCTGATCTTGCTATGAATCCCCTACACCCCACTTCCACTGGACAAATCCTAGTCTTCCATCCTCGCTGCTTAGCTTCTGCTCCTAAATCTGCATATCTAAGCTTTTTTCTTTCATAGGCTTCTTCCACTGAGTTTTCCCAAGGAACTGTCAGCTTAATGAAATACACTATCCGTTGACTCAATGACACTTGCAACATGGATTATGCGCCCTCCGCCGTCCGCTTTAGACCATCTAAATAGGGCAGGCCAGGTTGAAAAATACCGAAGTTATCCTTTAAGTGATTTAGTTTTGCAACAACTGCTGCTGTTTCATTTTGTGTCTCTATATGTTTGTATGTATGTATTCTTGGTTTGTGTTTTAATCCTGTGAAGCACTTTGTGAGTTCTCTCAGTGAGAAGTGCTATACAAATAATTTTTATTTACATAGTACTTACTTATTTACTTAAACAGACACCTATGGCGAGGGTTGTGGTCCAAAAAAAAGGGTAGGGAAAACAACAAGGATGGATAACCTCCCAGTCCCTATGCCTATACCTTGCATGCCAACTAAGCATGATGTATTTTTCCATCACTTTATTTAATAAATTAGATAGTATAATTATGCTGTTTTTAACATTTTTGTTTTTTTTGGTTTAACCATTAGTTCAGTCATTATTTATAGTTGCTTATCCTGTTAAGGGTCACATCCTGAACTGGAAATGATCCATGCCTTTGTGTCATCACGTCTGGATTGCTGCAATTCTCTTTTCATGTGTCTCAGTAAAACCTTTGTTGATCGCATTCAACTGGTGCAGAATGCCACTGCCAAATCATCCAAAAACTGCCATATTACTCCTGTCCTGGCCTCCCTACACTGGCTTCCTGTCAGCTTTAGGATCCAGTTCAAAATCCTTGTTTTAACATATAGAGCTCTTCGTGGTCAGGCACCTGAGTATCTGTCTGACCTGCTGCATGTATACACTCCTAGTAGGACACTACCGATCACAGCCTGTTGGCAGTTCCTCGCACTAAGCTCAGAACTAAAGGTGACCAGGCCTTTGAGTCCATTGCAACCAGATTGTGAAATGCCCTCTCACAGAATTTGAGAGCCGCAGCATCTGTTGGTTTTAAGAAGCACCTTAAAACCTACCTCTATGGGCAGGCATTCTTCAACTTGTCTTAAAGGATAACTTCGGTATTTTTCAACCTGGGCCCTATTTCCCCATGTGTATGTGTGTGTATGATTCATGAGTACAACTCGTTTTAAAATTGGTTCAGTATTGAGGGAGGCGGATGCAGCCGGCAGCCGCGAAACGAGTTATAACGGTAAATGTGGGGGCAAATGTGTTCCGTATAAATTTGCGCATTAAAAGTGTTTTTTTTTCGCCACAGTCCACCTCATATCTCCAGCGTAATCTCTGTCAACAGCATGCAAATCGTCTGTCTTGCCTTCACTTCCTCTGGGCTGTGTAACAACTAGCCACAACTTCAGCATCTCGCCGTCTGACAAAGGCATACGGAACGCATTTGCACCCACATTTACCGTTATAACTCGTTTCGCGGGTGCCGGCTGCATCCGCCTCCCTCAATACCGAACCAATTTTAAAACGAGTTGTACCCATGAATCATACACACACATACACATAGGGAAATAGGGCCCAGGTTGAAAAATACCGAAGTTATCCTTTAAGTGATTTAGTTTTGCAACAACTGCTGCTGTTTCATTTTGTGTCTCTGTATGTTTGTATGTATGTATTCTTGGTTTGTGTTTTAATCCTGTGAAGCACTTTGTGAGTTCTCTCAGTGAGAAGTGCTATACAAATAATTTTTATTTACATAGTACTTACTTATTTACTTAAACAGACACCTATGGCGAGGGTTGTGGTCCCAAAAAAAGGGTAGGGAAAACAACAAGGATGGATAAACTCCCAGTCCCTATGCCTATACCGTGCATGCCAACTAAGCATGATGTATTTTTCCATCACTTTATTTAATAAATTAGACAGTATAATTATGCTGTTTTTAACATTTTTGTTTTTTTGGATTACTCATTAGCTCAGTCATTATTTATAGTTGCTTATCCTGTTAAGGGTCATGGGGGCTGGAGCCTATCCCAGCTGACATTGGGCGAGAGGCGAGGTACTACCTGGATAGGTTGCCAGACCATCACAGGTTTGACACAGAGACGAAGAACCAGGATAACTCATCTAAAGCATAACTGTCTGATTTCTGTCCTGGTGTGTTAATGTCTACCTGGTCACTGTTTGAGGTATTATAGTAATTTAATAAAGAAAAATACATGTATTTTAAACAGTCATTACTACTGAACAATAAAAAACCTTTCTCTTACCCCTAGTTAAGAAAAGTTCACAAGGCTTCTGCATCTTCTCCAAGAAATTTCTTGTGGTAGAGTTGGGGGGCAGATGGGTAATAATGTCTGCTACCCACTTTTTTTAAAGCCTACTGTCTTCTTTGCCAATAAATGAAATGGGATTATAGCCTACAGCCTCAAGTTTCCACACCTGAAATGAATAGAAGTAGTGTGCACACATTTGTCAAACCCTTGGTATTATTAGATACATTAGTACTGCAAATCTGCAGTGCTAATACAAAGTACTGATACAAATCTACTGCATATCTTGTTTTAATACAACCCATTAGACAGATGGCCCGAGTTAAAGGATAAAAAAATCACTTTAAGGAGGAGACAAGTAATGATAATATATGTTTGTAAAGGTCAAGTCATATTTTCCCAGTCTATGATGTTCAATATTTTAAAAATATGTACTTTCTTGTTCACTTTACTTAATACTAATTTTTGAAATATGAGCATTTTTACTTAATGCAGAACATCCATCCATCCATCTTCATCCACTTATCGTGGGCCGGGTCTGGGCACTGCAAGCCAAGCAAAGCACCCCAGACATCCCTCTCCCCAACAATGCTTTCCAGCTCCTCCTGGGGGACTCCAATGCGTTCCCAGGCCAGATGAGATATGTAATTCCTTTCAATCAATCAATCAATTCAATCAATTTTATTTATAAAGCCCAATATCACAAACACAATTTGCCTCACAGGGCTTTACAGCATACGACATCCCTCTGTCCCTTAGACCCTCACAGCGGATAAGGAAAAACTCCCCAAAAAAACCCCTTTACCGGGAGAAAAAAATGGTAAAAACCTCAGGAAGAGCAACTGAGGAGGGATCCCTCTTCCAGGACGGACAGACGTGCAGTAGATGTCGTACAGAACAGATCAGCATAACAAATTAACAGTAATCTGTATGACACAATATAGTAATCTGTATGACATCCTCGGTAATGACAGTAGCTTACAACAACATTCATG
Organism: Epinephelus awoara; assembly: GCA_035609425.1. NCBI lineage: Eukaryota > Metazoa > Chordata > Actinopteri > Perciformes > Serranidae > Epinephelus > Epinephelus awoara. Next base: position 34,786,532 of record CM069308.1, read on the forward strand.
AAAGTAATAATACTGTCGTTATAGTTCTGGCTACTGTGGTACAATATGTTGAAAGTATATATTAGTATCAGGCAGTATACATGTATGATAATATCATATGTCTATAATAGCAGTAGAAGTATGACTAATGATTAATGATGGCAGCAGCAGCAGCAGCAGGAGGCATCTGGCAGGACCACGGCAGCAGCACAACCACACACGTCACACTATCCAGGCACCGCTGCAATACGAGTTAACCTGAGAGACAGTGGAGCAGAAAGGCTCCGGAGAAGAAGCCGAGTTAGTGACATCCAGAATGGCCGAGTAAACAAGATACAGTAATAGGATGAGAGAGAGAGAGAGAGAGAGAGAGAGAGAGAGAGAGAGAGAGAGAGAGAGAGAGAGAGAGAGAGAGAGAGAGAGAGAGAGAGAGAGAGAGAGAGAGAGAGAGAGAGAGAGAGAGAGAGAGAGAGAGAGAGAGAGCCCAGTGCATTATAGGTGGTCCTCCGGTAGACTAGGCCTAAGTCAGCCTAACTAGGGGCTGGTACAAGGCAAGCCTGAGCCAGCCCTAACTATAAGCTTTATCAAAGAGGAAAGTCTTAAGTCTAGTCTTAAATGTGGAGACGGTGTCTGCCTCCCGGACCGTAGCAGGAAGATGATTCCACAGGAGAGGAGCCTGATAGCTGAAGGCTCTGGCTCCTGATCTACTTTTGGAGACTTTAGGGACCACGAGTAACCCTGCATTCTCAGAGCGCAGAGTTCTGGTGGGATAATATGGCACTATGAGCTCTCTAAGATATGACGGAGCTTGACCATTTAGAGCTTTATAAGTTAACAGTAGGATTTTAAATTCAATTCTGGATTTTACAGGGAGCCAGTGCAGAGAAGCTAAAACAGGAGAAATATGATCTCATTTCTTAGTTCCTGTAAGTACACGTGCTGCTGCATTCTGAATTAGCTGAAGAGTTTTTAATGATTTACTAGAGCTACCTGATAATAGAGAGTTACAGTAATCCAGCCTCGAGGTAACAAAAGCGTGGACCAATTTTTCTGCATCTTTTTGGGTCAAGATAGGCCTAATTTTTGCAAGATTACGCAGATGAAAAAATGCAGTCCATGAGGTTTGTTTTAAATGAGAATTAAAAGACAAATCTTGGTCAAATGTTACTCCGAGGTTTCTTACAGTAGTGCTAGAGGCCAGAGCAATGCCATCGAGAGAAACTATGTCATCAGATAAAGAGTCTCTGAGTTGTTTGGGGCCAAGAACAATTACTTCAGTTTTGTCTGAATTTAACATCAGGAAATTGGTGCTCATCCAGGTTTTTATGTCTTTAAGGCAGTTATGAAGTTTAGTTAATTGATCACTTTCTTCTGCCTTCATAGATAAATACAACTGTGTATCATCCGCATAACAATGGAAATTTATAGAGCGATTTCTAATGATGTTACCTAAAGGAAGCATATATAGAATAAATAGGATTGGTCCAAGCACAGAACCATGCGGAACTCCAAAACAAACTTTAGTACGTACGGAAGATTCATTATGAACGTCAACAAATTGAAAACGATCAGATAAATAAGATTTAAACCAGCTTAGTGCAGAACCTTTTAGGCCAATTAAGTGTTCCAGTCTCTGTAACAGAATTTCATGGTCAACAGTGTCAAACGCTGCACTAAGATCTAATAAAACAAGTACAGAGACAAGTCCTTTGACTGAAGCAATCAGAAGGTCATTTGTAATTTTAACTAGTGCTGTCTCAGTGCTATGATGCGCTCTAAATCCTGACTGTAATTCCTCAAATAAATTATTATCATGGAGAAAATCACACAGCTGGTCTGCGACTACTTTCTCAAGGATCTTTGACATAAAGGGAAGATTAGATATTGGTCTATAGTTGGCTAACACCTCTGGATCCAGGGTGGGCTTTTTTAGTAGAGGTTTAATTACAGCTACCTTAAAAGACTGTGGTACACAGCCTGTTAATAAGGATATATTGATCATATCTAATATATGGGTGTTAACTAAAGGTAAGACCTCCTTGAGTAGCCTAGTTGGGATGGGGTCTAAGAGACACGTTGATGATTTAGATGAAGAAATCACTGCGGTCAACTCTTGAAGAGAAATTGGGGAGAAGCAATCTAAATAAATATTAGGTGTTACAGCTGTGTTTGAGGTTAGATAGGTACTATCTGAGGACAGCGTGTTCTGGGTCTGCCCTGGGGCCTCCTACCAGATGTGCACAGAACACCTACAAAGCGAGGCACCCAGGAGGCATCCTGATCAGATGCCCAAACCCATAAACTGTGTTCATTTGGTCACTACCCAGAGCTCCAAAGTCGCACCAAACCGCTGATCCATCTCACGCTCCTTTCTACCCTCAATTGTGAACAAGACCCCAAGATACTTTAACTCCCTTGCTAGACCAGTTCTATTCACTCTATATAAGCTTCCCTTGGGTAACAACATTAGAAATACCTCTGTAAATTTCCATTGTTATGTGGATGATACACAATTGTACTTATCAATAAAGCCAGAAGAAACTGATGAATTAACTAAATTTCAAACATGTCTTAAAGACATTAAAACCTGGATGAACACTCATTTCCTTATGTTAAATTCAGACAAAACTGAAGTTATTGTTCTTGGCCCCGAACACCTCAGAAACTGATGATATAGTTTCTCTGGATGGCATTGCTCTGGCCTGTAGCACTACCGTAAGAAACCTCAGAGTAATATTTGACCAAGATTTGTCTTTCAATTCCCATTTAAAACAGACCTCAGGGACTGCATTTTTTCATCTGCGTAACATTGTGAAAATCAGAATTGAATTTAAAATCCTTTTTAAAATTACCGTCTGACCTGCATCTCTCTCTGTGTCTGTCTTTCTTTCTGTCTCATTGTGTCATATGGATTACTGTTAGTTTTTCATGTTGATCTGTTCTGTATGACATCTATTGCACATCTGTCCGTCCTGGAAGAGGGATCCCTCCTCAGTTGCTCTTCCAGAGGTTTCTACCTTTTTTCCCCCCTATTAAAGGGTTTTTTTGGGGGGAGTTTTTCCTTATCCGCTGTGAGGGTCCTAAGGACAGAGGGATGTCTGCTGTAAAGCCCTGTGAGGCAAACTGTGTTTTGTGATATTGGGCTTCACAAATAAAATTTGCAAAAAGAAGAGATGTAATTCTAAGGTCCCCAAACTAGACCCCTTCCTGCCTCTGGCTGCACCTAGAGATCTTGTCAATGAATGTCACAAACAGGATAGGTCACAGCCTCTCATTTCACAGTTATTGGCCATATTGCTTTAGTGGTGACCACTTGACAGCTCTGCTCCTTTCTCAACCCAAGCAGAGTGAAGAGCAGAACAGGCAGAATCAATTTTATGCCCAGAATTTCTTTTTCCGAGGACTCCTTATCCCAACTGGCAATTCAATTCAATTCAATTCAAGTCACTTTATTTATCTCCAAGGGGCAATGTAAAAGGGCATGACAGTAGCTATAAAAACACAATCAGCAACACAAAATTAGCACATACACTGCAACATACAACACTCACAATTAAGAGAATAATAATTTATAAAGTGCATGGATTGAAAAGTGTTAAAGTGGTAATAGTGCTTCAGTGTTCAGCGTTGAGGAGCTGGACAGCCCTGGGCCTATACAATGATGCCACTTTATCTTTACTTTTTTAAATTTAGTGGACAGGCCTCTGTGGCAGACACTGCAGTTTTTCTACTTGCATGATTAAGGCCTAGTCCACACGGACCCGTGTACTTCTGAAGCCGTGTATTATTCTATGCGATTTGGCTGTTTGGCCACACACAACCGCACTTTTGGGCCCCCGAAACCGCGTTTCTTTGAAAATCAGAGTCCAGGGTGAAGTTTTTGGAAGACTCCGGTGCCAGCGGTTGCTTGTAGATAGGATAACTGCAGTATTTTATGACCTGTCACCATTGTTTGACGTCAGAGCGAGGGTAAATAGCTCTTTTCTAAAAGTTTACTAACTACTAAAATCCCACATTCTGTGTTAAATACAATATATCTTAACTATATTTACAATGAAGCTTGATTCTGCACTCTGCACTTAGCCCGTATGTGAATGTTTACCATTGCTATGGCAACAAGTGACAGCTGACGTTAGCGTTAGTTAACTTAGCTAAATTGTCCGACAAACAACAACCCATAAAATTATAATTCAGCATATTTAAACAAAATAAAATATGTTTCTGTAGATATTGTAAGTGAGAAATAGACAGTGCAGTAACAGAATATTGGTTTATATCTGTTCAGCACTGCAGAAGTCTGTCATGTGTGTTTTGCAGTAGCAGCTTATGTACAGTATCTAGCCTGCAGCAGAGCTGAGCATTGGGCTCCAGATGTCTGTTAAACTCACTTTTTTCTAACTCCAAACCTCCAGATTATTTTACTGTTAAAAGCTGTAAACTTCAAACTCAACTGATGCTGACTTAAGCAACATAACTTGAGGGCATTATGATGTGTAAATATAGGATTTAGAGGAACAAGAATGCCTGTGGTGGACTAAAGAGACATGAATTAACATTTATTCTACAACAAGTTTTCCATATTAGACAACAAATTACATCCTTATTGTGTGTTTTTTGTTTGTTTGCTTGTTTGTTTGTTTTTGTTTTTTGGTGTGCAACGTTCATGGACAGGCCAGAAAACAGGTTAGTGAACCGTAGAAAGCAGCATGGGGGCCTGTGAAAACTTTCAGAATATTCTCATAGAACAGGTTGATGTCCTACAAGAAATGCTTGCACAACAGTTTGTGTGAAATCCTACGAATTTGTGCACCACAAATGATGTCACCTACAGTTACGTAATTAACCTAAAGATACTGAGGTTCAGGTAATAAAAGTTACTGTGGTTAGATTTAGGAAAAGAAAGTTATGAGTATGTTGAGGACATACCTTAAAATGACTCGCAGCCTTTCGAAATATGTGAGATATGTACGAATTTGGGTGTATTGCTTTTCATAGGAAAACATATGAAAAATTTGTGGGAACAGCTTAAAACTTTACAGTGGTTACTTCTGTTTATATATCTCTTAAGCCCCTTTTCCACTGCACAAAAAAAACACCCGCTAACATCTGTCTTTTAAATGTAATGGGAAAGCTTTTAATTGGCCATAGAAACATACTCACACCCGAGTCAAATAACTCTGCTGTAGACACAGGTATTTATAGTCTCTGGCTCCGATCAGCATTGATTTGAACCCAACACCCATGAACATGCTTATTTTAGCTAATTGAGTGAGAGGGACCGAGCTGCAGACATGATGGCGGACCAGTCTATGTGGCGGACATGGGCGCTGCCATATATCCAATCCATACCGGAAGTCCATACCGGAAGTTGGTCTGTGTGTGTATTATTCGCCAAAGAAGAAGAGGAAGAAGACAACGGAGAAGACGAAGTGAAGAATGCAAACAATACACGTACAACTAAGGGAAACAGCGGTAAGGGAACAAGTCTTTTCATTATTAGAATTAGATAACTTTATTGTCATTGTACATTGTGCAACAAAATTTCTGTTCGGCATTTAGCACTAGCAGTACTAGCTAGTAGTTAGCACTAGCATCGAGTATTAAGCCGAAGGGGGAGAGAGAGAGGGAGTGACGTGCAGCAAAGGGCCACAGGCTGGAGTTGAACCCGGGCCGCTGCGGCAACAGCCTTGTACATGGGGCGCCTGCTCTACCACTAAGCCACCGACGCCCCTTTTCTCCCAGTTTTTGGTTCGCCTGGTCTCCTTGTGTATTAATGCTTGTAACCTCAACTCTGTACTGCTCAATCAAGTTATATACAGCTTTTTTCCCGGAGATATTCTAAAAATAGTAACGAGAGTCGTCTCGTGGTATACGACATGAGCCACCCCCGAGGGTTACCCGGGTCAGATAAATAACGTATGCATAGCCCCGGGTGTCTGCAAAAAATACATTTGTATTATGTTTTAGTAATGCAGAGCACTAATACACATACACATGTGGATACATAAATAGCTGTAGTGCCTCCTCCACCATCAATCAATCAATCAATTTTATTTATAAAGCCCAATATCACAAATCACAATTTGCTTCACAGGGCTTTACAGCATACGACATCCCTCTGTCCTTTGGACCCTCACAGCGGATAAGGAAAAGTCCCTTGGATCGGTAAAATATGGTTGATGTTCAGTATGTTTTCCAGCTATCAATGTTGATTGACTTCTCCTTTTTTCAGATGCACCCCTCTATTTTGAGTGACAAAGCCAGTCTGGGGCACACAACCCTTTCACCAGCCGAGTTTGGGTGTCCTCTCTGCCCCAAATTTAAAATAGAAAAAGGGGAACGAATATGAATATATATGAATATCTGGAATGATATATATGAATATCTGGAATAAAAACTTGTTCACAAAAAAGAGAACTCCAAGTCTACTTCTTTATGTTGCCAATGGTGTAATATTGTGTTTACATGTATTCCTGAAATATAATAGAATACATCTGACAATATGACTAATTATTACGTTCATTTAATAGTTAAATAGTTACAATTAACCATACTGATGTAAGAGTAAGTATGACATTTGTTGTGTCCATGGTTTTCAGCTGTTTTGAATGACCTGATAGTAATCTGCATGTTGCAACTGTAGCCCAATAAATGAAAGTGCTCACTTTATTTAATCTTTGTTAAAAATTAATCCAACTAAAATTGATGTGTTTCCTGATTTTCTGCAATTTTTGTAGGTTTAACTTGATGAGGTCAATGTTATTCCAAACAAAACATGATTGTATTTGAAATAATTGTTGAAATAATTGTTTATATATATATATATATATATATATATATATATATATATATATATATAGAAATTGTTGGTTGCTTTAAAGTTTGTAAATGTATTGCTAAAATAAATAATATTAAAAAGACAGACTTAAAAAACGACTTCTGGGGAAAAAAATGACTCCAGGTATGGACTTTCGGTATGTATGAAACTTCCAGTATGACTTCCAGTATCATAGACACGAAGAAGATTAACTTCCGGTATGGACTTCCGGTATGGATTGGATATATGGCGGCAACCTTGTCGGCAATCTTGTCTGCAGCTGGGTACTCTTGGATTTAGTCGCAAAATACAATGAAAGGCCACCGCAAAAATACTGTCTGTCTCTGTATAAACAGCACTCAAACATAGATACGAATTAGATTGTGTTGAGTCAGAATCTGAAAAGATAAAACATGCAACTTAAAAAAAAAAATAAGACCTCAAATGTCAAAATATATATGGAAGTGAAAAGTGAAAATAAATTATTCATTCAAAAGAATCACCAAAGTGAATCAAAATTATATTTAACCTGAAAAAACGTTTCATACATGTATTTTTATTTTGAATACATTGTTGTATTTTTTAAAATTCAAGATCAACACATGAATTTTCTGTTTCAAATTTTATTTTTTCAAGTACAAAACTTTGGACCCTAATGTAGCTCCATAGAATTTACACATGTATAGTTAAGTAATGTAACTTTGCGCAGTGTGATGATTTGTTGGCTAAAAGACAGAATGACTGTGCCAACAGGCAGGGTTTTCGAAACAAAAGCAGCCTTTCATGCAGCAGCACTGGAGGTAAAGTCATAGGATTAAAAAATGTGTAATGCTAGGCGGGTGATTGCCAACCAGTGATAAGTCACAGAGAAAAATGGTTTTGCTTTTGCAAACTGCAACCAAAATGATAAATGTTTGGTTGTGAAATAAGCCTTCTGATTCTTTACTTAAGTAAAAAAAGCAATAGCAGTTTAAAAAGTTTACTTCAAGGAACAAAGCATGTGTTATTATGTACACATCACATATACTTAGCATATTTATCGAGCAGACCATTCTGGTGTGTTTTAATTTTTAGTTAATGTAGTTAACATTCATAAGTGTATTATATAAATCTCTCTGCTCCCTCCGTTTCTTACTTTATCCTGCTCTAATCTCCTCTTCTCACCTTTCCCTTTTAGTGCCCCACTTCTTTACTTCTGGTGTATTTGCCTCTCTTCTCAATTCTCATCCTTCACACCTCACATTCTCTTACTTTTCTATTTCTCCTTTTCTCTTCCCTCTTTGCGCCCATCTGCTCTCCTCCTCTCCCCTCTGTTTTCTCCATTACTTTCTTTTTCCTTCCTCTCTTGCTTTTATTTCATCTTCCCCCTTCTCCTTCCTTTTAGCTCCTTTTTCTCTCCTCTCCCCCATCTTTATCTCCTCTCTTCACTTATCTCCCCTCCTGTTGTTGTTTCCTCCTCCTCTCCTTGCATTACATTTATTTAGCGAATTCCCTCCTCTTCTCTTATTTCCTCTCTTCACCTCCTCTCTACTCCTGTCCTGCCCCCCCCCATTTCCTCTCTTCTCTTGTTACCTTGTCCCCTCTCTTATCCTATTTCTTCCTACTCTCATTTTATTGTTTCCTCCTCTCCTTTGCTCTCTAATCCTCTAATTTCCTCCTCTCTGTGTATTTCCTCTCTCCTCTTCTTGTTTCCTCGCCTCCATTTGTTTCCTCCACTTCTTTCCTTGTTTCCTCCTCTCCTCTCCTCCTCTGTCTTTTTCCCCTCTTCTTGTTTCCTCTGCTCCTTGCCTCCTCTTCTGTCTCTTTTTTTGTAAATTCACTTAAAGTTAATTGCTTCCAGCAGGCTTTTCTCTCAGTCTGTCACGCTGCTCTCTGTCATGTGATGACACTGTGCCGGTCTTGTTATCGGGGGCTGTGGATTGCTGCAGGGTGGAGAGGCCCATTGCACATGAACTGGCCTGATGACTTCATCGCGTGTACACTGTGTGTTCACGCTTGCTACTACAGCCATGAGATCCTCTGCAGTGTAAAGAGAGACCCTTCTGCTGGTTGCTGTTTGGGACCGGATAACAGATCTCCCAAATGGCCGAGGAGGTTTTAATTCCGTCGGGGAAAATCACATCGGTAAGTTCAGACTGACTGCATAAATCAGGTCAAATCTAAAGCCAGGGTCGTCAGCTGACTGATCCCCTATTGTTCTCGACACAGAGTCCCAGCAGCTAATAGCATTTACTACCTACTTTCAAACTTTAACATTCCCTTGGGATATAGAAGATTAGTAGCTGCAACTCTGTAAGATCTTAGATCATCAGACCTTACAATCATCAAATTTGTGATGATAAAACCTATTCTAAAAGCAATTACTTTTTTATTTTAAAAAACTTGGAGCAATATTCTTTAGATAGTTTTTGTTCTTGGGTGAACTCAATAATATCTTCAGTGGGGCAAATTAAATAATATGAAGTAAACTGTACAGTTTTAGTCCAGTTTACATGAAAATGCACTTCGGTCAGCTCCAAGTCAACATAAGAAAGACATCAGACAATCTTCAATATTTTGACCACCTCTTCTGCGTATTGTGTCATATCTACTTTGAATAAGTAGCACTGACAAATTGTACATTTTTAAAATTATGAATTAGTTGGATAAAGAGTTAACATTTTTTTCAGTCTCTTAGTTCATTGGCTAATCTTCCAAGAGTCGTCAAGTCCTCTCTGGTATTTTTCTTTGTGATGTCGTAGTAACTTCTTAATTGGATATATCTATACAGATCTTGCTTTACTAATGATGAAGTCTCTCAAAGTTTTAAAATACAATTTCATCTTTCTGTATAATGCCACATAAAGATGTTACAACTTTTTTAATCCAACATTTATCATAGATTTTTTACTCACTCAGAATTTAATGTCTTTTCTAATTTGTCCTTTTATTACCGCTCTCTACACCCTCAAAACTGATACCCATTGGTTTTCCAGTCTATCTACGTATCTTTGCAGGTTTATATCCAGTAGTGCACCCTCTATATGAGCATTACTGTAGATATCATTCTATAATCAGTGTCTTCCCATTGTGCCTCTTAAGATGGGTTACACCAACACAAAATAATGCCCTGATCCATGCTGGAATACAATAATATTTCAAACATGGTAAACCCAGCCACCTATTTTGCCTTGCCATATAAATCTTGATACCATTTTTTTATTCTGTGAATTGGTTTGAGTAATTGTACTAGGGAGGGTTTGGAAAAGAAATATAAAAATCTTGCTTGAACATTGGTTTTAATTCTTTAAATTCCTGAACTGAACCTTAAAAAGGTATGAGATTCCAAGATCTTTGATTTTACAGTACAGAGTGTCATTTTTTCACACATTCTTTCTAGAAATATTTGCAAAAATACCAGGGGACCAGGTGCAGCCTTGTTATACATTACTCTTTCTAATGTGAGGTTTGGATGAGTTACCATTTATTTTGTTTCTTGCTGTGGGGTGTCATGGATAGCTTTTATAGTGTTTATCATCATTTCATTTATACCAAATTATTTAAAATTTTTCCAATGTCAACTGACAGGTTCAAAAGCTTTTTCTGTGTTTCATCCTAGTATTATTACTTTTTATACCCCTGTGCCAGTGACAGGCATTATCTGGTTCCCATTGTTGCGAACATGATATCATTGAGGTAGCAAATATCCACTTGGACTCAGGTCAGAGGTCAATGTTACCTTGTCTGTCTCATTCTTGTGAATGTGATATCCCAGGAACACCTTGAGGGAATTTTTAAAAATTTGGCGCCAACGTCTACTCAACGATAAATTGATTAGATTTTGGCAATAATAAGTCAAACGTCATTGTCACTGTGACTTCGTCTGTCTCATACGTGAAAGCATTATCTCAAGAACACCTTGAGAGTTGTTTTTTTTTTTCAGATTTGGCACAAACATTTGTTTGATCTCAACCATAAACTGATTAGATTTTGGTGGTCATGGGTCAATATCAGTGTGACCTTGCATCCATCCCACTCCACGTGGACTCAAGAATTAACTGATTAGCATTTGGTGGTCAAAGGTCAAAGTCACTGTGACCTCACAAAACATGTTTATGGCCATTAGTCAAGAATACAAATAAAATTATGACAAAAGGTCATACAGATGTTTATTAGGATATGATAATGATGATATTTTATATCCAAAAGGTCAAAGGTCAGATTCACTGTGGCATCATAATGTTCTGTAAAATACACTTTCCTGGCCATTATTCAATGTCATATCTCAGGAACAGAAGGGGAGACATTTGGTCAGATAATGAATTGAAAACACTAATCTTGGGTGCATAGACCTTCTGTGCTGCCAGGGGGAAGATGTTTGTAAAAAACATACATGTTTTCACAGGCATGGATGTTAACAACCACAAGCTGGTAATTTTAGTTCCTTATGTTGTTGATAAAGAATAAAGTGTAGAGTGGATCCTATATTATTTTGTGTTTGATGCATGTGTATAAATCCTGTCTGTCTGCTGTGAAATAAACAAGGGAGGATTTTTTTCCTCCTTCCTCCTAGCCATTATAGATGTGTATATATGGTAGTCAGGTAGTAATCTTATCTTACCCCCCCCCCCCCCCCCCCCCCCCCCCCCCCCCTTTAGGTAACCTTGACAATTCAAAGTTAAGCTGGATATATTTCTCTTGACCAGATAATGGTCACACTGTTGGGAAAAGGTTCTGTCTTTGTCTCTCTGCTCCCTCACAATTGTCAGCCAACCATGCCGTTTGGTTTGCGTGAGGAATGTGAACAATGCAAACAAGATGTTTTTTAAGAGCAAATTAAGAGCTTCATGTCAAATTAAGACTTCCACTCACATATTTTCTGTTAAAGGTATACTAAGCACTATTTTTTGGTTACTGTTTGAAAACACAACATCCAGTTGGCCCCTCCTTCTTACACTGCTTGTAGGTCAATGTATCCTCATAGAACTCTTTGTTTGATATCCTACGAAAAATGTACATCTGAGAGTTCATATATCCTATGAATTAGTGCCCCACAAATGTCGTTGTGCCCTTAACTTTAAGTTACATAATAAATGTAGAGTCACTGACCTTAATTTTAGGAAAAGAAACATGATGAGGACATAACTTAAAATGTCTCAAAGTTCAGCTAAAGTTCACGCCTCTTCTGGGCAAAGTCCCAGGGGAAGGTCTGTAGTTTTGTGACCCATCCACCACCACAACCTACCTCCACTGGACCACTTGGGACTGCTTCCTTACTCCTTACCTGTCAAGTTTTTGGGTTTGAAAATAAGGGAAAGTCAGTAATCTAGAAAACTGGCGAGTTTTGTTTTGTTTGTTTTTTTTGTTGGACGAGTGCCCCCACATAGATTGCGCCCTGGGCGGTCGCCCACATTGCCCATAGCAAAACCCGTCCCTGGGTGTACAGGAAATAAAATAACCACTTGTCAACCAAACCCGCTGTCGACACTAACCTCACGACAACTGCCACCCAGGCTACTGCAGGTGGCAGTTCTCGCGAGGCTAGTGACAGAGTTAAGTTTGGAGAGGCAGAGGAATGTTTTGGGTTTTTTAAAATTATATTATAATACGGGAGATTTATGGGAAAATACTGATACGGGAGGACGGCGGGAAAGAGGGGTAAAATACGGTAGTTTCCAGGCCAAAACGGGAGACTTGACAGGTATGGTTTACTCCCATCAGTGCATTGTGCACTGCAGCCTCCCAGACTAAGTGCTTTATGCACCAATTACTGACTCATAAATGTGTGGGATAAGTATTGATTTTGGGGCATTCCTTTTCATAGAAACAAACAATGAGAATAAACTGTTTGTATGTAGCTTAGTTAGCTATCAGAGGATAGCTAACTAAGCTATTACCTACCTGTCCAACACAAAACAGGCCAACTGTCTCTTCTTCCCCATCCTCTTTTTCAGTGCTTGCACTCGCAATTTTGAAAAAAGCTTTGTACGCTTTGCGTTTCGCCTTGCTATATTTTGCTTTTCTTTTAGTCCGGTCCCTACCTTTTTATAAAGGTCTGACCTCACCTGCGCATGCTGCTTTTGGCTTAGGGCTACTCGCCCATAAACCAACTGTACTGCTGTACAGATTATAAAGTCCCCTAGGGTAAATTTGTGATTTGTGATATTGGGCTATAGAAATAAAACTGAAGTGACTCACAACAATCAATGAAGCAATCACGGCCACTTCACACAATGATTGGTGAGGTGTTTGGAGAAGTATAAGTATGCATCGGAACTTCTCTCACAAGCTCTTTTTTTTTTTAACTATATCTGTCACTTTTAATGTGAACAACTGAATGCAACACCATAAATGTCTTCCAGGAAGGACTGTCTGAAAGTGTACTTTTAGACATGGCCTGTTAACATTTTTTACAAACTACTTTGTTTCAAGCATACCCTGCCCTTGAAGGTTCAACCACCCTTATACCTCTTATATTAACATATTTAATGTGTAATTGTAACATCAATCATTGGCACTTCAGTTCCCTCTCCAGGCATGTTTTAAAGTAGGCCTACACAAAATACTGATTTAAATTTTAACATGGTTTTCCCACATAAAAATAAAAAAGCCCTAGCGCTACTAGGGCTAGACTCATGACTGGCTGACTGGTGAAAGAGCAGTGTGTATCAAGAGCTTATTGTGCTCAGTAAACATCTTCTGTCTCTGTATGAAGTCCACCATCTCCTGGCACCACCTGAGTGGTTAGGAAAGTTGATCAAATGTGTTTATTCCTAATCCTATAAGTTTCTCTGTATCAAATTTCCTAACACATCTGTCTCTCTCTCCTTTGCAGCAACTGACCGGCTCTTTGTTGGCGGTGGCATTCCTTACCTCCTTTGGTAGCTCCATGCTTTATGGCTACAATCTGGCAGTGGTCAACTCCCCTGCTGTGGTAAGATCCATGTTTACACACACACACACACACCTACACACACACACACACACACACACACACACACACACACACACACACACACACACACACACACACACACACACAGAACCTGTGTGATAAGTGATTTTTAGCTTATTTATTTCTTGCATTTGTCAGGATTTTTTGTTGTAATGGTTCATTTGCTGGTCTGCTCAACACTTTGATTTACAGCAAGTTATTAAAACAGCTGATTAGAGAGGATAAAGAGTCTGATTTACTTAAATTCATGATCACAGATCCTCATACAACAGTTTGTATGATATACAAATGAAAACCGTAAGTGACATTACGTTCTTAGCGTAGAGTTATGTACTTTAATGTAAAGTTACGTAATTCACATAAAGAAACAGAAGGTAGGTTTAAGCAAGTGAAGTTATTGTGGTTAGATTTAGGAAAAGAAACACGGTGAGGACATACCTTAACATAACTCAAAGTTCATGAAAGTTCACACGGATTCGAACACCTGTCTCCTGGGGAATGTCCTGTGCATCCACTAACCCAACCTCCCTCCTAAGTGGATCACTCAGGGCTTTACTCCTGTCACTGCATTGGTTACATGATTGCAGCTTTCCAAAATACATGGGTTATGCACAAATTACTGGCTCATAAATTTTTCATGAATGATTACATGAGATATGTATGATTTTGTGTGCATTACTTTTTGGAGGAAAACCGACAAGTAGTTTATGAGAACAGCTTGTCTGGATTGAAGGCCTCAGTATACACAAAATATGGCCTTTTTAAATATTTCTACAAAGGCATACAAATGTACAAACTCAGTGATTTCATTTTTACTACTCATAACTTTTCTCATGGTGTTCAGTGCAAAATACAAATCATATACTTTCCTAAATTGATACAAAATTACATTAACTCATAAGCAGATCTCCATTAAAATAATATTAAGAAAAGAACATTACAACAAAGTAACGCTCATATCCATCTAATTACCATTTACTGGAAACACCAGTATGGTCATGATCACAAGGTGGATTTATCAGCACTTTAGCTGTTTTAATCATCCTAAAGTCAAATATCTGCTTCCATAAAATTCTGTAGTTGGTTAGTTCGCTTTCACACCACAAACCACACCAGAGTTTGTCTGGAAACAGACCCACCTTTTCAGACAGTCTTGGTTAGATTGTTTGGTCTGTACCAGGGTTTGATTGACAGCTTTCACACCAACCCAAATGAACAGTATTAACCCAGCAAAGGGGAGTAAATTTATTTTAACCCAACCAAACAGGTTAGGTATTGAAGCACCCTCAAAGCACCCTCCTGAGGTCTTTTCCATCAACATCAGGCTTTAAGAGCAAATCACATGCAGTAAATATTCCAACTGAATAATGGCATGTGTATGCCAGTCTTCCTCCTGCAGTTGGTGGAAGTGCTGCAGGTCCACCAACTAATGCCATCACATGGTAAACTGATTAGGAGGCTGAGGTCAAAAAAGAATTGGGGATTTGATTAGACAGAGAGCTGGAAGTGTGTGTAAAAAAGAGAAAGAAATAAAGAAAGTTTGTTCGTACTGGTCTTGTGAGACCAGGACATGTTGGCCACATGATACACAAAGACAAGGTTTCCTCTCTCGTCAGGAAGGAATGCTCTCTGATTGACTTGAAGAGGTGGGACTAACCAAATCCTCTCTAATGCAGTCCCCTCTTATGAAAGTACTGAGTGGTAGCGGAACCTTGCCCAAGAGGATCTTAAACATCAGGCAGGTGTCAGAGCTTTTCATTAAATATTCCCAACTCGCATGTTGCAGTGATGGTGAGAATTGGGTTTTCTGTCTCGTACATTAGGAGCCTGCTTGTACACAGAGAGAACAGACTTTAGTGCTGTAAATTTTGAGTTCAGCTTGTCATACAGTATGTTATGGTGGGGATGATCATTGAATTTATGTATAGTTATGCTGCTGTAGTTGTTAGCCAGATTGTATTTGGTTATTTGATAACTTTTTTTCACTTTTTTCTTAAAGGACAAAGTGGAAACAAGGTTTGGGTTAACCTTAACCCTATTTTATATGTGAGAACCCTAACCCAAGGCAGTTTGTCAGTTCATCTTACTACTCGGGTGATCTCTTAAAAGGATAGTACAACCCAAAATGAAAATTCAGCCATTATCTACTCACCCTCATGCTGAGGGAGGCTCTGGTGAAGTTTTAGAGTCCTCACATCCCTTACGGAGATTGGCGGGGGCAGCGGCTAGCACACCTAATGACTGACGGCGCCCCACAACCACAAAATATCTTCAACATGCTCATCCGTAGTGATCCAAGTGTGCTGCAGCCCCAACATAAAAAGTTGTTCCGAAAGACATCATTTGAACTGTTTTTAGCCTCATTGTAGCCTGTAGCTCTGACTGCTTCTATGTGCTCTGCACTCACATGTGCGTGCTTGCGTGAGACCAGCGAAAGCACGAGTAGATAATGACTGATTTTTCATTTTTGGGTGCACTATCCCTTTAAGCTTTTTTGATTACTTTTTTCACTTGTTTCAAAAGTTTTACATGTAAGATCACTTGAATGATCTCCCCAGAGGCTCCGTGTGGCAGTGGAAAAAAAAAGTTTAATATTTAATCAACTAAAACATGTGTCATATGGCCTGCCACACTTCAACAGTGGTGGCTTGAGTTTCCCTAGCTAGATTAGCTACAGATTCCCAATCCAAAATGGAAAAGCTGTGGAAAATAGAGAAATTAATGGTGCATATATAGATTTTTTTACTTTCATTGTCAACATTACAAAGTTTAAATATTAAGTAAGTAAGGGTTAATGCCCAACGAGGTGTCCATTATCAGGAATTAATGGACGACGCAGAGACGTTAACCGTCCGACATGAGGTCCAGTGAAGGGAAGTGAGATGATGGCTAAACGTTACGTGATATTATTCAGGAGATGATTATTTCAGAAAGCCAGTGCACTTCTTAACGCTTGTGTATTACAGACTCTGGTGGTCAGAGGATGATGTGCAAAAAACAAACAAACCTTGAGATATTACTTTAATGATTCATTGGCGTTCATTTATAGGCCCAAGAAAATTTGTTTCAAATAATCAACATCCAAATAGTAGGCTAGTCAAAATCGTTTTTAATTGCAACAAATAATTCATAAGCATATAGGCCTAGTAGTTGAGATTAAATCATATAAACACATTAACAAATTAACGATTGTTTCCTATTTAAAATAAAATGCTACATTATCATTAATAGTGAAATTTGAAAGTGATATGGGTATGTCCATCATAGTGGCATTTGAACTGCCCATTTCATTGTCTTCTTGGTGTTGGGCTCATCCTTCTCATCTTCTAAATTATTTAGCTAATTCTTCCGGTGTCACCACCTTGTGCCGTTTCTCCCTTTTCTTTTCATTCTCTATCCTCTCTTCTTCTGCATCCCATTCATCAAAATGATCAAATTCACCAAATAAATTAGAAACGATTAGGGATGCACCGAATATTCGGTAACCGAATATATTCGGCCGAATATTGCAAAAAAAACAACAACACACATTCGGTGGAATAAGTTAAAAGCAAGGCCGAATAATAGCGGTGTGTTTTGATAACGCAATCAAACAGCATGCCGTGACGGGCGGAGTAAAATGTCAGCAGTGTGGCGATCCGTCCGTCACTGCACTCGCATTTGCGACTAAAAATAGTTTGGAGCAAGCAAAATAGGCTTAAATCATTCAGCTCACTGTGTGAGTACAGATTTCAACCACCAGCAGAAACGATAGACGAATCCCACTGGATGTGGGTTGAATGGGGGTCACAGACACAGACAGTAATGTATTCCTGTCAAATACGGCGGCCATCGGCTTACCGGCGGCGACGGAGAAGTCGGCTCCAATAAAATCCTCTTCTTGGCGTCATGACTGCCCAGTAGTACCTGAACAGCCGAGCCAGCCGAACACAGGTATGTGGTGTGTCAGAGGAGAAACGAGCCGTTCACATTTCTGTCATTGTGGCAGGTAACGGCCCACAAACCTCACCGCGCTTGGGTCCATGTCATTGGTCCGACAGCCCATTAGTTCGACATCCCGTTAACGGGATGTCCGACTGTCCGCGGTGCTGCGGGCGGCGGGTGTATGGTGCGCCGCGACCAGCTCTGGGTCAGCTGGGAAAGCCTTGAGGCGGAGCAGGCTCACGGCTTATGCGTTTGTCACTTTATTTTTGATTTTAACCCACACCATGATCTTTTCCTGACCATAGCCAAGTGCCCCCTATGTTAATCACTTATTGATGCTGTTTTTGAAGTATGAATAAGTCAATAAGTAATTTATTCCATTGAAATATCAGTGATGTATTATAGAAAAGTGATTAATCTTTTTATAAATGACAAAAGGCACATCTGCCTCATTTTCACTGTGGTATCCTGATACTACTCAGAACCGTGATATTTTCATTGGTATCGTACAGTGGGTCCCAATTTTGGTACCGTGACAACACTAATCTAGAGGGGGTTCATCTGCAAAAACTAATGAAAAACTAAATGACGATATTCGGTATTCAGTACTCCCATTGTAATCCGTTGCCTCTGCTCTGAGTCTCCATTGCTATGGTTACAAACTGGCAGTTGAGCCAGCGCAATAATTTAGAACCTGTCATCAGGCAATTTGACCGGAACGTCTTTTTAGCTGTCCTATAACACCTTTTAACGGACACCCTGCAGCCAATCAGAATTGAGTATTCACCCAGACCATGGTATAATTGTATAATGGTATAAAAATATATTTTGCGGCTCAAGACAGATTTTTTTATTTTCATTGACCAAAAATGGCTCTTTAGAAACCAAAGGTTACCGACCTCTGAACTAGTTGATTAAACCTTACTACCCTTGCTAGACTGCACCAGAAATACTTGTCGGTTATAGTCCCCTCTAGACACGTGTTAAATACTTATGCTAATATAAGGTCTGGTTTACATTCAAAGACTGCATCTATGTTTGCTATGAAAACTTTCCCTGTACTAATGCAAACTCTCTTACTGACAAGTGCGGTCTGTGCTGGAAGTTGCAGTTTTCTTTGCCTGTGTTTTTTTTTAAGTCTGTGCCCCGTCCTATATGTGTTTTCTAGACAGCAATTGATTTTTGTATTAATGACACTCCTAATCTCGCTTGCCCAGCATGCATTTGAATCTCAGGTTTGGGGGGTTTACTCAGACAGTCTGCATGTGTTACTGGATGATTATCTACCTTTTTTAAATCCAGTTTAATCTGGAAAACTTCTGGTGGGAGAGACTTTCTTATTGCTGGAACCAAATGGAACTCGTAAGCTCGTGTTTATGATGTGGGAAGTCATGAACACAAACTTGTGAACTCTGAGTTCTTAGAAAATGTTCACTTACAAGAGCATTCATATGGATTTTTCTTGTGAACGCAGTAAACACAACCCCATTTGAAGGGAGCATATATCCACATTGATGAGAGAAATGGGACAGTAACTTGATGTTAAGATTGGGTCTTTGTCAGGTTTAGTAGAGTCAAAATTGTGGCTGTGTTCATGTTTGATTGAAGTCCTGAATTTAGTTTTACTTAGGTTATCAGTTTGTTAAAGAGCAGAGATAGAATCAACCAGAAAAGTATATAGAACTCTGCAGGGGAGCCATCGGGTCCTGGTGCTTTGTTATTAGACAAAAGATTGAGAGCAGTCGTATGTTTATTCTTTGTTAATGGTGAATCAATTATGTTGGCTTGTTCTTAATGCTGACACGAGCTGGTATCCTCTTGCCTTGGGTTCTTTTTTGATGAATATAGATTGGCACACAAGATTTTATTTATACCTTCAGGTAGGGCTGGGTGGTATGGCCTAAAATCAATATCACGGTATTATTTTGGGGGAATGCAGTGACGGTATGATATCGTGTTATTGTCTTCTCTCTGTTTTTTACACCGTAAATAAAACAATTTAAAAAGCCATTCAAGTCTAGGATGGAAACTATTTATCATCAGAAGTAAAACGGTTGCTAATCCATCTATTATTGTGTATAAAACATAACATAGTACTTATAAACGTTAGAGGGAAGAGGGAGGGCCGGCGGCTCCCGGGCCCCTTCTCTGGCGGGCCTGGGTTTGGTGCAGTCGGGCAGGCCACCTCCATCACATAGCGAGGGAGGTGCGTGAGGCAGGCAGGCCAGCCGGCCACCGGGCCCGTTCTGCCACTGTAGCCGGAGTACTGTGGTATGACGGTAACCACAAAAGCAGTAACATGGCTCAATTTTACCGCGGTAAGTTACCGTCACCGTGAACACTGCCCAGCCCTACCTTCAGGCAGGGGTGAAAGTAGTTTTAAATTCTTGCCAGTACTATTACCAAAACATTCATTGCTTCATATTGTTCACATCTCCTCGCTTCATGCATTTTTAAAAAGCAAAGTCAAAAACCAAACAAACAAATAAAAACATTTCAATGTTGGAGTATGGAGTAGAAAGTAGAAAGAAATTAGAAACACTTCACAATGTGTATAGTAAATTATTTGTTTTAATGTTTAGGGTCCTGGCATGTATGAAACCTTAAGAACACTTAAAACCATGCATGTCATTCAATAAACGGACAAAGTGGTGTTTAAAACTGCATATATTGCTAGCAGATCTATTTTCTGGCCTAAAGTGCGGTCGTGACTGGTTCTGAATGTGGGCTTTAGCAGGCAGCCGCTCTCTCCTCTTCCTGGTACTGCGTACTGCCACTGAATCTTTTAGAAGTATGCCGGACCGTACCGGCTTACTTTCAAGCGCTTGCCTTTGCCATCCTTTCGTGTGTAAGATAAGACACACCTTTATTGATCCCACAATTGAGAAATTCCAGTGTTACAGCAGTCAAGGTTAAAGAGTCAAATTAAAGATTTTAATATTTAAAAACTTAAAAATCTAGGCATGCAGAAAAAAGTACAAAAGATACACAAGAAACAGCAATAAATAATAACAATAATAATGAGCAGTGGATAAAAAAGTGAGCAATGGATTAAAGTGAACATATTTAGTGCAAGTGAATATTGAAAGTGCAAATAACAACATGGGGGACAGCAATGCTTATAGTGGTGTCCATAAAGTGTCCATAGTGTCCCTAAAGTGTCCATGGTGCAGTTTACTGTGATCAGTGCTAGTTATGTAGCCTGACAGCAGCAGGCAGGAAGGACCTGCAATAGCGTTCCTTCACACACTTTGGGTGAATCAGTCTATCGCTAAAGGAGCTCTCCAGAGCTTTTATCTCAGCCTGCAGAGGACGGGAGTCATTAGTCCTCAGAGATGACAGCTTGGCTGTCATCCGCCTTTCTCCCACTACCTGCACAGAGTCCAGAGAGCATCTCAGGACAGAGCTGGCCTTCTTGATCAGCTTGTCCAGTCTCTTCCTATCTGCAGCTGAGACGCTGCTGCCCCAGCAGACCACTCCGTAAAAGATGGCTGATGCCACTACAGTGTCAAAGAAGGTCTTCAGGAGCGCCCCCTGCACTCCAAAAGACCTGAGCCGCCTCAGCAGGTAGAGTCTGCTTTGGCCTTTCCTGTACAGTGCTGTTATGTGGTTAGTCCAGTTCAGTTTATTGTTAAGATGAACACCCAGGTCCTTATAAGATGTCACCATCTCAATGTCCTTTCCCTGGATGTTCACCGGTGTTGGGGGGAGGAGTCTGCACCTGCGGAAATCCACCACCACCTCTTTGATTTTCCCCGCGTTGATCTGAAGGTGGTTCCTCAGGCACCAGTCCACAAAGTCCTGGTTCAGTTCTCTGTACTCCCTGTCGCCCCCATCTGTGATGAGGCCGACGATGGCAGAGTCATCAGAGAACTTCTGCAGATGACAGGTGGGGGTGTGGTATGAAAAGTCTGCAGTGTAGACAGTGAAGAGGAAAGGTGCCAGCACCGTCCCCTGCGGGGCCCCCGCACTGCAGACAACCAAGTCCGATACACAATCCTGGGTCCTGACATACTGCGGCCTAGGCTGACCAAACGTCCTCTTTTGCCCGGACATGTCCACTTTTCACGTCCTGTCCGGGGCGTCCGGGGGTGTTTGTGTGTGTGTGTTAGAGTGCGGCACGGGCCGCATATTTCTGTCCGAACCCGAACCGAGCCCGACGTTATTTAATGACCAAAGCACTGAGTTTGTGCCACACAGTTGTTACGGTTACAGGGTATTTAACAGGACAGGGCGACAAGGCGGAGGCTGGCGGTGGGAGGTCCGAGACTTCCAGCGTGGGGAGAGGTAGAAACAAACAGCCAATGTGTGTCTGTGTGTGTTATGTTCAGGTGTTGTCACGTAAATAACAGTGCCCAAGCAATAAACAGGACAGACAATAGAATTTTATTTATTTTTACACTACATTTCGCTGACCGAATCCGACCCCAGCCCGTATACAATTTATAGCTACATTTTTGACCAAACCGGCCCGACCCGTCGGGTACCGTCAGCTTGGATCGCCACACTCTAGTGTGTGTATGTGTCCCTATTGGGTCCTATCTGAATTTCTATCTTTGAGAGATATTATTTTGTAATATAACTGAATTTTCTATCCATACATATAAATTTAAAATATATTAAAATGATAAGGCATCTTTGAGTAAACTGCAAGTATCATTTAAATAGGCTATGTCGTGGCCGGGCAGAGTGTCCTCTTTTTTGGAAATCAAAATATGGTCACAGTACTGCGGCCGGTCTGTGAGGTAGTCCAGGATCCAGGATGTGAGGTGATTAGCCACCCCTATGTGCTCCAGTTTGTCCCTCAGAAGCGCAGGCTGTATGGTGTTGAAAGCGCTGGAGAAATCAAAGGTGTAGGTATGGCATGTATAATTCTACTTCCCCCTTGCTCTGAATGGACTGTAAACCTATATGGCGAATACTGCCCCCATCAGTTCCAGAAGAGTCATAGCATCTAGTCTTACGCTGGTATCGGTTCTTCCGAAAAAAAAAAAAAAGAAAATCATTATGGTATCGAAAGGTATCGCAAGTATCGGTTCTCATGATATCATTAGACATGACAACTTCTTAGCCTATGGACTGAGATCATTGGTATATTGGTGTATATACATGAATATATATATATATATATATATATTGTCAGAGCTGGCTCAATTCTCTGGCAAACAAACGCAAGAGGGAATGTAACTACAAATGATATTTATTTTACAAACGTAATCAACAGAGACTTAAGCTAACAAAATACAACAATCTATGTCTGTAATGTGAAATGTCAGTAGTGACTGCGGGTGCATGGCTGTGTGTGTGGGTGTGTTGGATGCAAACTAAAATGAAAAGGGACAACAGATGAGCTGCAGGATCAAGCCGGGAATGGGAAGCCAAGAGAGAGACCGGGCGGATTCCGCAGGTATTCATAGCCACAGCCCCACCCACTAAGGCACACACCGGAGGCCCATGAACAATCACGCTCTGAAACAGAAAGGAGAGAGGCCAAGCAAGACACCACATACGCGCACAGAGAGATCCAAACAACCCCACCCCACTTGGGGTTGTCACACCCCCCCCCTTAAGACGGGACCCCAAAGGGGACCCGTCACACCAAACCCGCACCTAAAACCTAGGAGCGGCTGGGCCACTTACAACCTAACATCTCACAATCACACCCACACATTAAATAACAGGAGTAATCCCCCTCCCAAAACCCAACCATGACTCACCCCCTCGTCCCCATACTCCGCAACCTGGTACCGGGGAAGCCTATTTAAGAGAGTGGAAGACAGGGGAAGAACAGGAGAGTAGAGGTAGGGATAAAATTACATGTGAAAACATACAGACTACACATGACACTTGACCCAACACCCCAACCTATACTCTATGGCAGAGGCGCCCTTGACAAAGCATCTGCCAAGACATTATCTCGCCCTTTAATATGACGTATTTCTAAATCGTACCCCTGCAAAAAGAGAGACCACCTGACCAGCCTCTGGTATGGAGATTTCAGGGTGCCCAGGAACGTCAAAGGGTTGTGGTCTGTATAAACAATAAGAGGTGCCGTCCCTCCCACGTACACCTCAAAGTGCTGTAAGGCCAAAATGAGTGCCAATGCTTCTTTTTCTATAATCGAATAATTGGCCTGATGATGGTTAAACTTTCGAGAAAAGAAGCAGACCGGTCTTAACACCCCCTCGTCCCCTCCCTGGAGCAGGACGGCACCGGCCCCGACCTGGCTGGCATCCACCTGCAACACAAACTGTCTGTCAAACCGTGGGGCAGCCAACACAGGACATGAACACAGCAAAGATTTCACATTTTCAAAGGCCTGTTGGCACTCATCAGACCATGTAAACTTAGCTCCCGCCTTCAACAATTCAGTCAGTGGAAAGACAACAGTAGAGAAATTTCGACAGAAACTTCTATAGAAGCCAACCAAACCCAGAAACCGCTGGAGTTCTTTCTTTGTAGTCGGCTGTGGAAACTCAGACACCGCTCGCACCTTGGCCTGCACAGGAGAAACCTTACCCTGACCTACCACACGGCCCAAGTAAGTAACAGTTGCCCTAGCAAAGGCACATTTGGCCAGGTTAACTGTCAACTGTGCCTCAGCCAACCTCACAAACAATGCTCTTATTCTCTGCAAATGCGAATGCCATGTATCACTACATACTACCAAGTCATCTAAATACACTGAACAGCCCTCCAACCCATGCACAACCCGGTTCATAAGCCGCTGAAAAGTGGCCGGGGCGTTCTTTAAACCAAAGGGCATAACAGTGTAGGAGTAGAGGCCTGAAGGGGTCACAAAAGCAGCAATTTCTCTTGCTGGCTCTGACAAGGGCACCTGCCAATAGCCCTTCAAAAGGTCGAACTTGGACACAAAGTTAGCAGACCCCACTCTATCTACACAGTCATCCATGCGTGGCAAGGGAAATGAATCGGACTTGGTGACAGAATTAACCTTTCTCATGTCTGTACAAAACCGCGGAGTGTTATCCGACTTTGGCACCAACACACAAGGCGACGCCCAGCTGGACGCAGACGGAACAGCAATGTTATTCTTAAGCATGTAATCAATCTCAGAGTTCAAATGGCTAAGCTTTTCAGGCCCCATGCGGTAAAACCGCTGTCTGATCGGCTGCGCCTCACCCACATCAATATCATGCTCAATCCAAGTGGTACGAGATGGAACGTCACCAAAAAGCTGCGGGAACTCCCCGATCAGCTCCACCAGCTCGACCCGCTGTTCAACAGGAAGGTGCGACAACAAGGAATCCAGATTACACAACGACTCAGAATTTTTCAACCTACCACTCAACAAACTATCATCAGGTTCAGGAACGCCGTCAGACTCCTGCGCCACACTGCAGGTGTCCACTGCGAGCGCAGGACCCCCATCCCCTTTTACGCACTCACCATCCCCAGAGCGCTGATAATATGGTTTCAGCAGGTTCACATGGTACAGTTGAGACGACTTCCTACGACCTGGAGTAGCAACACGATAGTTTACATCAGAGACTTTTTCAGACACAGTGTATGGACCAGTAAACTTAGCCTGAAAGGGCGACGTGACCAGCGGTGTCAGCGCGAGGACCTGGTCCCCAGGACTAAACTCATGGCGCACCGTACCACGGTCATACCGGGCTTTCATTTTCATCTGAGCCTGCCCCAGCTTTTCTCTTGCCAAAACACCTGCCCGAAACAACCTGTGCCGAAAGCCGTTAACAAAATCAACCAGGGTTCGAGGCGCCTCGGTAGGAACCAACCCACCTTTCAGCGCTGCCAGCGGCCCGCGCACTGAGTGCCCAAAGACCAACTCGTTCGGGCTAAAGCCCGTGCTCTCCTGCGCGGCCTCTCGCGCCGCCAACATCAACCAAGGAAGACCATCCTCCCAGTCTCGGTCCAGCTCTGTACAGTACGCGCGCAGCAAGGACTTAAGCGTCTGATGGAAGCGCTCTAACGCACCCTGACTTTGCGCATGATATGGAGTGGACTGATTGTGGGTCACCCCCAGCATTTTCAACACTTGAGCAAACATATGCGAGCAGAAATTAGACCCCCGGTCACTCTGTATGACCTTGGGTATCCCGAACACCGAAATAAACTGTGAAAGTGCTTTAACCACAGCTCTAGCCGTGATGGAACGAAGCGGATAAGCCGCCGGGTAGCGAGTACATTGACACATTACAGTCAATAGATACTTACAACCCGACTTAGCGCTAGGCAACGGCCCCACACAGTCTATAATCAGATATTCAAAAGGCTCACTCACCACAGGAATGGGCTGCAACGGCGCTGGCTTTACGCGCTGGTTGGGTTTCCCCGTCAGCTGGCACACATGACATGTTTTAAGATAAGCAGCCACATCCGTCTTGACCCGCGGCCAGAAAAAGTGTTTGAGCACAGACAGATAGGTTTTACGCACTCCCAAGTGACCACATTCATCATGTGCAGTTCTCAGAACCTGGGAACGAAAATCCCAAGGAACCACCACCTGAAACACAGGCGTCCCCACAACATCCTCAACACAAGGCAGCCATTTACGCACCAAGAGCCCCTCCTGAACAAAGTAGCCCTGTGCAACATCGCCAACCTGGTGACGCGGCACAACCTGATCCCACAACGAGGACAACGAAACATCAGATTTTTGCGCCTTAACCCACTCATCTCTTGAAACCAGTGGAGGCAAGACAGGCAACGGAACCGGTTCCACTGAGGACACAGCCTCCAATGGCACAGACGCACTTTTAACCTGAGCGCGCGTCACGGCACAAACAGGGAAAACGTCCAGCGCCGAGCTGTCAGATGCCACTTCTAACGGCTCGGACGCCACCACAGGTGGCGGGGGACCACTGGGCCAAACCCGACCTCCACAGATGTCATTGCCCAAAATCATTGACACACCCTGCAAAGGCAACTCGGGCCGCACACCCACAGAAAACACACCTTTAGCCAAATCACAGTCCAACATCACAACATGGCGTGGCACTGGGACGAAACCGAGCTCCATTCCCCTCATCACAATAAAGTCTCCAGACTGCGTATCCGCAGAAAAAGGAAGTGCCGACTGCACAATAAAAGAGTGTCGGGCCCCCGTGTCGCGCAACACTCTAATATCAACACGCTCAGCACTGCCCACCAAGGACACCTGCGCGTCTATGATGAAAGGCTCAAACCCAGACCTGTCACTGGCCCCAACCTCCACCGCCTTTTCCTCCCGCACACTTGCGCACAACATGGCCGGAGCTGGGGAAGGCACGACGTTCTTACGCTTTAACAATGGACACTGGTCCTTCCAGTGACCCTCCCCACGGCAGAAATTACACAGGTTTGAACGCCCTGGGCGCACCGAGACTGACGCGCCCCGGGCCGGACCTGATTTGGAAAAACGGCCGCGCGTAAAACTGCTGTCATCACTTACTTGCTCGCGCACCTCAGCAGAACCAGACCTGTGCGTCAGCAAGAAATCATCCGCCAACTCGGCCGCTCTAAGCGCAGTAGCTGGCCCTCTTTCATTCAAGTAGGCGGCCACGCGCTGAGGAGCAACGTTTTTAAACTGCTCCATGATGATTAATTGGCACAACCCGTCAAATGTATCTACTTTTTCCGCTGCGCACCAGTGGTGAAAATGAGTGGTCAAATCACGCACAAATTCTACACTCGTCTGTTGATCGGACTTCACCCAATGTCTGAACCTCTGGCGATAAGCCTCCGGAACGAGCTCATATGCCTTGAGGACAGCCGACTTCACCATCTCATAAGTCAGACCCTCCTGTGCGCACACAGCCGAATAAGCCTCCTGTGCCTTGCCAGTGAGAACACACTGCAACAGGAGGACCCTATCTCCATCTGGCCACTGCCTGGTCTCTGACATGCGCTCAAACAACGTGAAAAAAGTGTCGGGATCTCGCTCGTTAAACTTGGGCACCAGACGCAGACTCGCAGTCAGGTCTCTGCCCTCACGCCCAGCCACAGACCCCGACTCATATGATGCGCCAGACATCCTACTATCGCGGTCCAAAACCCTCAGCTTTGTGCGCTCCAACTCCAATTGCAGCTGCAACAACTCTCTCTGTTGCTCAAACGAGAGCACCCCAGCCTGCCCCACAGACCCCGAGGCTGACTCCGACCTCACTGCAGCCGAGGCCGCGGGCTCAGCCGCAGGCTCTTTCTGTAACACGCCCTTCTCAAACAACGTCAACAACACAAACATTTTTAATTCATCCTTCAACATTCCCTCTTGCAACACAATACCATAGTGCTCAGCAATTTCGACCAACTGATCCTTCTTACAGGAGTCCAAAAACACCGCACAAGGCGCTTCGTAAAAAACTGACAAATCCATATTCACCTGGAGCCGGATCCACACTACTAGGTGCACAACGAGCAAACAATGCCCCCAGAGCGTTCCCCTAACTGCCTAACCCAGGATCTGGCTAACCTCAACCCTGGTCTTCATGCGGTTCTGCAGCGGGTCGATTAAGCACGAAACCAGCGGGATCACCACAGGCGAGCCCACGGAGTGCCCCCGAGAAGGCTGCTTGCGCAGCCAACACTAACCGCTCCCCACAGCACTACGAAAAAAAAAAAAAAAAAGACACAATCCCAAAGGAGAGAGTGCCCTGAAGCCTAACGGGAACCTCCAGAAAATGCACACCTACCGTGTATCACCTAACCCCCCAAGCGGTGATGTCAGAAGTGGAATCCCGGACGAGCCCCCATTTGTCAGAGCTGGCTCAATTCTCTGGCAAACAAACGCAAGAGGGAATGTAACTACAAATGATATTTATTTTACAAACGTAATCAACAGAGACTTAAGCTAACAAAATACAACAATCTATGTCTGTAATGTGAAATGTCAGTAGTGACTGCGGGTGCATGGCTGTGTGTGTGGGTGTGTTGGATGCAAACTAAAATGAAAAGGGACAACAGATGAGCTGCAGGATCAAGCCGGGAATGGGAAGCCAAGAGAGAGACCGGGCGGATTCCGCAGGTATTCATAGCCACAGCCCCACCCACTAAGGCACACACCGGAGGCCCATGAACAATCACGCTCTGAAACAGAAAGGAGAGAGGCCAAGCAAGACACCACATACGCGCACAGAGAGATCCAAACAACCCCACCCCACTTGGGGTTGTCACAATATATATAGATATATATATATATGATGGCATATCTATTGTTATTGAATTATCTTTCATTCATACATCATAAATGATCATTGTTTTTCAGTGTTTTTGCCACCTCACATACTGCCTTCTTCTTCTGACCTTTCCTCAATTCTGTTTCTTCTGTCCTTTCAACTGTTAGTACATAAAAGACTTCTACAATAAGACAGCGCTACGTCGCAATGGAACAGGCCTCAGTGAGGAGACCCTCACCCTTATGTACTCTCTCACTGTCTCTGTCTTCGCTATTGGTGGTCTGCTGGGCTCCCTCATCGTGGGCATACTGGTCTCTCGCTTCGGCAGGTAAGACGTTTGTTTTCATGGTTTATTCAGCAGAGTATTCTAAGTTCTAGACCAGTTTTACAACAGTTAGTGTTGATTTCTTTTAACCATATCCAAAATCTTTCCTTCTACCTTACCACGTAGTTAAAGCCCTGATTTAGTGATGTACAAAATAAACGTGCATTCAGAAAGCCTAGCCATACACAAAAAATGCTGTGTTTCAATGTTGTAAAGTTCCTTATCACATCAGGCAGGAGTATTGACTGATGACAATACTGGCAAGAGTATTGGTCAGTCCTGTCTAACATTCCCAGGCAAAACTCTGCTCTACATTTACACTTTAAGTGAGAGGGAGGGAGAGAGCATGGCCTTATTACAGATGCAGCAGTTAAGTCTCTGCACCTGCTCAAAACCACTGACACATGGAAGCTGTTTTAGCCAGTTGACTTAATGCTCTGAAAGGCAGGGATTTACAAATCACCATGATAAAAACATTAAATAGGAAACTAAAATGAGTTAAAAAGGTCAGTTGATTATATAACAATTACCCAGACTCACTACCACCTGTTACTCACAGTGTCCTGTAGGGAAAGAGATGGGATACAAAGTTTAAAAAAAAACAAAGCAAGAAGGTGTTTCATGGCATTTCTCAAAATGTGTATTTTGTTCACTGAATAATAAAAAAACAATAATGCTGTTTGGTTTTTGTTTGACAGAAGTGTTTGTTGAACCTGCTGTGGTGGTTGTATTTTGAAATGGCCCATGTCAATCGAACCACAAGGAGCTTAGTTTTCTAACGATAGGCCATATGGGTTAGCCACTTAAACACAGCAAATACAGCAGTTGTTTACTTATCATAATCATCAAACATTACAAGGACTCGTTGACGGGACTCGGATTGTTTAAGAGGTCCTAAATCAGCCTTTTGAGAGAAAAGTGGAATGCATCCCTAAATTCAACAGATGTTGATATTGATAAACATCATGACGATGCCTCCTCAGACTGTTTCTATAGAGCAGAGTTTGACATCAAGGAGGGAATACTTGTCCTCAGAAGCCCTCTGAGCTGTATTTGGATGTTGGCTCTGCTCTGTCCTAACACCTTACCCAATAACCCCTGCAGACCACCCAACCATGAGGGTGGATCATGGCCAATTGGCAATGCCAGCCTGAGAGACACTCAGTAGCATCTGGTGCTGCCACCACCATGAACACCTGAACAGTCAACACTAATACACAATCACAGCAAGGAATATACTACGCCATTTTTCACAATTCTTAGAATGGCACTAGTAAACATGTTTTTTTTAAAAGAGAAAAAAAAATTGGGATAACACAAGTTTAGGAAATAAGGCCCGCAAAGACAGAAATACACACACACACACACACACACACACACACACACACACTGGCACATAAGGCACTAGATCAGGGCCTTCTATCAATCATGCCTCTATCCTCAGTGTTGGTAACCCCCTCCCTGGTGTCCTGTTGTCCTTCAGAGTGCACAGTGTCGTCTCGTCCCCTCTGCCCTTCAGAAGTGTACTAGCCCTCAAAGTGCAGAGGAAAGTTCTTTTATGTTTAGTGCAAATCAGCTGAAGCTCCATTCCTCTCCACTATTTCACAAGACTTCAGTAGACATTTAAATGCAAATGAAAAGCAGGCAATTTATTATCCCATATACAGGCTGATCACTTCCTTCACACAACAGTGTTTTATTCAGAGCTCATGACCAACCTTGTGAGCTGTGTTAGCGTTTTATGGCTAATCAGGCCTTATAGAGGCATACATGTCTATCATTATGGCTGTGTGTATATCAGGTGAGGGGGTTACTGCTAGCGACCGTTTACTGCTGCTGTCCTCACTGTTTCATAAACCTCTGGGTCATATCCTTTTATGTATGTTCATAATGCCTGCCTGCCTGCTGCGTGTGTACGTGCGTGTGTGTGTGTGTGTGTGCACTTTCAGGAAAGGCACAGTGGTAAACTCAACAGTGTTGGTGTTTATTGCTGGCTCACTCATGGGCTTCAGCAGGATTTGTGGCTCACCTGAGATGGTCATCATTGGCCGTTTCATCACAGGAATCCACTCAGGTACACACGCACACACACACACACACACACACACACACACACACACACACACACACACACACACACACACACACTTATATACACTCTTCTACATCCATAGCGCACTGAGTTGCACTCCTTTAATGCTGTTTGTGTGGGGCATGCACACTATGAGGCCTAATAATAATAATCACACACACACACACACACACACACACACACACACACACACACACACACACACACACACACACACACACACACACCTTGTCCCCTTATCCCCTGACAAACCGTGATGTACTGGCTTGTATTCACTTTCGTATTTAGTGTTGTTGTTGTTGTAGTGTTTTGTACTGTCTTGCGGGAAAAAGGCAATTAATGGCAAATAAATTGTCAATTAATCTGTTGATCAACTAATAAATAAACTGAGTAATCCTCTCAGCACTAAAATATACAGTAACTGTGTTGAACTGAACAGTTGCTCTGACTTTTTACAAGGTACACAGAGCAACTTTAATTTTAAAACTTAAATGACATTTTGAAATTGTAAAAATACTCTTACTCAGACTTCCCTTCCCAGGTTGCATGTCAGATTTTTTATCCCGCTTACGTTTCCAGGACAGCATACAACAATCCCATTTTGTTATTGCTGTTTGGTAACATTCAGGCTGACATGCTTTGTTTCAGTGTCCATATACTTTTGTCTATGTAATGTCTGTGTTTGCTCACGCAGATACTCTATTTATTTATTTTTTTTACATAAGTTATACTATTGTGTTGAATTATACCATGAATTCTTTATAAAACATTTATTTTAAATCAGTGCATTGTTACAAAGATATTCTTCTTTGTTTTGTTTTTTTTTTGTTTTGTTTTTTTACTGCAGGCATCTCTCTAAGTGTGGTGCCAATGTACCTGGGTGAGATAGCACCTAAGAATCTGCGAGGCTTCCTGGGTCTTGTCCCAAGTATCTTTATTGGCACTGGAGTCTTCGCTGCCCAAATCCTCGGCCTACATGAGCTTTTAGGAAAGGTAGTCAACCGCTTTATACCACCCAGTGTTGATGTGAACATGTGGTCATGGTGGCTCTACTGTAGCTCATGAGTTCTTCATTTGCAACAGTCGTTACCTTAAAGTAAAACAAGAAATGTGTTTAACACTAGCTATTATTGAAGCAGACAAGGTAATGTGATTCAATAACGATACTGAGGGGTGAATTAAGACTTTCCCTTGAATTCTTGACCAAAAGTGTGTTTTGTGAGGTCATAGTGACTTTGTCCTCTGACCTAAAATTCTAATCAGTTCATCCTTGCGTACAAGAGTCAATCAGTGCCAAGTTTGAGATAATTCCCTTAAAGGGCCAGTGTGTAAAAATGGTGAGGACAGGGGCGGCTGGCCAATAGAGGGCGATAGGGCGCCACCCCTCCTTGAGCCACAAAAGAAAAGAAAGATAATAATTAATGTATGATTGCCATCATCATTATTGTCATATATACACACAATATATTAGTTATTCTGATAATTTTCATTTGAAACAGCGCGTCCTGCCTCTGAATATCCAATCAGATGCAGTGTGAAGTCACATTCCGGCCCTTTGGGGCGGTATCAGCCTGGCTGGAAATCACCCCAACTCACTCTCATAGACTTCCATGTAAAATGTTTTTTTTTCTAAATGCAGGCACTCCAGTGCAATCTCTATGGGTTCCGAGAGGGCTTGCCCCAACGTGTTTTCGTCATACATAAACCACCAAGTATCATTCATGTGCACCTCGGATGGTCCCATTTCCCATGGTCGTTCTTACTTCATTGTGTGTTCATGAGCGTTTAGGTGGCAATGTGGAGACATCATAGACATTACAAAGAAGATGTGTTGTATTTTATCACTCAAAATTTAAAAAAACCACGTCGTCAACCGTTTCCATTGAAATATTGCTTCACAGTCGGAAACTCATTTTTCCGATTATTCCGACATCACATGAGGCAGCACCACTGCACAGCGGTCACATTCAAGATCAACAGGTGAGAGAGCTGTGTGAGTGTGCATGCTGGTGTGTGAGCGAGCTGGAGGAGAGAGCACGAGTGCACATTTGGAGTTACAGCTAAGCTGCTGTTTGTTGGTTGTTTTGCCGTGGTTACGGCCAACAGTAACCTGTACTGTTCAGTAATAAACGGTGGTTTGCAGAATAACTGCGTCATCCTTTCCACACGTCCTGGCTGACGCTACAATCTGTTATAGCTTACCAGTGAGATACAGGTTATCTGTGAGATATAACGTTATGTTAGGAGTGTTTTATCTCTAATTGTTTTGGTGACACGAGCAAACATTAGCACAGTAATCCTAAAATAACACATTTTATGTGATAGTTACAGCACAGTGTGGCAAATATCAATTTTCAATCAA
The DNA here is from genome assembly GCA_035609425.1 of Epinephelus awoara. Lineage (NCBI taxonomy): Eukaryota > Metazoa > Chordata > Actinopteri > Perciformes > Serranidae > Epinephelus > Epinephelus awoara. The sequence goes on from CM069308.1 coordinate 34,820,103, forward strand.
TTCAATTTTATTTATAAAGCCCAATATCACAAATCACAATTTGCCTCACAGGGCTTTACAGCATATGACATCCCTCTGTCCTTTGGGCCCTCACAGCGGATAAGGAAAAACTCCCCCCAAAAAAACCCTTTAACGGGGGGAAGAAAACGGTAGAAACCTCAGGAAGACCAACTGAGGAGGGATCCCTCTTCCAGGACAGACAGACGTGCAGTAGATGTCGTACAGAACAGATCAACATGATAAATTAACAGTAATCCATATGACACAATGAGACAGAAAGAGAGACAGAGACAGAGAGAGAGACAGAGACAGAGAGAGATCCAGGACAGACAGTAATGACAGTAGCTTACAACAACATTAAAGAAAGTAATAATATTATAATTATAGTTCTGGTTACTGTGGTACAATATGTTGAAAGTGTAAAGTACATAAATATATGTTGGTACGATTATAATATATGCGTTTCCAGAGTGTTCTTCCACAGGACACAGGGAGAGGAGGAAGAGGAAGAGGAGGAAGACCAGGGAGAGGAAGGGGGCAAGGGGGTAGAGACGGTGCAGGAACCCTTACCTAACCCCAGGGCCAGACTGGGACAAAAATTCAGGCCGGGAGTCATACATCCACCCAGGCCACCCAATCCACACATTATGTGCTCACACACGTGCATGTGCACACGGACACACATATGGTCTAAGTAATCACCAAAGCTCATTATTCCAGACTGACAGTCACACAACAACATATTAAACACAACTGTAACAGCAACCCTACTCATAGTCCTCCTGTCCAGTGCTTTTCTCTTCCCTACCCTCACCAAATGTGCCCCTCAATAAACCAGGACTCCTATATAAATGGGTATTATGCTGAACTAAACAACATGATTATATTATTTTGTCAGCAAATCATTTTGATGTCAGCTGATCAAAATAAATATGGCAACACCCATATTCAATGCAGCAGTAAAACAAATGAAAATATAAGTCAGCAGCAACTTCAACTTATCTGATCTTATTTCAGTAACATTAGATAGATATTGAAAACTTTTGAACGTAGACAGATAAGAGCCTATCCTTAAGAGGGGTCCCCAAACTGTTTCAGCCTGAGCTGCTCTGTAAAAAATGGAAACAAATGGCTCTTATAGCTTATCATCAATCATTTATCTGGCCTCGGGTCGGTTCCCATCCTCCCCAGATCTCATGTTGAGAATAACCAGTTTTCTTACTTTTCTATGTTAACTTACTTGTTGCAGCAACGTCATTTGACGACGTCACGCTGCTGCTGGGGGCTGGGGGGGCTCTTAACTTTTTCTTTTAAAATCTCTCTCCCGTTCAGCTCCACCTTTCCTCTTTTTGCGGTCCATTGTAACGGCACTGCTGAGCTGCAGAGCTCCTACTGCACAGTCTGCACACACAGGCACACGTACACACCCTCTGCTCTCTGTTCCACCTGACTCTCCACAACCAAACTGCTTTCAGTTTACTGGCGTGCTGATCTGGTGGTGGGCGCGGGCGGAAAGAGAAACAAACTAATCACGTCTTGAATCTACAAAAAAAACCAAACACTTTCTGACCAATCGTTGTGACAAATGCTGACAAGCACCAATCATTTCTGACAGCGGACGGGCTCTCTGCCAGCCGGCATGGCCACCTGCGCTGCACAGCCTGCGCTGCAGAGTGCTCCTTAAAAAAAAACAATTTAAAAAAAAAACAAAAAACAGGCAGGCCAGAGCAGGCCACTTGCGGGCCAGGCCATCGGGGAACCTGGTTCTCCCGTGGGCCAGTCCGGGCCTGCCTAACCCTTACCTGTCCAGCAGAAAACATGCCACTTCAGCGTCGGATTGAAGCCCTTTGTCCTTCATTAACCCCCTCCATTGCTGAAAAACATCACCGATGTTTATACTCTGCTGCCGCTTGTCCCATTTTCTTTGCCCCTCTTTGTGTCTTCTTTTCCTCGCAGATGATGGTTCAGGTTCATTCTCTCCTGATGCGTGGTAAGTGTGGTCCATTCGCAAACTTAATAACTAAAAAAACTTCTCACTACTCTCTATCGACGAACTACTAACACTCTCTGCTGTTTCCTTCTCCTTCTTCCTTCATTCCGCTGTCTTCTTCGTTGGTTTATTTATACACGCGAAACGCGTTCTCTGGCTGGCTTGATTGTCCGCTCGGGCTGCCTTACATACATAGCAGCACAAGATGGCGACATCTCTAAAGCAAGGCCCTTGCTATATATATATATATATATATATATATATATATATATAAAAGAATAATTATACGGCTACGAAAACCAAATGAATTTTATTTTATAGCGATTATACACTTTTATAAACATATTAATGGGTAGAATATTCAGATTCAGATTTGACAATAAACCATGCCAAATATTACACACTGGCCCTTTAAGACCTTCTTGAGACATTGTGTTCACAGAAAGACAGAAAGAAAAAAAAAATTGACCTTGACCTTTTAGCTTTTACCACCAAAATCTAATTACTTCATCGTTGAGTCTAAGTGGACACAAGGTCACAGAGACCTTGACCTTGGACCTTTGACCACCCAAATCTAATCTGTTCATCACTGAGTCCAAGTGGACATTGTGCCAAATTTGAAGATATTCCAATTTGTGTTATTGAGATATTGTGTTCACGAGAATTGGACAGACAACTCAAAAATATGATGCCTCCTGCCATGGCTATTATTAACATGATATCCATCATATAACTTTTGTATCAGCGACTAGGAGGTATAGTTTTTTTCCTTGTTGATTTCTTATCAAATGGCAGTATTACTGTCATTACATCAGTAAGCACTCACCTTCTATGGCTCACATTTACCAGATGAGAGTAACATTCTCAGCATGTGTGTAAGTATAACTGCCCTGTAACTGTTACAGGAGGAGCACTGGCCCCTCTTTCTGTCAGTGATAGTGGTACCCACTTTTATCCAGTTGATGATGTTGCCATGGTTCCCAGAGAGTCCTAGGTACCTGCTGATTGAGAAGCACAACGTCCATGCCACCATCACAGGTCAGTGGAAGTGCTGCACATTAGCCATGGGACGCTTTACAGAATGAAGAGAAAAGGCAAAATCATTAGAATAACCACATTAGAATAATTGTGTGTAACTGTCCCAATAAAAAGAATTATTGTTTTACCACAATTTAGTTATAAAAACATTTCGAGAAATTATTTTATTGCATCATAACAGTTTGGAATTTTGGCTACTTTCATAGAGGTATTACTGCTGGAAGATGTCATCACTATAGCAATAAGTTAGAGATGTCCAAGCTACAAATTCAGTGGCAGAGTAGCAGCATGTACATACAGAACATGATGGGACCAACAATTAACCACTGTGGCATCCCATCAGTGATGGAAGAAGTACCATGATGATTTACTTAAATAAAAGTACCAATACCACAATAAATAAATACTTATTAGCATCAAAATGTACTTAAAGTACCAGACGTAAAGGTAATCATAATGCAGACTAACCCATTTCAGAATAATGTATATTATAGTATTGAATTATGATTATTGATGCATTCATGAATTGATCACTTTAATGTTGCAGCTGGTAAAAGTGGTGCTAATTTTGATTATCATATACACCGCTTGGTAGTTTAATCTGTGATGATAATTAGAATGTACTAGTTAGTTATATTTTGTATTAATATTTTGTAACTAGTAACAAAGGTTATGACATAAATGTAGTGAAGTAAAAATACAATATTTTCCGCTGAAATGCAATGGAGTAGAAGAATAAATAAGTATACTGTAAAATGGAAATACTCAGGTAAAGGACAAATACCTCAAAATGTCCTAGTAAAGTACTTCAGTAAATATACTTAGTTACATTTCATCATGTCAACACACATTAGAGGTCCTAATGTAAGCTGGTGTCGCTGTAATGACTTATTTTTCAGGTGTGTCTTTCCTTGATGTGCTGTGACAATGCTGCTTGTTGTCCCCTGTCTCCCAGCCCTGAAGTGGTACAGAGCCAAGTGTAACATCCAGGCTGAGATTGAAGAGATGCAAGAGGAGCAGCGCTCCCTGTCCTCAGTGGAGACACTGTCAGTATGGAAACTGTTGCTGGATGGTACAGTCCGCTGGCAAGTGCTGAGCGTAGTCGTCATCAACATTGGCATGCAACTGTCTGGCATAGATGCTGTAAGGATTTTTTGAAAGCTGAATAATATATACATAGAAGAAGAAGGGTTCAGTATGCTGCACTGTCTGCCACAATGTGTTCTTCGATGCTACTAAAAACTATTTATCCAAATTTTCAACACAGTCAAAAGTGCTTCCCCAAAAGCAAATTTTCTCAAACCCTATGGATTTCCAAGTGCACACTAGTATGAACATGTTTGCCCACCAATAATAATATGTTTTTTTGTATAGCACTTTTCAAAACATAGTTATATGTTTATAAGAAGATTTCAAGTCATTCTAAGCAAAAAGCTGAAGTCCAAGTTAAGTCACGAGTCATTGGTGTCAAACTGGAAGTCTTTCTTGATTTTGTCATGCCATGTTAAGATTTTTGACTTGTGTCCGACGCAGTAAAGTGACTTAATCTGCACTGACCAGTGTTGAGCTTGTTACTCTAAAAATGTAAAGTTTTACTCACTACTGGTTATCCCTGCCAACAGTAATTCGCTACACTACTCATTATATTACTTTTCCGTTAAACTCCATAAAATTCGTTGTTGCCTCCCCAAAATTTGGAGGTGTGTTGTGTGTGGATGTCACAGTAATAGCCTGTGAGTGTAGCTAAGGCTAGATACTGTGCAAATTATTATTACTATTATTTTTATTTTTTTTACCTGGGTTCTTCAGTTGCCTTTGACCGGTATTTTCCCAAGGATCTGCCTGAAAGACGGAAAGTCACTCATGGAGCAACATTTCATCCACCACATATCGAGCCACAAGCTTCATGACTTCTTTGTAACCTGCAGCTCTCCATGAGTAAAATCCAGTTTTGGTTGTTCAGCTGTTATAGCAATACAGCAGACATCCATAGCCGAGTAGGGCTCACCTTTGGTGGGGTGTATTTCCTGGAGCTTCACACTGTTGTGCTGTTGGTAGGTATTTCAGATAGGAGTTTTTTACTACTTGTTTTTTTGCAGTGGAAAGAGTTTAAGCTCTACTGCTTGCATCCACAGTGTTTTTGTCGTCTTTCCTCCTGACAGTCAGGTCAAGTCAAAGTAATGGGAATATTTTCAGCCACTAAGATAAGTGTTTCCACCTTCCAAACTAGCTTGCTGGTTTGTGACATGTCTACGCAGTGCGATGATGAGTGTGTTGATGTGATGTTGTGTTTAAAGTCAGTTGTGAGTGAGGTGATAACAAAAGTACTGTTGTAACAAGTTGTTTGGTTTTGGGTAACTGTACTATTACTATTACTGAAATTAGATTAGTAATTAGTTACACTACTCATTACTGGAAAAAGTAATATTATTAGTGTATCAATGACACTGACCACAACTCTGTCAAAACAACCATTAATGTTACATGTGACCTGTAATCAATACTGGTTGTACCCAAGTCTAACATAGCCAGACTTATCTCCACACCAAGGTAAAGGTCTGGAATCACTGATTATCTTTCTCCTGTAGGGGAAAAAAATCCTCTGGCTTGTTTATGTTTCTTTAAACCAATCACTTTCCACTTGGGTGGCACCAAGCTGAGGATGCAGCGACTTTGCCCTTGCAAAATAGTGTTAGGGGTGAACTTGTTTTGGTGGAATATTTGCATGCTGGAAGGTGAGCACTGTCATTAAAATTGCTCAGTGTAAGACAATGCCAAGGAAACATTAACAGTCATATGCCAACTGTGTCATTCAACTTTTAGTGATAAAAAAGACAAACATAATTTGATAATTGGTGCCCTAGAGGTGAGGCCTGACTATACTTAAGCTCTGGAGTCACTGTACCTGTTAAAACTACAGACGATTTGCTGGCTGTAGCTGGCTCTAGCAGAACATTATTATGATGATATCATAGAAGCTCATGTGAAGTGGAACAGACCAGTACATTTGTGAAGTCAGTGTCACTGTTGCATGCTGCTGCCAGGGTAAAAGATGTGGCAAATCAGCTCCGACTGGCCTTGTCACAAAACAGATCAATATGCTGTGAGATGAAGTCTGGACTTTTCCAAGGTGCACTCACAAGTTGTTTTACTCGTTGTAGATCTTTACAACAATTTACAGAAAGAATAAAGCAGGCATGCCTCACTGCACGATCCAAATGTTTATCAAAATTTGTCATTTTTAGTGTGTTAGTTGTTAGCTCGAGGGTTGTTGTTGTTTCTTGTACCAAAGGGGATTTGGTAAGACGCAGATAGCGGAAAGAACAGAGAATGCCATCCAAAATCAGCAAACCAATGGCAGGTTTATGGCCACAGTCTATATTCGGTTAGTCAAGCCGGTATTTCCCCAAAAAGGGGCCCAACGTTGGTGTTGTCTTGAGGGCATTCCAAGGTTTAGCAGGTGTTTGCTTTAAAACAGTATCAACAAACATATTCTATCTCTATATCCCCTCTTTGTGCTTGCTTACCATCAGCTGTTGGTTGCCAAATGGTGTCTGTTAAATGGAGTCTCTAGGCTACAGTGATGAGCAGCACAAACTCCTGATGAAACAGCATGAGATGCTTTTAGTCTCTTTTCCCTTCCACTCTGTCTCTCTCACATTCCAGTTGTTCTCTGTTTGCTTTTTCATTGCCTTTGTCCACCTCGACCACTCCCCCTGGTTCTACAGCTCCCTCGTCTGATTGATCCAGCTTATTAGACAAAGACACTGAGATGAAAGTAGGCCTAAATGATCCCTCATCATTTTATAAGCCTCGCGTGGTCTCGTGAATAAAGCTAAAAAGCTGGTGTCATCATTTTTCTGTCAATACGATTAGCCAAATTCCCCTCCTGAATTTTGCCCCAGAGATTCATTAATTATTCAAATGATTACGGGGGCGCCCGGGCCAGAAAGAGCACGCTGTAAGCACTGGAGCTGAACTCATTAGCACGCCCTTCTCCAAGCTGTATTTTTAACTGCTAATTAGCTCTGCCTAAACAAAGTGAAGCAGTGCTGAAACATGCATATACTGAGAGCAGCACTCAGAATGAGGAGGAGGATGGTCATACTGGTGGTGGTAATGTAATACTAGAAGAGAAGGATAATATATGACCATATAATGCAGTTGATTTAGAGTGAAATTAATCTATCAGTATTATCAATGACAGTGATCATGATCATGGTGGTGATGATGATGATGATCATGGTGATCATGGTGGTGGTGATGATGATGACCATGGTCATGATGATGATTGTGCTGATCATGGTGGTGATGATGATGACCATGGTCATGATGATCATGATCATGGTGATGAAGATGATGATGAGGACGATAATGATTGTGGTGATCCTGGTGATGATGATCATGGTGATGAAGATGATGATGATCATGGTGATCATGGTGGTGATGATGATGATGGTGGTGATTGTGGTGATGATCATGATCATGGTGATGAAGATGACGATGATGACGATAATGATTGTGGTGATCCTGGTGATGATGATGATGATGTTGATGATCATGGTGATGATCATGATCATGGTAATGAAGATGATGAGATAATAATGAGGATGAATATGATGATGTTGAGACATTCGAGTTAGCACTTGTTGCTTTAGCAGTCGCTATTACTCTTGTCCAAGCTGCAGCCTGCATTTTACATCATCAACTACAACACAGTCCCTGATTGGCTGCTTATGTTGTCAACTACAGTACGGATCCCTGATTAGCCCAGATTGGAATTTAATTTCTGGACAGTCCAGACTGATACAGAGAGCAAAACAGGATGTTGAGCTCAGATGGTCTCACCAGGCTAGCAGAATATAGGACAGGTAGATGTTTTCTTGAAACATCGTGATTTTATTCTCACTAAATTACAATTTAACTTTATTCATGACTTCTCAGATAACACATATATGTGGAACATATTTAATTTGAAGAGGTAACTTCCCCAAAGAAAAGACACAAAGGAGGATGGAAAAGTGAACTGTGTCTACATGTGTGTTGACTCAACAGGGTTATAACTTGATCTACAGGAGAATGATTATTTGAAAGCAATACAGAATCCTTGAGAGCCTTACCGCATTACATTACATTATATTTTGAATTGTCACGTGCTGCCTGAATTTTGTGTTTTACTTTACATATAAAAACATTTCCACCAATGTTTCCTCTAATTTTGAAAACTCCTGAGTAGACATTCAACTCCTCTGATCACCTACTTGAGTGACTGTAGGCAACATCTGATGCGTACACACTACATCCACATAGCAGTGCCATGGCATCACCTCTCCAACCCCTTATATCATTACAAGTGAAAATTACTATACATATTAATAATAAGATTATTTTAACAACATGAACTACTGAATATCTAGGTCAGTTACAATTAACAATAACAAAACATTGTTTTGGCAAAATAGATTTTTCATTTATTGCCACAATGTGAACAATTAAGAGAAAAATGTGCTCCATAAAAGTCACTTGGAGACAATACACAAACATTTAAGAGTGATGGCAACACAAAAAGCAAACAACTCTTTGGAATACAAAATAAATAACACTCTTTAATAGTAATTGGCAGCTACTTTAGGCCTCTAAACTGCAACAAACATAATATGCTAGATCAAAAACTAAATATAAACTTAAATTGTAGTTGTACTACTACAGACAGTGCCACTGTACTGGATGAAAACATTTCATTCATTCATCTTCTAACCGCTCCATCCTCTTGAGGGTCGCGGGGGGGCTGGAGCCTATCCCAGCTGACATCGGGCGAGAGGCAGGGTACACCCTGGACAGGTCGCCAGACTATCACAGGGCTGACACATAGAGACAAACAACCATTCACGCTCACATTCACACCTACGGACAATTTAGAGTTATCAATTAACCTAATCCCCAACCTGCATGTCTTTGGACTGTGGGAGGAAGCCGGAGTGCCTGGAGAAAACCCACGCTGACATGGGGAGAACATGCAAACTCCACACAGAAGGGATGAAAACATTTTCCTGGCAAAAAATATTAGTGTACAGGCAGTGCAATGAGTACATGCATGTAAATATACATTGTAAACAAAAATTATAGCAGAGCTACTACTAAAGACAGTGCTGTACTGGATGAAGTTTTTACTGGCAAAACATATTGCTGGCCTGGCCAGGTAGTGCAGAAAAATATCAGAATATATTTATGTTGTAAGTGTTTGTGCATACATATTCTGTGTGTGTGTGTGTGTGTGTGTGTGTGTGTGTGTGTGTGTGTGTGTGTGTGTGTGTGTGTGTGTGTGTAAACTCGCCTTGTACTTCTGCTTCACGTCTTGCACGTCTCGCAAACAACTCTGTTTGTATGTACTCCGACAGCCACTCCACCTTAAACGACGCGCGTTTTTTCTTAAGATTTCCAGAGGACGAAGTGCCACAGCCCACACACTTAGCCATAGCTACAATGCTATGGCTAACGGCTAACAACAAATACGACAGCAGAAAATACCCAACATAATGCCATTGATTGGCTGTCAAGCTAAACAACCATTGCAGGTATTGGCTGGGCAGCGCCTGGTGGGCATGTTTTTTTAATGATCACTCATTGCACAGACAATCGCCCCCAGTGGAGTACGTATTTACTGTTTAAGTCACAAGACAGCGCATATGAGGAAAAAAAATTAAAAACAGTAAACACTGGTCGGGGATATTTGAGCGAGCAACTTTTTTGTCATCTGCTCAAAGAGGTGGGGAGCAGTGCGCGATTGCGCAGTAAAACAGCTTAGAGGGAACAGTGATTTCCACCAAGAATTATTGTATAAAACTTCATCAGAATGCAGGAAATTAGGTGTTTGATGCTCATAATGTCCTGGGGAAGGATCCACAGAAACCCTATTTAACACGTGTCCCCACCAATGTTAAAATCCCACCTGTTCCCTTGTTATTTGTGATCATAATAATTACTATAATTAAATGATGATCATGATGATGATGATGACAGAATAAAGGTGGGAATGAAAGCGATTGTCATGGTTAAGATAAGGATAAGGATGAAGATGGCAGTGACTGAGTTGATGGTGATTGTATTTGCTGATGATGCTGACAAACAGGATCACAATGACGATGATTATGATGAGGATGATAATAATGGAAATGTGATGACGATGATAACAGTGGTGATGAAAAACAATATTTGTGATTATGTTGTTGTTGATGATGATGATGATGATGATGGTGATGATAGTAATTGCAACTGTGATGAGGCAGATGCTTGAGGTGATCTTTAGTCCTAAGTGCATGTGACAGTTGGCGAGCCTTGGCACAGTTCCTGACACACCATTGTGTGTGTGTGTGTGTGTGTTAGTGTGCTTATCTACCTGCTTGTCTTACCATCACCGTCTGCTGTCTCCAGTTAATACACCTCCTGTCCTGTCCTGCTCCCCCTGAAGCTTCACATTGCGTTGAATTGAATGTGAGCAAATGTCTGTCTCTCTGTGGCGATGCTGTGCCACCTGTCTTGCCCTGAAGTACTAAATGTCTGCCTCCTCATTAACATTTTTACACCACTGTTTTTTCCTCTTGGAGCATATGTCTCATTATGGGGAGGAATGTTTTACCTTTGCTGCTCAGCCAAACTGCTCACTGATGACTTGTGACTAGCTACTCAGGGTAACGTTTGCTGTGTAGCATGCAGTGTGTCTCAATTCCATACACATTTCCCTTGATAGTGCGCTGGCAAGCAGCGATAGTCATCAGTTGATGCTGCTGTCACAATGAGCAAGAATTTTAAAGGATTCATTTAACTGTGTCTCTGTTGCTGTTGTGTTTGTATGCTCTCATTTTAATAAATATAACAACGCACACTGCAACATATCCTCACACAAAGGTTCATATGATACACTACCAAAATGGTCACACAAGTTAGTTAAAACAAATAAAGTGAAAATTTGAAAGGAATTGGCGATTAACCAAACTGGAAGAATCTCGTTTAATCTGGGCAGACAGTCTCAAAACATATAAGAGGGGCCTCCGCAATGCCAGAGCAAACTATTATTCAGCGTTAACAGAAGAAAACAAGAATAACCCCAGGTTTCTTTTCAGCACTGTAGCCAGGCTGACTGAGAGTCAAAGCTCTATTGAGCCTTGCATTCCTTTAGCCCTTAGCAGTAATGATTTTATGAGCTTTTTTAATGACAAAATTCAAACTATTAGAGGCAAAATTCATGACCTCCTGTCCTCAGATAGCACCTATCTAACCTCAAACACAGCTGTAAGACCTAATATATATTTAGATTGCTTCTCCCCAATTTCTCTTCAAGAATTGACCGCAGTGATTTCTTCATCTAAATCATCAACGTGTCTCATAGACCCCATCCCAACTAGGCTACTCAAGGAGGTCTTACCTTTAGTTAACACTCATATATTAGATATGATCAATATATCCTTATTAACAGGCTATGTACCACAGTCTTTTAAGGTAGGTGTAATTAAACCTCTCCTAAAAAAGCCCACCCTGGATCCAGAGGTGTTAGCCAACTATAGACCAATATCTAATCTTACCTTTATGTCAAAGATCCTTGAGAAAGTAGTCGCAGACCAGCTGTGTGATTTTCTCCATGATAATAATTTATTTGCGGAATTTCAGTCAGGATTTAGAGTGCATCATAGCACTGAGACAGCACTAGTTAAAATTACAAATGACCTTCTGATTGCTTCAGACAAAGGACTCGTCTCTGTGCTTGTTTTATTAGATCTTAGTGCAGCGTTTGACACAATTGACCATGAAATTCTGCTACAGAGATTAGAACATTTATTTGGCCTAAAAGATTCTGCACTAAGCTGGTTTAAATCTTATTTATCTGATCGTTTTCAGTTTGTTCACGTTCATAATGAATCATCCGTACGTACTAAAGTTTGTTTTGGAGTTCTGCAAGGTTCTGTATATATACTTTACTATATATGCTTCCTTTAGGTAACATCATTAGAACTCACTCTGTAAATTTCTATTGTTAAGCGGATGATACACAGTTGTATTTATCTATGAAGCCAGAAGAAAGTAATCAATTAACTAAACTTCATATTTGCCTTAAAGACATAAAAACCTGGATGAGCACCAATTTCCTGATGTTAAATTCAGACAAAACTGAAGTTTTTTCATATCCGATGTGAGGGTCCTGAGGACAGAGGGATGTCATATGCTGTAAAGCCCTGTGATGCAAATTGTGATTTGTGATATTGGGCTTTATAAATAAAATTGATTGATTGATTGATTGATTGATACAACAGTACATATAATATCCTATGAAGTAGCGCCCTACAAATGAAGTTACGTTCTTAAAGCAACACTTACCTTTCTGGAAATTTTTACGCTTTTCTTTGATTAGGTTAAAATGTGTAACACTAAAATTCAAGTTAATTCCACCAGAGTTGTTTCTTTATTATTAAATCAAACACAGTAGGTTGTACAATCAAAAAAAAGATTTGAGAGCAGAAGTATCAATATTGCAATCAAAAAATATTTTATTGCAAGTAAAAAATTATTGATAAAAAAATGCAAATCCAAAAGTTTTGTTTGCAAATCCTAAAATGTTGTTTGTGAGTCATTTTTTTTTGGTTTGCAAGTCAAAAATTTTTGCGAGTAAAAAGTTGAACGTGGTGGGTGGGGCCTAAACTAAAATCTGTAAGACACGTCTCTATTGGCCAGTCTCAATCGGAGTGACAGCTTGCAAAGCATTTTTATTTTCTTCTTCTCTTGGTTGGCGGATTGCAAACAATTTAAATGTGCATACCACCACCTACTGTACAAGAGTGTGCAACATCATGTCATTTAGCCTGTTTCTTAAATTCTACTCATCAGCCTAGTACGCTTGCAAAGCAACATGGGAGTTATGTAGTACACGGGGAATTCAGTGCAGGAGCTGTGGCGAAAATCAATTCTGAAACCGAAGTTTTTCAGGCTCCGGTTTCCCAAAAAAATTTGTCCACACAAGTCATGTGATAAAAAAATATGATATCCACATGAAACTGCAAAACCCGCTACCAAGTGATGTAATACACATGCCAAAGCAGTAGGTGGCGATGTAAATTCTAACAGAAAGGCCATTTTAACCAATCAGAAGTCAGAGCCAATACTGGAATAGGGAAGTATGGAAAATAAAAACAATTCGATCCACAAAAATAGCGTGACCTAATTCAAGAGTAGAGGCGCCTGAACTACCAACTACACTACCACGAAAGCAGCGACGGGCCTCCCAATGGAGGTCTGACCTGGCTGGATCCAGAACCTTGGTTGGCTGAGCTGTCGCTGCTTTCGTCGTAGTGTAACTGGGGTAGCTAGCAACAGGAGCAGCCTCCTTCATTTGTCGTTAGGTCGAGCAGCTGGATATGCCATCCAAAGAGAGCAGATAGCACGCTCACAAATAAAGTTAGTGTGACATATAGGATATTTATGTGTATCTGCCCACTCAATTGTGACATTATTTTATGCATATGATATCGATTTTGTATCTTTACAGATACCATACAGATACCCCCATTCAATTTAACGCATAACTGAATTGAGTAAAGGCACAAGAGCAAATCTGGGTATAAATGGTTGGTTTGTGCTACATTCTTCAGTTGGCAGTTACACCTAGAGTAAAGCTAAACCAGCAAAATCACCGTTTGTTTTCATTTATTCTTTCAGGTGGGTAAATGTCACCTAAGCACCTTCAGATTTTGTCAGTAGTGTACCCTTAATAAATAATTTGTTTATATAGTTTGTATTGTGCTTCGTGATATTGTTTGAGGGAACTTTAACGTAAGGTAACTGCATACAAGTGGGTGCAACCGTCACTAATGCTAGCATAGTTCCTCAGGGATTTAAGGTGTTATTACTTTAATTTTGACAATCTGACTTGTGACAACACATTAGCTAAGGTTTTAAGGACTGTAACTGTTGGAAGCTGTTGTTGATTTTGTTTAAATATTTTGAATTATACATCTATCATAGACGTAATGAGGACGTAATGGAGGAGGGGGGAGTAGGCCTTTGGAGGGAGGTGGAGTTGCAGGAGGAGGGGGATGGGACTTTGGAGGGAGGCTGGAGTTGTGGATGTTCAAATTTTTTCTAAGTGCTGTGTGAAATGCAAGAAAGGTAAGAGTAGCTTGAACGTAAAGTTATGTTATTTATTAATAAATGTTATGTATTCATTAATAAACGTTATGTAATTAACGTTAAGTTACGGAGGTTAGGTTTAGGAGAGTAAAGTTCCTGGGGTTAGGTTTGGGTTGAAAAACAAGAGGAAACGGTGAGGACGTACCTCAAAAATGACACAAGGTTCACACGGTTCTAAACATTGGTATCCTGGCGAGAAATCCCGGAGAAAAGTCTTGTGTTTTGTGATCCACCCACCACCCCAGCCTACCTCCTTAGTGGACCACTCGGGACCACTTCCTCTTTACCCCTGTCATGGCATTGATCACATGATTGCAGCCTTCCAATATACGTGGGTTATGCACAAATTACTGGCTCGTGATTATGTAGGATACAAACAAAATTTGGTGCATTATTTTTCATTACTTTTTCCAGTGTTTCCCCAAAATGGCCGTGGGAGGTTGCAGTTTGCATAATCCTGGTGTATATAGAAACCATAATAGATAAAGCATTCTTTTTTCTTTCTTTTATTTTTGCTGTAGAAAGGTAAGGCCTCTGTGTCCCCCTCGTGTTGTTACTTTGGGCTCTAGTTTCCTGGCGCGGCGCATCGCAGTGTGGCGCACCCTGTGCAGAGCTAGTTTCGAGCAGCGCAACCCGAGGCGCGCTCAGTTTGGTAGTTTGGCAGACCGAGGTGCACTGAGATGGGTGTGGCAGTGCAGCAGGGGGAGGTGTCGACAGATCCAGCTTGGCGCAGTGACAGTTTCGTGCCAAAAGGCTTCGCCGAAGGTGCACTAAAAGCTCACCAGCTGAAACCAGGTCTACTGTCAGTGCAGGTGGAGCGCAGCCGGTGTAAGTGGAAGTTTGGCTGACAGTGCACACACGTCACCAAAACCTCACAGGCAGGTTTCCAGAATGTCAGGCACATTAACGATGCAATCAATACCCACAAACACCACTATTCAATGCAACTATCTGCAATCAGCACATAAATGTATCTCTATATCGACTGTCCCGTCACATCTGATGTCAGATCAAAGGGGATTGGCACGTTTGGCACGTTTGGCACGCGTAATGGAAACCCAACCTGATTTAATTACCACAGCTCAAACTAATGAGTTCACATCCCTCTCAGCCAACCACAAACAGCCACAGCATCAGATAGGGAGTATATATTCAGCATCTGTCATCTTAGAAAAGTCAAAAGAAAAGAAACAGAGTGAGACTGCGAGAGAGAAAGAGAGAGCGCGTGCGCGCATGAGAGAAACGCAACATTGATTTACAATTGCGGTGACCTCCTCCCAGGCTACCTTTGCATCATCAGCCCGTGGAGGTCTGCTCGCAGTTCCGTATATTCGGACACTGCGAGCTTGGACCTCCCGGACCAAAACATCAGTTTCCTCCTGGGAGAAGTTTGGCCGTCTGACGCTGCTGCTCTCTTCTGCCATGGCGAATTGAGTAAACTCTCATTACACCTTCGCGCGGCGCATTTAAGGGCGAGGAGAGGGGCTCATTTGATTGGTGTGATGTGTGTAAAACCCACTCCACGCCTTCTCTCCTCCCTCTTTCCGACTTGCGCAGGTAGGAGGGACGGAGGTGGGAAAGAGGAGCAGCTGCGCCAGCGTGCACGGTGTGCCAAACTTGCAAAATCCACCTGGCCACACCCAGTCGGCGAAGCGCAGGTGCGCTGCGCCTCAGCCTCGCCGGTCTGCGAAACTAGAGGCCTTTATGTTACCCTACCTTACATGCGGTGCAAACATAGACTTTCACTGTAATTATGCCAGCATTTCCCCAGGAATTTCCCTGTAATGGCCACAGGAGCTCACTGTTTGCATAATCCTGTATATCTCGACCTAAAATAAAAACCAAAGTAGTTAGAACATCCATTCTTTTTGTAGTAGAAAGCCAAGGCTTCCTTCTTCTGTCATCAAGTTGCACACTGGTAATGACGTCACTGTGCTGCGCTACGTGTGGTGCAAAACTGAGCACTGGTGCCAGAGGAATGAATGATGAATACATCACAATGCCTTTGGACTCTGCTGATAACAATGAGCCTATCTCAAAAATGAATGTACAGTACATAGTTCAGTTATCTTACAGAGTGTGAGTAAGTATTTTGTTTATGGTTCTACGTTTAGAAATCTTTTCAATCCTCATGTTTTGTTTTTTTATTTTGTGAAATCTGATGAAAAACATGGTCTACGACTTCTGTAAAAAAAAAAATGTAATGACACAATATCATACTTTTTTAAAATCATTATGGTTTATTGACTTACATAACCTTTTAGCTTAAGTTGTGCAGATTGTAGGTATATGAAGCATTTCAAAATTCTCCAAGAAATCTCATCACAATAAGCAAAAATACACACTGGCAGACAATTTCTGTTGCAGAGTTCAATGCATTCAACTGTGACATGGCTAGTTGTAAGGAGGTATGGATTTGCAATACACTCTCACTCCGACCTCTTCACATATCAATGGTTGGTCATGGACTTTCCACACCAAGACATGATGTGCACTGTACCTTGGTGTTGACATTCTCACACAGCGTTACATGCACTGTCTGTTTTCAAAATACACACACTACAAAATATACACACTACGTTGATACAACACCACAAATTGACATTTTTTTTCCTTCAACAACAAACGCATGTGGTTACATTTAGGCAACAAAAGCTCATGGTTGGGTTTTTGGAAAAAGAACAAGGTTTGGCTTTACATTCATACAGGGAGTGAATATCCACCATCCTGCTCGCCCACCCTACACTCCTCCCTCTTTACACCCGCTCTCCTGTCACAGTAATAGTGTCTTCATATCTCCTCTGGTATATGTATCGAAGGAACTCAAGCGCCACACCAGTGCTCCTGGAGCGTGTCGTAGGTATAGGCCTCTATGATACTAAATGCAATGAATACTTTTGTTCTCCTCAAAGTACTCATGTAAAAGTGCTCATGTTACACACAGTGAAAGTAAGACAAAATAAGAAAAAAAAATGAGAAAAACGTCTTGGTGGTTCTAGGACAAGTGCACTTACATTGATCACTTCCATTAAATAAAACGAGAAATTGGAGAAGATTGAAAAAATTGTTAAAATTAAATTAGGGAACTGATCACAGATGTATTGCCTCTGTGTGTTTTTATTTCTATTGTTGCTTTTAATTTGAAGCTATACTTTTAATGAAGCTGACATGTCATGACAGCAACAACAACATTTTCTAAGCAGATGTCACATGATAGGACAGAAAAATACTATTTTATTCGGATTACAACATAAAATGGATTTCACCTCACCTAACTTATTTTTCCACCACAGATCTGGTTCTATACCAATGACATCTTTAAGAATGCGGGTATCCCAGCAGCAGAGATCCAGTATACCACAGCAGGGACAGGAATTATAGAGATCATCGCTGGACTCATAGGGGTAATGTTGCAGCTGTATTTCTATTTTTGGTATTGTGTCTAGAAGGTTATTTTAGTAATTGATTTACATAAAATGATTAAATGGATATCAATCTCATGTCTGTGTGTAACAGAGCTGGATTCAGAATGTGGTAAGCTTAGCTTAGCATAAAGACTGGGAGCAGGTGGAAACAGCTAGCCTGGCTTGATCCCAAGGTCACATCTAAAGCTCTCTGATGAATGATTTCTCATTTTTTTTAATACATTGAAAAAAACAACAATGTTTGCAATGACAGCTTGTGGTTTCAGTGGGAGTAATGAACTGGAACTATTTCTATTCACCACTAAAACTGTCTTTTAAAGCAGTGGTTCCCAACCTTTTTTTTTAATGTTTCCTTTATCAAACTGATGACCCCTGACTGAGTGACATATTTTACTGACATCTCATATCATATTCAATGCATAACAGTAACAGTACGGAACAACTGAAACTGTACACTGAAGCCAAATAGTGAACGCAGTCATTGCAAGTCAAACGAGCTAATGGCTTAATTTGGATCAGATTTTTTTTCTGTAAATTTCTCATCAGAGAGAAGTTTTCCTGATATAGAAACTTCTCTATACAATTCTCTGTCTGTCTCATACATTTTTTTATTTTTAACAGTCATGCATAATTACAGTATTTTTTTTTTTTTTACACATTTAGTGTTTTCAGCTCCCAGGCTTGTGGCCATCTGCTCTTTGAAGGTTATAATCGCACAATTTTCTTTATTTTTTTATTGCAAGACAATACAAAACATAAACAAAACAACAAGAACAGTGAGTACAAAAGTGAACACAGGCCAGTAAATTAAGATTTGTCAGGCTGTGTGTGTGTGTGTGTGTGTGTGTGTGTGTACTTATTGCGCACTTTTCTAATGCTTGACTAATCATCTTAACTTCACAGAAATTAATGAAATGCTGAGATATAGGCCGACTGCATATTTTAACGAAAAGTTTTCTTACACCCCTCAAAATCAGGTAGGCCTCGTGACCCCCCATGAAGCTTTTACAACCGACCCCCAGATTGGGAACCAGTGTTTAAAGCCAGGTGTACACATGGTTGTTTTTTATTAATATCAGTCACTGGACCTCAGCTTAATTTCTACTCCCACAGTTAGCCATAAATGGATATAAAAACACTCTCAATCATTCCTTTGTATATTGATGCTGAGGGCAAAGAAGAATTATTGGAGAAATTCTCCAGAAGCACCAGAGCAGCTGTATGATTGATTATATATGGCTCTGACTTCCCTTATCCCACTACGTCATATCTATCTGTAAATGGTGATATTTTAATCAACATTATAGATAGATAGATAGATAGATAGATAGATAGATAGATAGATAGATAGATAGATAGATAGATAGATAGATAGATAAAAAAATCAATACTAGTTTAAGGTTACGCTCTATTGAGAGTACTTTCACTGCTTTAATCAAATCAAATCAAATGAAATCAAACTTTATTTATATAGCACTTTTCATACATTAAAAATGCAACACAAAGTGCTTCACAAAATAAAAACAATGAAACATCCGCCCCTCCCACCCCTCACATATAACACACATAGTAACAGGGTAGGGCACTGAGGCAACAGGTGAGTTACAGTAAAAACTGCCTATGGGGAGCCATCCACACAGAGAGGCACCACAGCCGACGGCCACAGGGAGTGCCGCCACAGAGACCAACCCAACCTTGATAGGCTGGGATGGATTCCATACATAGTGCAGAGCTCCCCAGTCCTCCGGGCCTGAGGGATCTCCAGGATGACGTCCCCGCGGGCAGACCGGACACACCTCTCAGTGTGGAGGCTCCCCATGAGGAAACACTGGAGCTAAAAACTAAAAGACTAAAAGACAATAGGATAAAAACAGGCATAAGATAGAATAATGATAAAATGCATAAAAAATTTAAAGATTTAAAAAAAAATTAAAATAAAGATGTAAAGATTAATAATAATAAAATGCACAAGGATTTAAAAGTAAATAATTAAGAACATTATTAAAAAATAAATAAAATATAAAATAAAATATAATAAAAGAGCAGTAGAAGAAATCAGTTAAAAGCCAAATTAAAAAGGTGAGTTTTTAAAAAAGAAAAAAAAAATGATGTGGGAATTGGCTCTAAAAGGGAGGTTGTTGGGTTTACCTGGGAGAAAACCCGACCCGAGTGTCCTTGCATCAACCAGGGCAAAACTCTCCAGTGTTTCTTTGGATAAAAGCAGCTGTTCAGGTGTATTAAGAATTACATTGTGTTGAAATAAAAGACTGGATCTGATATCATAGATTTTACTTCTGAAGTGGTCTGCAAAGTCCTCGCAGAGGGTGTCTGTTGGCATCTTGGATGATTTATTAAAATCAGTGTTGGTTAAAAGATCTATGGTGGAGAAAATAAATTTAGGGTTGTTTTTATTATCTGTGATGAGTTTTGAAAAGTGGGATATTCGTGCCTGTTTGACTGTATTATTGTAGGTTGAGTTGTTTGCGTAATATTTCATAATGAACTGTCAGTTTACCTTAATGTCAGACAGTGATTTTCAACTGGAAAATGAAGAAATTCTATTGTTCTCGTCAAAGCCAGACTACAGTGAGAAAAACAGTGATTTAACATTGCTGAACACAGGAGCTGCCTACCTGCTTGCCTAGTGTAACACACTGACGCCTCTATTCCTCAGTATAGTGGGATAGTAACTGTACATTTATGCGTAAACATATAAAAACTCCCATTAGCAATGTGAGAACCACGTCATGTCCAGTATTGCATGAAATGCTGCCTCATTTCTGATGCCTCACAGAGGAGATAACAGTGCACACTCTGAAATCACAATCTTTACCCTTGCCAGTTTAACATTAAGGTCCATTTTCACTCCCCTGAAATACAGTTTGTTTGTGGACAAAAGCCCAAACACAAATTGAAAAAGCTACATATTCAAAAATGTCTGTGGACTAGGCCTAAAACCACAAACTGCGATTATTACTGTCTGTCAATCAAAAAAGTGTAATATGTTTATCAGAGAACTGTAGAGCTGTTGGTAGGTGTATTGCTGACAGTCAGAGCTGTTCCCACCTGCTTCTTTATGCTAAGCTAGGCTCACCACATTGTGACTCCAGATCTGTTCTTAAAACACACACTTGAGACTGATTCTATCTCAACATCTGACTCTCAGAAAGAAAGTAAACAAGTGTGTTTCCAAAATATTGAGTCATTCAGATACATTAAGGCTCACTGATGGTGTTGCATCTGTAGTATGTATTAATTTAACAGTGTCTGACATGAGCTCTGTGTCTCCTCCTGTAGTGTTTCTCCATAGAGAAGCTGGGCAGGAGGCCTCTCATGATTGGGGGTTTTTCCGTGATGGGCATCTGCAGTGCGGGAATCACAGTAGCCCTCATTTTACAGGTGGGTGGGTGTGTGTTTATGTGTGTGTTTCCCTAAATTCTTGAGACCTAAACCTTTTCCTGTACAGGGAGATGAGGATGAAAGGCAAAAGAGACAGTAAGCAAGCTCACATTTCAGCTACTGCTAATGTGCCCTTTAGTATCAGCTAAACTGCTCAGTCAGCCACAGCAGGAATGTAGTTATTTTCTCTGCATGCATTTAAGGAATAAAGAAAAAAACATAAAGAAAAAGCACAGATATGAGAAAAAGAGAGAAAGGCCCAGAGTCCTATGGAGGGGTTATGCCCTACAAATACAGTCCAGTGGGGGAAGGGGGAAGAGGAGGAGAGGGCTGGATGGGGCAAAGAAGGTGGTAACAGGGGATCCTGAGGAGGAAAAGTTCATGTTAAACAAAAACAGTGAAAAAACAGTGCACCACAATACACACTAAACGAACACTTATGTGATGATAAAATAGTATATATATTATGTATAATAATATATTTTGTGTGCAGATACCCCATTTTTTCCTTCATTGTATGCTTTTGCACCTGGCCTAAAAATGAAAATAAGTATCTCTCTGCATGTAATCCTCATTCATCTATTTAATCTTAACAACCAACACAGACTGTTTGCGTCTGTTAACATGGTGCTGTTTTGCATCTTAACACATTAGACAACATACACACCTCCAGGCAACGTAGAGAGCCCAACGCCTGAAAGCCATGCAGACATGAGAACAAACATATTCCATGCAGACATGCGAACAAACACAGCTCATGCAGAAAGGCCCCATCTCTTCTTCTTTCAGTCACTTTCCTGTCCTCTCTTCCTCACTTTCTCCAAGTTACTTTCTAGTAGGGGACAAGTGGAAGTGAGGGAGGAGAGGAGGGAAGCAGAGGAAAAGACAAATGAACACATCCCAGATGTTTAACAGGGGAATGAGTGTGGGGAGTAACAGCTGGGCCTGTTTCACTTTCAGTTGGCAGAGCACACTGTATTCCTGCTTTGCCCTGTGGAACAATGATCTACATGAAGGGCCACGTAGCAGCAAGCTGAGGTGTGAAGCTGTGTTGGAAAGGGATGGAGTCAAGTTTCCAATTAGAGAAAAGAATTAAATGCGATCAGACTGACTTCTCCATGTTGTGCTGTTTCTTCTCCCTGCAGGCTCACCTATCATTCATGCGCTACGTCAGTGTCTGCTGTGTAGTTGGCATCATCGCTGGCTTCTGTATCGGTCCAGGCAAGTTGCTCTGTGTTGCATGTTAAAGGACTATAATGATGTGAACTTAATTCAAGCTACGCAGACACCTCCCGTATTGTTTTGCACTACCAATATCCCTCCATGCGGTAAACAGGACACCATTAAACAGGCCATATCATTAAGCTGTTCAGGGTATAGTTTTGCTGTCGTTGTTCACATTCTGTCAGCGGAGCGATGAACAGATAACTGCAAAGTAAAATAAACAGGAAGGAGAATTCCAGGTGTGCACGCTGCTACTGTATATTTAATGGAAAAAGAGTTTAACACTATAACTACTTTACAAAGAGAAGCACAGAACACACTGTCAGCTACCTTCTAGTACCTTCATCATAATGGAAAGTGCAGATCATTTTCATTAGCTATTAATCTGTTGATTATTATGCATCCGCGCTAGTGAAGGGGTTAAAGGTTTTTTTGGGTGGAGTTTTTCACTGCGAGGATCCTAAGGACAGAGGGATGTCGCATGCTGTAAAGCCCTGTGAGGCAAATTGCGATTTATGATATTGGGCTTTATAAATAAATTGATTGATTGAGCAGTGTTCAACATAACATTTTTTTCCCACTGGCCACCCGGGCCAGTAGTTCAGAGTTTTACTGCCCCCTTGTATATTCTTACTGGCCCAAGTAAAAAAGAGAGAGAGAGATAGAGAGAGAGAGAAAAAAAATGAATGTAAAACTTCATTTAATTTAACTTAATTTCATTTAACTCCATTACACCTCATCGTAGTGCGTGATGGTATATACAGCAGTCCTTGCAGAAGTTGATGTATGATGTCACAGCCTCTGTGTACTCATCCACTTCTTAGATGACTTCACAACAGGTTTGCAGATCTTTAACTTCTGCCTGTATGAGGAAATCAGGTGGACGGTGTTGTGGTCAGAGTGGCCCAGTGCAGTGCAGGGGACGGCGTGATAGGTGTTGTTAACAGTTGTGTAACAGTGATCCAGGATATTCTTCTCTCTGGTCGGACATTTTATAAACTGTTTGAATTTGGGGAGTTCATGGGTGAGTTTACCTTTGTTAAAGTCGCCACGGACAATAACTAAGGAGTCCGCTCCACACACAGTAGCCTATCTGGTCGGCGAGCGTGCGCTGCAGCCTACCTCCTGCATGTAGGCCTGCGGTGGGATGTAAACACCGACCAGAATGAATGAAGCAAACTCACGGGGGGAGTACAAAGGTTTGCAGTTGATGAAAAAAGATTCCAGATCAGGAGAGCAGTGCTGCTGGATCACTGTCACGGCATTACACCAGCCGCTGTTAGTGTAAAAACAGATACCGCCACCTTTAGTTTTGCCGGAGAGTTCCGTGTTACGATCCGCTCAAGAGTTGGAAGCCTGCCAGCTGCAATGAAGAGTCCGGTATCGATCCACACAGCCACGTCTCCGTGAAGCACATGGTTTTTCACCATCAGTAGCTGGGGTTCATCCAGTTTACTGGCCAGTGAACGCACGTTGGAGAGAAATATACCTGCATGGCAGCAGTGTGCGGTGTCTGCGTTTGCAGAGATGCACAAGCGCACCGGCACGTTTCCCCCTCCTCCTGTGTTTCACTGCACGAGCAAAGGTGAGGACACCTTTGGCCAAAAAGCCCAATAAATCCACTGAAGGCTCAAGAAAAGTGGGATAAAAATCCGCTGGAGTTGTTCCCCAGACAAAAAAAGCCTTACAGCGTCACTGGCCCGAGCGGGCCTGTGACCTGTCAGTCAACTTTACCGACATACTTTTTGATTGACCCCGGGCCATAGGGCCAGGGGTTATGAGCGATTGATAGTCGTGGCCAAAGGCATTATATTTACGGGTTGTCCATCTGTCCATGCCATTCTCTTGGATGCAATATCTCAGGAACATCTGAAATGAACTTCTTCTAATTTGGCACAAACATCCACTTGGATTCAAGAATTATGTTATTGGATTTTGGTGGTCAAAGGTCAAGGTCACTGTGACCTTGCATCCATCTCATTTTTGTGAATACAATATCTCAGAAACACCTTTAGAGAATTTCTTCAGATTTGGCACAAACATCCACTTGGACTCAGTGATAAACTGTTTAGAGTTTTTGGGTGAAAGGTCAAGGTCAATGTCACCTTGCGTCCATCTCATTTTAATGAACACAATATCTCAAGAGGGTCATGAGGGAATTTCCTCAAACTTTGTACAAACGTCCACATGGACTCAACAATGAACTTAATGGAATTTGGTAGTCAAAGGTCAGGGTCAATGTGACCCCACAAAACATGTTTTTGGCCATAAGTCAACAATTACTGCCCTGATCATGACAAAATTGTACACGAATGTCTAATACTTTTCTGACCATTAATCAATGTCATAACTCAGGAACATAAGGGAAGACTTGTGGTCAGATCAGTGGCTTAATGTAGTTATGCTGGACCCTAGTGCACACTATTATACACATATCATCTTGTCACAATGTCAGAGACTTGACATTAAATAACATCAACATACATATTACCCAGCAATCATAATTGCATATCTGTATATAACAAAAATACAAAAAGAAAATAAGAAATTAGGAAATTATTTATTTAATTTAACAAGTTTAATAGTTGATTCATAGTTGTAGAATATTTGATTTATAAGATAGTTGATTTGTATATGGGTTTGCCTTTTTCAAGAGCATATATAGCAGATGGCGGTATTTTTAATTACATCAGAGTTCTTCTTCCAATACAGGCAGATTTTCAAGATGGCAGTCAACAATAAGGGCCTATTCTCCACCCAACACATTGTTGGAGGGGCCACTCTCTCCAGGGCCCCCCACCTCACAGGCCCCAGGGCAACTGCATTACCTGGACTTTATTCAGCTGCCATCCCCTGCAGAGTGGATGAATCCTGTTGATATTTTAGGATATTATTGTTAAATACTGCACTGGCCATGTGTCAACATGATGCCATTTATTTAGGAAGACAAAATGTGCAAGTTACAGCTGTAACGTGTTACATTTAAGGTGACTCTCCCCTACCTATGTTAAACACACATGTTGGATTGCAATGGTTTACAGAATGTACATTATTATCAGTCAGAATGACCGTTAAGGGAATGAAAATGGAATGGTTATTTTTGGTTGAACATACATTTTATTACTATAACTGAAACCTGAAACCATTTTGTTAATAAAAGTATGCGTAAAAATCTCCCCTTTGAAAATAATAACAATAAAGGGGAGATTCTCTGTCAAGTTGCTTTTATTCCCCAAATATCATAGATAAGCAAATGTATACGGTGTGATAACCAGCAACTTTCATAACACGGTATACCTTAGAACTGGTATATCGCTGCAACCCTACACACATGTTTTTCCTATTCAAGCTAGGCCTCTCTTGTATTCAGCTCAATTCCATTCAATTTTATTTGTAAAGCTAAGTAAAATAGCAATGAGCAGGAATTCAACTACAGATTATGTTATATGATGGACTACTGCAAACCAAAGTTTAAGTGAGTCATTCTCCACACAGGCAAATGATCTCTTTGGACTTAAAATATGGAAGCACATGCAGCAACACCACCAGATATCAGCTCAGCTGCTACAGATAAACTTTTTTTTGGTTAATATGCAAATGCAATGAATAAACTGTACATGAATACAACATCCCCTACAAGAATGATCCTGCCAGTTCAGTAATCGGCAAATCATTTTAGCTCCTAGTGTGAACTGTCCACAATGTGTGTTGTGGATGATCCAACATTATCAGGACACTGATACTGGAATATTTGTCAATCATTCCAGTTATTCTCTACAATGAATTTAGGTGGACACAGATGACAAATAAAACCAACACTATCTGGTTGGAGAGATACCACTACAGAGAAGTGAAGATGTGTATGTTTGGAATTTCAGTCAGATGTGACTGCAGGGCTGATTTTTTTTGGGGGGGGGGTTCAGTACAAGTACAACACATTTTAAAAATGAAGGTTACATTATTCTGTACTCTCTGTGCGTCACTTCTGCAATTTCCAGATGATAAACAAAACCACTGAAATTATTAATATGCAGACGTTCAGGTTCCTTCGTGTTATTGGATGGCTCCCTCTGGAGGTCATACACTAAAACATCCTAAGAGTTCTGTAATTTCAAGAAAGATAGAGTCACAGAGCTCAATCCAATCAATTTTCATATTGATGATATGACTTGTCAAATCTGTAAATTGATACTTTATCAGTAGTATTTGCAAGTGTTGATAGCCACTGGAATCACATACTGTACATGCTGTTCACTTACAATGAGTGATAAATATTGTTTTTCTTCATGCAGTTATGCATTCTGACTATCCATGTTCTATGGTTTCCTAATGGATAATATAACGCATAATGCAGTTTTAATGATATAATAATTAAATAATAGTATTGTGTATTCTTTGATGTATGACTCTTGCATCCACACGCTGGCCTGGCCCTTATCTCATCATCCGTTCTCTAATTAGCCTTTCATAACCCTTATTGGTGTCAAAGATGATTCATTAGCATCAATAATATTTATAGAACTGTTGCTTGCTTAACAGAGGAGACTAATCTGCACCTCCTTTTTATAAAAATGCACAATGTACTTGATTTGTGAAAACAAAATGCTGCTTTAACTATAAAGAATGGAAACCTGAAAGGAAATATGTGCAAAAAATATGTTAAATCTTACAAGTTTCTGGAGTGACGTCAGATTATTAGATATTTAAGCAATATCACATGGGAGGGAGTGCCATTGTACTGAAGATCAGCACGGCTGTGATTCGGTAGTGCTGAAGATAATCACACTTGTGCTGATATTCAGTGCGACAACATGACCTCAGCAATAAAAAGCAGCAACAGGTTATGATTTGTTTGTTTATTTAATGATTTATTTGGCCCCGCCAACACAAATAGTTCGGCAACTAGACTGAGACTGGACTGTTGCCAAGCAAAACATAATCATCCCTGCATACTTGCTTGCGTCTTTGTGAAAACTAGGTCTACACTTTACCACAGACCAGCTACTTTGTATCATGTAGGCTACATCTGTACCTTTCCATTTATTCTGTGACCAGTGAAATATGTCTGTTGGCAGATGACACCCTTCCTCCTTTTCTGATCATACATTATTTACCTGAAATGTTATTTGTGGTAATATGTTTCATTTTGTGGTAAAAGTTTGTTAAGACAGCACAATATCAATGCTAATTAACAATTAACATAATTAATGCCTCAGAACAGCTGCAAAGCAGACTGATACATGCATAGTTAAGTCCCAGTTGCTGTTATAATGTATATCAGCACTCATGGAATGCTTCCCATCCAATCAAAATGCTACTCAATTAATGTCATCAAATTCTATGTGATTTGACAGGAGATACCTGCTCTGTTGTTGTCGAATATGAACAGATAACTCTATATAGACATAAATTCAAACAAATTTTGAATTCTCTCAGTTTGGGGTCAAATATTATAAATTCATTACAGAAAGCCGGCAGATTGACATGTACATTGTGATATTGTTTTGTTGTATGGTTTATTTGTTGTTGTTGGTGAGTCTGGTGTGGAGGAATTATATCCTGGAGCCGAAAACTTTCATTAAATTTCATTCGTTTCAGAACTGACTGGAAGTGCTAAGCTTGAAATGTGTGGGCATAATGAAAGACACAATCACACCGCATTGTGGGATTTGTCAGATCAAGGGTTTTTGGAGCTTCACCCATAAAAGGAACTAAAAGTCATGACATCCCAGCCTCTGCTGCACACATTTTACCCTGCTTTTTAATCTGTGTCTCATGAGCAATCTAATTGAGGTGCAGTACTAAATTACTAACATGCCCCTTTCAATGAGTTCATTTGGTAACTTTTTTTTTCATATGTGCTGTAACTGTCACTTTGTTCACACAGCAATAAATGAGAAATCTATGAAAAACATTATACTCCTCTACCTGCTCTCTTGCCTTGTAGCAATTTTAATGGCCTTAGCCTACTACATGTGAACAAAAACAACCAATCAGAGCCAAGGAGTGTCTAACGCAGCTGTCAGTCCAGCTGTCAATCATGTTATTCACTACTCATGAACTGTGGTCAAACTGTCAAACTAGGCAGTGTTGATCAAATATGGATCAAGATTCTGTTACTGCATTGCACATTTCTCTCCTCAAACATATTTTAGTGACTGTTTGATTGTAAAATGAGAACGTTTGTGACCCAGCCACCATGTTGGAGACAGTTAAACAGAGTATCTAGCACTGCCCACAGCTGGACCAACTTTCTCATTTTACAGCTCAACAGTACACTAAAATATGGTTCTGACAGTTTAACCACAGTGTCACAGAGTGATTGACATGATTGACAGCTGCTTTAGAGACTCCTTGGCTCTCACTGGTTGTTGCTGACTGTGCCGCTGTCTGACTGTGGCAAATGCCATTAGAGGCAATAGAAAGAGGAGGGACATGATTTTTCACAGACTATCTTGGTGCTTCTCAAAGTTGAGAAAGGATCCTTAAATGGCTAAAGTTCAAGGGTGCTACATCATGGAATCCTGCCAAAAGGACCGAGTTCTTCCCTCAGAGAATTTTCAAGGTCCATTTTCAAGCATCCTTGACCCTGTCTCATGCACTCCTTTCAGAATATAGTGACATTTTCAGGAGATAGGATGCAAAGTTACTATCAAAAAAGTTACCACCTGTATCTTCAACAGAAGTGTTTGATTTGTATTGATGTTTTTATATCTTGTGCTTTGTTCTGTTCCAGCGGGGGTTCCCTTCCTGATCACAGCAGAGCTGTTTAAACAGTCCCACCGCCCGGCGGCCTACATTGTTGGAGGATCACTCAACTGGCTGTCTAACTTCACTGTTGGCTTCGTCTTCCCCTTCTTACAGGTGAAAGCTATACAATGTGCTGCCCTGCATAAGCTTTTCTCTTTTCTAAATGTTAAAACCATTACGAGTGCTCTGGCTTATCAATAACCAAAATTCAATTAATATGTTTTTAATGGTGTGTGTTGTATTATGTCTATTGTATGTACCTCTGCTGTACTTGGGAGGAGCTAAAGGGAAATTTATTCTGAGGTGGGCAATAAATTCACTCTAATCTAGTCTAATGTAATCTGAACTGGTTAATCTCATCACTGACTCCCGCCTTGGTCTGGTTCACACAGCTCCCAATAGAAACTGCTTGTTGTTTCTTTTGAACAAGTGACTTTCATTGAATGATCACAGAGCAACTTAAAAGATCAAACAAACAGCAAGTTTTATTTTTCATGTGTCCCATTTGTAGGGTTGACACCTGGGCTCATGCAGGGCAGACTAAATTTTTAATTTAGTCATGAATAACAGAGTATCTTGTTGTTCTTTCAAATCTCATCATCTCTCCAGTTAGACATTTTCGTTGCCATCTTCCTGTACATGGCCCTTCTTCTTCACATTCAAATGTTTGTTTTCTTCCGTTTTCATGCGGCCCTCGTGATATAAACATCATCAACATGCCCACTCGATTGCTGTGAATTCTCCAGACAGTGCTGTAATCACACATGAGTTCAATCAGACATTACACAGACTCTTCACTTGGGAGCTGGCAGGATAAAGTTTGACAACAACTGATTCATAAATTTGCATTTTTCACATGCAGCTCCTCCAGATTATGTTTAGATTATTTCAGGTTTGCACTGCATGTGTGAAAAGGGTTTTCCAATTGTTGCATCGTGAGTCCCAAGGTCTGTTGATTTTGCAGTCACAAAACTGCACAAAACATTGTGCTGTGGGAATCAACTGCTCATAATCTGATTCTGAGGCACTGGCTTAGTGTGTAGACAGACAAAACTAGGAGACATTCAAAAATGCTGTAAAGCTCCACGAGCTGCATTTGCTCCCTATCAGAGGCCCGGCACTCACAAGGCACTAAAGCCTGATTTATGGTTGTGCGTTGAATCGACGACGTCGCTACGTCGTAGGGTACGGGGCTACGCAGAAGGCTCGCCATAGCCCCCGGCGTAGCCTGACGTGCACCTCCCCAAAAATGTAACTACGCGTTGAGGCGACGCAGACCCAGCGCAGACCGGCAGGGCTGTAATTGGTTTGCTTGGTAGCAACGCATTTCCGGTTCCGTATTTCCAGATTCCGCCATCCCCGCCATCTTTAAACATCTTCTGTTGCGATGTAGACGTTGCAGTGTTAAGGCTCATTATATATATGCCATTATGCTCAACGTTCAATACGGATACGGATACGGCCGGAGCCGTCTGTCCGTTCTCTGCGTTCATTTCTCTGTGGAAAACCGGAAAAGCCGGAAGCTAAACAAAGAATCAACTAGAGACGACGATAACCACTCAGGAAAGGAACGCAGCCTCCTACTGCTCTGGCGGTGAATTGCACCGCGACGAAACGGAGTGACGGAGAAGTTCGAAGGTTCACGACGGCGTCACAGCAACCACGTAGCGACGTCGTCAATTCAACGCACGACCATAAATCAGGCTTAAGAGCCCTTTTCCACTGCAGGAAAAAGGATAGCTGAAGTTAAATCAAATAATTGAGTTAGAGTTATGACTGTGTGGCGTTCCCATTTTTTAATGTTTTCTCACAAACCTTTATCTCATTAAGAGAATGTTTTCCCTCTTCCTTTTTGATTGAGAGAGAGAAAGCTGTAACATGCAAAACAGACACCTGGCCATGAGCCAACCAGGGACCTTACAGTTATCTGATCTTTACCACTAGGCTATCAGATGCCCCTCTTCTTCCTTTTGTTTTAATGAAATCAGCAAATTTGACCATTGTCACCAAGGCAAACGGAGAACAGTGAAAACAAAAGCAGCACGTGACAACGAATACATGTTTCTTCCCTGCACTGGAAAAGGGTTGTAAGTGAGCCCAAAATCACTGTCTTCCTGTGTCCCACATGGTCCCACAATGATCAACAGTGCTGTATAGAGATCAGCTGGGGCTGGTTGCACCAACAAGGCTTACACCTGGTCTCAAGCTAAGTTGGTCATAACTTGGTGTTCTATGTCAGACCTCATAGTTACACTGGTTGTACCATGTAGGCTTTAGCCCTTTTCTCGCCAAGACTGTGCATAAATCTTACGCCGAGTCAGGAGCAGACATAGTCAAAATCTCAACCATTTGGATAAGTCAGCAGCCTAAAAACACAACATAGGAGCCACAAAGACACTGCTAACAAAACACTGTCTATGGGTTGTAAGCTACTGCCAAGTTTTTGTTGATCTTTTCTCTGCTTTCACATTACCTGTGGAGCTCCACCTGCCAGCTGCTGTCAATCAAACAATGAGACATGCCTCTGCTGTACAGCTTTATAAATCTTTGTATCCTGATGAAATTTACTTTTTCTCTGATCCTCCATAATTATGTCACAAAGGATTGGGGCCACGCTAAACAAAAAAAAAATTAGTCGTAAATCTACAAGAATAAAGTCGTAATATTACATGAATAAAGTAATAAATCTAAGTATTACGAGGATAAAGACGTAAATCTATGAAAATAAAGTTGTAATATTACAAGATTGAACTTGTAATTTTATGACAAATTAAGTCACAGATTAAACAGTGTTGGGAGTGACAGTAACGTATGTTTTAGCAGTACCAAAGTAATATAATGCGTGACTAACAAGATTTTAGGTGATGTTATTACACATTATTACATATATTGACACTATACTGTATCTATTAAATTTGTGTGCAATGCCCTTGAACAAAGAATCTTGGCTCATGTGATGTGTGGTATGTGCTTGATTTTCAGGCACTTCTGTATTGTGACTCTCTGAGTCAGATACAGTATATGGAGCTTTCAAAGAGTCTGAGTTTCCCAGTCATAATTACAACTTGGATGTTGATTTCCAACCTCATGCTGCATCATATCTGTCATATATCATCTTATGAAGCGCTTGAATTCTTAACCCTTTCCCTCACTTTGCTCTCTATTCTGAGTCCGCTGCTGTAATGCAAAATACTTGTTTGTTTTTGGATTGACAATTCATAAATCACTTGTTTCATGTTATCTTAATCTAATTTTTCTATCCCCATCTTTCATTTAACCATCAGATGTCAGCGGGGTCTTACTGCTACTTGGTGTTTTGCACCATCTGTCTGACCGTGGCAGTTTATGTCTACATTGTGATCCCAGAGACCAAAAACAAGACATTCATGGAGATCAGCCGGATGTTCTCTAAGAAGGAGGCAGTGCTTGAGACCCAAGGCCTGACCCACGTGGACCAGCTAAAACTGAAGAAGATGAATGGCTACGGTGGTATGGAACATACTTCACTGGAGTTCGACAGTTCTTCTTCTGTACCCTAACTGAGCTCCAGGTTTTCTCTGGGACTACAAAACTATTCATTACTTCTCTTTGCCATTCCACCATTGTAATATGTACACATTAACCAAACACCAGTTAGCCTGGACTCAGTGGGCTCTGGGAGGGTGTACTGTAAATCAAGCAATTATTATACAGTGCAGTATGCAGTTCTGTTATTTGCAGTTGTTTATTAATTATTTTTTTTAGTCTGAGCCATTAAAGGAAAAGTCCAGCTAAATTAAACTGAGTCTTATTTTCATAGATTTGGCAGTTCTTCCTGTCAGTACTAATAAAATTGTTTTCACCAAACCAGTAGCTGAGATCTGGGACCAAACTGACATCACTAAACGGAAGTCTGATAGGACAAGAAACAGACCATCAGACGGTTGGAAACAAACCTCCAAGTTAGGCATTTGGATGGAAAATCCATCACAGTTTATAAACTTACTTCCTGCTTGATCTTTGACCTACTGTGCTTACTGTAGTTGAGCACAGTTTTCCTGTTCAACAAGGGATTATTAGCAACACTTCAGGTGCTCTCACTTTCAGTTTGCCCTTCAAATGAAGTGGTTTAGATAAGCTTAATAAACTTTTGGTTAGCGTTTTTGTGCGACTTCACTGTATAATTGTCACCATATTCCCAGATCACAGCAATTACTTTGTTGAGTGAACTTGGCTCTAATATTTTGTAGTTTAGGCCAGTGGTTCCCAACTGGTGGATCCACAAGTTGATCACGGGTCCATTCTAAATGGACCACAAGTGACTCATGAACATGACAAGTTTGTAAAAAACACACTTTCTGATGCATAGCTGTTATTTTGAAGTGCCATTTCCTGCCGTAGAGTACTAACTAATGGACAGCTACTTGACAGAGACAGAAAACTAGCTCGATGACATGACCAAACAGAAGTATGCTGTGAATATGTTAAACTGTGTAGACCTTGAACTAATGATGAAGGAGAAAATCTGGACCCCATGGTTTGACCAGTTGGGAACCACTGGTTAAGGCCATCAGTTTTATCCACAATAATGACATTGCACTCAGAATGTCGAGATAAATATCATTGAAAGATCGTCAATAAAAATAGACTGGGTAAATGGGTCAACCAACCGTCATACCATTTAGTGTTTTATATTTTAAGAATGAAGACACCATCTTCCAACATAACTATACATACTATACTACATAAATAGTGATGGGATATTGAAGTCTGGATGAGATCAGCACAGCTGCTAAACTTGCTAAAAATTTAATTACAGAAAAAAAATAGATGTCCATGTCATCCATGACATCCAGACATCCATGTCTGTGAAAACATGGATGCTTCGCACCCATTGTCCCCCGACAGTACAGAAGATCTATCAGCACAGTTTCAAGGTGGACACCCAAGATTAGAGTCACCAATTCAGCAACTGACCAAATATTTTCCCTTCTGTATCTGAGATATGACATTGAATAATGGCCAGAAAAGTGTTTTATGCATAACATCATGATGCCGCAGTGAGGTTGACCTTTGACCTTTTGGGTATAAAATGTCATCACTTCATCATTTTATCCTAGTTGACATTTGTGGGAAGTTTTGTCATAATTAGTGTATGAATTCTTGAGTTATGCCTAAAATCTTATTTTGTGAGGTCACACTGACCTTTGACCACAAACTTCTTATCAGTTTATTCTTCAGTCCAGGTGAACGTGTGTGTCAAATTTAAGGAGATTCCCTTACGGTCCTCTTAAGATTTTCACAAAAATGAGACAGACAAGGACACAGTGACCTTGACCCTTGAGTCCGAGTCAACCTTTATGCCAAATTTGAAGAAATTCCCTCAAGGCGTAGAAGATATTGCGTTCACGACAATAAGATTTATGCAAGGTCAGAGCAACCTTAACCTTTGACCCTTGACCACCAAAAACTAATCAGTTCACCGTTGAGTCCGAGTTGACATTTGCGCCAAATCTGAAGAAATTCCCTCTACGCGTTCTTGAGAAACCTTGTTCACAAGGATGGGACAGACGGACAGAGGGACATCTGAGAACATACGGTTATTGCTGCAGTGGAGACATAAAAACGTTAAATTGGCATATTTCTTTGATCATCTTGAAAAATGTTACCTGCTTCCATCTATCTATAAACTGTATTGGATGTTTTTGATGCATTGCTTACCAGATGGTCAGTTTTGAAATGCAGCATTTCAACACCAGACACTTCTGTCGTTGGGGGTGGGGGGGTTAGGTTTTCTATCCTGGCACTTTCCTAAAAATTGTCATGTTAATTTTTGTTTGAAATAAAATGGGCATCGCTAGCTGCAAACAACCACATATCTGTATCCAGTGTTTGAATGCAAGCAGTGCTTAAGCGATTTACATGGGTGTCCCACATGTCACCATGAAAACACAAACCATTAAACGATAAATACATGTCAAGGTATTAACTTGGGCAGACTCAACAAAACTATTGGAGTTTGGACAGAAATTAACATTTTAATATATATTTTTTTTAATCTTTAAATATTGCAGTAAATATAATCCATTGTGGGAAACCCTGATATTTATGCATGTTATTTTTTGTAAAGTTACATTTATTGTTTATATTTTCCCTTGTCAATTTACAGACTGTACAGTAAAATGTGCTGAAATTGTTTTGTACAAACAGCAAAATACAGTTTGTTTAAATACATGGAAATGTGTATGTCTTTTTGAATTGTTGAAAGATAATTCATTCCTACATTAATTAAACTAGAAAAGCACTCGGGGAGCGCAGACCTCCGCCAAGCAGCTCGGATTTCCAGCCATTTTATTATTTTATCCACTTCGCTTCAACCAATCACCACCAAAATTCATCTTCTTCAATTCATCATCTGTTCCTTGTCCCATTATCAACCTTTCCTGAAAATTTCATCAAAATCCCTTCAGAACTTTCTGAGTTATTTTCCAGACAAACAAACAGACAAACAGACCAACACTGGCGAAAACAGGCGGCAATAGCTCCTGGTAGGGTTTCTCAAAGCAAAACGGTCTCAGGGAAAGACCCAGACTGAACGATTCACAGATCCTATGAATCAGACATGATGGAGATGAAGCACCTCATCCAGAAAAGGAAAAACCGGGGCAGCCCTATGAGTAATCTGGTGGCCAGGCCTTGACCCATGTGGCTCAGCTAGGCACAGCCAGAAGGGACTACATGGAGCTGCTGGCCTGTGGACCAAACACTCACAGGGATAGGTACTGAAGTGGTGTGAGCCAGGCAGCAGGCAAGGGCGAAGATCTATACTGATCCCTGGCATCACAGACTGGCTCAAGGGACACTGAATATTACAGAACTGGAGTTGATACAGGAAGAGGAGCAGCACCCACTACTAGGAGACAGGTTCACCTCTATGCTTAGCACTGGTTCAACAACCAAACTCCTGGAGAGTAGGGCTGGGCGATATAACTACTGTGTACGATATATTGATATATTTTCAAGCAAGATATAAATTTAGACAATACCGTTTATATTGATATAGCGTAAAGTTGCGTAGCATCAACAGCATCAACACGCAAATAGCCTATTCAGTATGACTCCCATCCACCTAGCCACACACATCCATCATTTACACAGAATTTTATTCAATGTAAACTTGTTTTGCTGTTGTTATTTGTTTATTTTATGTTACTTTATTCTTTACCTCTGACTTTTTATCTGCTGTTACTTTCACTATCTTTGTCTGTAAGGTGACCTTGAGTGTCGTGAAAGGCGCCTATAAATAAAATGTATTATTATTATAATTATCATCGTTATTATTATTATTATTATTATTACATAACACATACCAGTGTCCATCTCTCCACTCAGCTGTGCCCCAACGCTCACAAGTTCTCCAGCAAGACTAAGAGAGACACAGAGCTGCTCCTCTGTTTAATCTGTCTGTCAATGAGTCTACAGTGTGACATCAGTCTATATGTTGCACATGCTACACTAAATCAGTCTGTGAGATAATAACAGACGTTTCACGTACAAGACATATATAATGCAAACAAGTGTCTCTCGCTCATTCCCTCCCTTTTCCTTCTGATGATACCATGAGCATAAATAACAAAGGCTTTTTTCATTTTCATTATTTTCAGCACTAGCTTTATTTCAAAGGCCATGGAAAATTACTTTTTATCTCCCCCCAGAAAATGTTTTAACTTTTCCAAACTACAATGGATTTAGGCCTACTTGATACTTTTATAATCATGTTATAATTTTGTGTATTGTGCTGCAAACCTTTAAACCTCTGTAGCTCCAGTGTTATGTGCAAAAATATTAGTGTACAGCCCTGCTGCGTATTTTTTTTTAATCATTTTTCATTTACATGATGTGCAGCTGTTTATTTTCAAACAGGGAAAAAAAGTTCTGTCTTTGCAATTTATTTTGATCACAGCAAGTGCTTGTGACATCTCAAATGTGGCTTTGACTTGCAACTGAAAACATGTAGCCCATTTTGTAGAAACTACCAAGATATATGCTTTTTCTCTCTTTAATCTGTCATAGACTCTGTGATAAACAGTATGTTACATAAACTCAAGTCTCATGATAATTCTTTTTTCCCAGCAGATATTTTGACTTGTAGTAGAAAAAGCACAGGTGTTACTAAGAATATTAAAGATGGCTCTGTTGTATTTAAGCATCCCAGTAAGCCAGGCATGTCCAAAGTCTGGCCCGGGGAGCATTTGTAAAGGCCCATGGCTTGTCTTTCAAAATATGCATACATAGCCTACTGCATAATATTGGTTAATCATGCAAGATCACTTTACATTTTTTTTCCATTTACCTCATGATGACAGGAATATTGTACAGTTTATTGACATGCACCAAGTTGGAGCTACGCAGGCTGAACTTATGTGTTTTCATAGAAAGATGATAAACAAGCAAATGAGAGGACAGGCTTTATCTAATACGTAAAGGTTGGGATAATGTATAATGAGCCGGTGAATACTGTGAAAATAACTCCAGACAGGGGACTAGAACCCCGACGCGCAGCTGGAGTTATTTTCCCAGTATTCACGTGCTCATTATACATTATCCCTTACTTACAGTTTCTCTTAAACACACACACACACACACACACACACACACACACACACGCACACACACACACACACCATGCTGATCCTTATTGGCAGCACCAAAACTAACTCACTTCTGACCCTAAGTGGTCAAAAAGGAAATTATCCTACCAGTCTGGTCTAACTGAGAGACAGTTGGTGAATGACTGTTTATGTAAGTGATTTCACTCAGACACATACAAAGCTTAGATACTTTGGGGGTTTTCTAGTTCAGTTTGTTTTACCTATACATTACAGTTATAGTTCACCCATCACTATAAAGTGTACAAACAAGTGTACAAACAAAACATTTCCCATGAAGGAATTTGTTGTGTATGCATGCACACACATAGATTCCTTCACAGGATGATAACAAATGTTTAGTTACGTAAAAGTTTAGCAAAAATAGATGTGTTTAGATTTCCAGTAGCACAGTAATGAATACAAGAGACTTAGATAATGCTGCAAAGAAATTTTCTGTATGTTTTTTTTTTTAATGAAATCTGTTTGCCTTGCTATGTTTTCATTATTTGGGAGCTCTCCTTACAAGGGAACACCACCCAAATTTCTATTTCCAACATGTTATTTCTGTGGCCTATGAAAGTTAAATCAATATTTGCAACTTTGGTAATTTATGAAAATATATAAATAAATAAATAAACCATCATGGTTTGAGTTAACACAAATAGATTTCTGCCAGAAACTCAGAGAAGTAATTATAAAACTTGTGATGTCATACAAGTTTTTTAATACTATAATAATACAATACAAATGAACTTAATTCTATTGTAGTGTTCTCAGTTCTGAAATAGAAAATATACCCACATACTCAGAACATTCAATCAATCAGTCAATCAATCAATTTTATTTATAAAGCCTAATATCACAAATAACAATTTGCCTCAGAGGGCTTTACAGCATACGACTTCCCATATTGGACCCTCACAGCGGATAAGGAAAAACTCCCCCAAAAAGCCACTTTAACAGGGGAAAAAATGGTAGAAACCTCAGGAAGAGCAACTGAGGAGGGATCCCTCTTCCAGGACGGACAGACGGTCAACATAATAAATTTACAATGTTCCATATGACAAAATGAGACATAAAGAGAGACAGAGAGAGATGCAGGACAGACAGCAATGACAGCTTACAACACAAAATATGTATGAATGTGACAATAATCATATCTGCATGCTCTCCGTGTGATTGAGAATATTTCACCATTCTTTGTCTACTAAGCAGCTCCAGACGTTATACCCTATGACATCACAAATTTGAGTTATAGCACAATAGCTTTTAGATCTGGGAGACAATTGTTCATGTTAACTAATATTTATAGATGGCCTTAGACCAGAGGAATAAAATATATGAATTTAAAAAATGAGCATAGGTCCCCTTTAATGCCATTCAGTATAAATCTTTTTTCTGAGACCACTGAGAGTCTGGAGAGGCTTATATTTCAATTTATACAGTCAGTACATGATTGTAAGTAGTAAGTTATCGAGAGAAATGCAGGCCAGCTGGACAGAATCCCACAGGTATGACATAACGTGACAGGCTGAATTTAATATTCATGTTAACAATGTTAGACAAAAGTGCTATCATTTTTATCACATCGTTCCCTCATCAACAAAGATGGATTTCCGGAATGTTAAGTGACAACCAACTGCAGGGTTTTTCCTCAAAACTGTGCTTGGATGTGCATAATAATTTTATATATATAACAACAGCAAATTTCAAAAGTTCCTTCCTGGTGAATGTAACCATTGAGGGAGAGCTGAAAATTGAAAAAAAGAAACAAAAATAGAAGAATTACAAGAGAGTGCACACAACGCTGCCATCTGCTGTGTCATCTTGGTAACCCATTCAGTCTGTAGATTAGTGGGCACCTCAACCAGCCTGTAGGTGAATTATCAGCAATAACTGGATGGATGCAGAAGTCAGTTGTGATATACACTGAGGGTTAAATGTTTATTTTCGTTTTTCTGATGTGGGACACGTCTACTACCTGGTCACATATGATCATGCACACACACACCACCTCACACATCCCTGCAGTGTAATTAGTGGTGGTGCCTCTGTCCCATGTAGTGTGTACCCCTCTGATCATGCAAGCCTCTCTCTGTGTTTGTTCATGTGCGTGTGGGTGTGTGTGTGTCCCAGTGTCCCTAGCCAAGTGGCTGTCACTGGAGCTGATGGCATTAGAGCAGGGAGGCACAGGACAATAACAAATGTCTGTTTTCTGGAACAGATAGAGTGGCGACAACATCGCTAAGTAATAAAAGTGGATGGATGATCTAGCAGCAACAGCTCACAGCTGCTGTGATTAAACCAGAGACAAAGAAGCGAGCGGAAAACACAGGACTACAAAAATTAAGAAATAGGATACAGCAAACATATCACAACTTACAATTTTACACTGAGGAAAACAAACACTTGTGCTGCAGTGATGTTGCTCCATCCCATGTAGGAATTGTTTTTGGACTTTGTTGCATCACCACCTGTCTGACAGCCACAGACCATCGGGCCATCTCCCTCCGGGACTCAGAGAGTGGCATGTGACAGACATCCTGGGGGAGGAGCTTGGGAAAACTGATTTGATCATCTGTCAACAATTGTTATTCGCTAACAACAGCTATTAATTATAGGGTCAGGCACCTGTTTTATTCTACAGTCATCTGACAACATGAAGTTCAAAGATCCAGTGTGTAAGATTTAGGGGGATTTAGTGGCATCTAGTGGTGAGGATTGCACATTGCAAGCAGTTAAAACTTCTTGTCAGAATTCCTTCCGTGATGAGTGTTCAGGAGGTTTTTAACAGGGGCCAAATTATCCACGGAGGTCTCTCCCTCTCCAAAACAAACAGACCAGATGATTTAAACCAGTAAAAACAAAGAATAAAGCAGTTTAACATTACTAATCAGTTTTTTTCTGAAGCTGCTTGTCACAGATTGGCTTCTAACTATGGTGACTGACGTGAAAACTCAGATGTCCCTATCTGGAGCCAATGTCAATGCCAATGTCCGTTCTGAGCAACTGTAGA
Source organism: Epinephelus awoara (assembly GCA_035609425.1). Classification (NCBI taxonomy): domain Eukaryota; kingdom Metazoa; phylum Chordata; class Actinopteri; order Perciformes; family Serranidae; genus Epinephelus; species Epinephelus awoara. Next base: position 34,860,750 of record CM069308.1, read on the forward strand.
AACATGATGGTGGTGCAACATGGTGATCTCCTTATATGAGGACCTGCTCACCTTGTAGATATAAATGTCTCTTCTAAGATAATGAAAACACAACGATTCTTATTGTCAGGTGATTATACACTGATGAAATATACTTCTTATATGATATTCCATTTCTGCCAATTTACTCAGCCTGTTCTCACTCCCAACTCGTCAAACAGAGGCGCTTTGTCAGTCATTTCACCATCAGACACCAGCGCAAAAAGGCACCTTTTGCAGTGGGTGATGTCAGTTTGTAATGTCCCCAGCAACAAAGCACTATAAAATGCTATAGGACAGGCAGGAAGGGAGGTGAATAGGTCTAACAAACCCTGAACTTTCATCCAGGAGCCTGCCGCTCATCTTCCATGTGAATGTTGAGCCAAGTTTCCACATGCTTTTCATGCACAATTACTTAAATGTAAAGATGCTGTGTTTTACTGATGCTGTAAGTGTATTTTGAAAAAGACCGTGTGCATCTAATGAGCAGAAACCATACATTTCCTGTGAAAATGAAAGTGTATTTTGTAAAAACACAATGCATGTAACAGGCATAAATTGGACCTTTAAGACAGAGTCTGTGAATGATAATACGTGTATTGTTATATCAGGTGAATAGACAGTACAGGCAGTGCGGTTGCACTGGGGCCCATGGGGTGGAGGGCGGAGGGGCCCGACTGTCACCTGGAAATACGCCCGTGTTCTAAGAAGAACCCACATTAAAACAAAAATGGTGCTATTTTCCATACATGCCCTAAATAAGGCAAACCCATCTCCATCATGGTTTTCTGGTTTTGTAAAACAGTGTCAATCTATAACAAATTACAAACATATTCTACATAAACTATTCAAAAAACTATAGTTTACCAATTAAAAAAACTATCAAGTTAAACTAATATTTTCCATTTTTCTTTTGAAGATTTGTCTTATACAGATGTGTAATGATGATTGTTGTGTAATATGTATGTTAATGTGTCCAATATCAAGTATCTGCAAGTGGATGTAACATAAATGCAGCATTAAGACACACGGTTGCTAAAATATATATACACACACACCTAAGACTGTGTGTGTGTGTGTGTGTGTGTGTGTGTGTGTGTGTGTGTGTGTGTGTGTGTGTGTGTGTGTGTGTGTGTGTGTGTGTGTGTGTGTGTGTGTGTGTGCTTCATAACCTTTAACTAGGGCATAATAGGGCCGCTCATAATAGCGTGCACTGGGGCCCACTGTCACTACCTTACGCCACTGAGGCAGTGTAGTGTATTTCAAATGAGATACAAATGCAAGAGACAACAAAGACATTTTAAAAAGTGAAAAGAATTGCAGTAACAGCATCAAAGACCACTGCCATTTACAGTGCCTCCGTTTTAAGGTACATTACTCTGTCTACCCTCACCCTGTTTGTTATTGTATGAAACTTTTGACTCCACCCTCTTTTGCCATCCTCCAGCTGTATCTTTGTCAACAAAAAGGACACATGGAGGTATCAGGGCACTGATGGTCACAAAATTTGAAATGGCTCTATTTTCACACATTAAAGGAGCATAAATAAGCCCTTAGCTGGCTTAAATGAAGTCTGAACTATGACCTGCTCACTCAGAGTATTAAAGGGAAGTGTGATGTATTGTAATATGTGTAATCATACTGAATGCTACCTGTATGGAGTTTGCAAGAAGTACAGTTGATGTATAACACTGATGCAGTTAGCTCGACATATCTGCTTCAGATCTCTGAAACAAAGTAACCTCTCCTCCGTTTACAAGACTCCCACCTTTACTCTCTAATAATTCACTCTTCACACTACAAAAACATTTGCAGTCGCTTGTTATCTTTCGTCCATCTCTGTCCCCTCTGGCCCCTCTGTCCTCTGTCCCCCTGGGCTGTTGATGTTGGGGTGTGTAAATGCTCTGGCAGATAGCTGATGAATGTGGCACTTCTCTGCTACAGGCTGTAAGCATTTTGTCACAGAATTTGTTACGACTGGGCCGGCCTATTCTTTATGCTTTAGCACTGTGCTGCTACACAGACAGCTCTGTGGCCACGCATATGCTCTCCTCTCACATAAATGCACCAACGAACAGACTGACAGGGAGCCCATCAGAATTCAGCTCGGGAATGTCAGCTCAACTTCCTAAAAATGTTTTCATGTCTAAGACTTTAGAATATATTGTTTTCATTTGAATATATGAATTATTGTAATGTAGATGCCTCACTATCTGCAGGTTTATCTTTCTTTAATTGATGAGAGCTGTTCCTGGATCTGCTGATGCATACTGCACTATTAAAGTCCATTCTCATTGAGAGCGAATATCTGCGAGGATTATTCTCGCAGAAAAATATAAAAGCTGATTTTATGGGTTTTTATGGAAGTTTGCACACTGGAGCGGAACTTTCATGCGGTGAAAAAAGTTTCCACCCAGACTTTGACCCCTGCGGAAATACATAGTTGGGCCATTGAAATTGTTTGTTTATAATTCTAATTAGAATTAGAATTAGAATTAGAATTAGAAAGCTTTATTGTCATTATATAGAAATATAACAAGATTACATTATTATCATTATTGGAGCAATGACGGACTTATTATAACTAAAAAATATTTAATGACAGAGCACAACCACCAAGGGATCATAAAATAAATCTAAGGGGTCAATTAACAAGTTAGGATTTTTTCAGACATTTCTCAACACTGTTTGTTTTTTCTTGTGAAATCCTGTTTCACCTCTTTAGGCCTGTAAAACACAAAAAATGGAGCAAGTTGTGAAGTGAGCCTCACTACCTACGTATATGGCTATAAAGAATCACAAGCCAAAATGGGAACCTGTGACTGAGAGTACATCCACATTAAGCTGGTGAAATTTATAAACGCATAATTTTCTCTCGGTTTCAGCCCCCTGTTCCCCCAAAATAGAGCTTTACTAAAGCAGCCTCCAGAGTATGTAAATCTTAAAATGTGTTAACAATATAGTATATAGTCTTAGTGTTTCAGTGTGTGTAGGCTAAACTGAGCTTTCTCAAAGAGATTTAAGCCCTTTTTACACAAAGATCACGCAATAGGGCTGCTACGAGTCCCTTCTTTATGCTGCCTTTGCATTTTTAAGCCAAACAACAGTGGCATCACCCTCCCTCAGGCAACACATTCTCACTCCCAACTTGTTACATATCGGCGTTTGGTCAGTGGACTTTCATGTCCACGTATTACACGCCTGATATCCTGGGTGCACCTGTTACGTTTATGTTCCCGGACCCTGTGTCAATTTACGCCTGTTACATGCATTGTGTCTTTTCAAAATACACTTTAGCTTTCACAGAAAATTCACAGTTTCTGCTTGTTAGCGGCATACAGTCTTTTTCAAAATAAACTTACAATGATGGTTTAACACCTTGTATTCATGTTTATTTCATTGTTCAACAAAAGCAAAAAAAAAAACCCTGTCATGGTTTGGCTCTACATTCATATGCTAAGTGAACAATGGCCTCCTGAGTAAGAGTCCAGTGTTCTTGGACCCTCCCATGTGTCCTAGAGGGACTCTCCAGTTCCTTAAATCACGTGGCGATTCAAACTGACAACGCCCAACAGCGTATCATACCGTGGCGAAAGAATGCCTGATTGTCCTCAGTGTCTGACCTGCAAATCAGTGACCAACTGGCAGTATGTGACAACTTCAGAATGATAACAGATTGCCTTAGTGTATGTTTTTAGACAACATGCCAGCATTCGGGAAGCAGAAGAGGCGTGAGGTGGCATGTAACCCAACAGCTGTAGTCTCTAGTGTAGTCTCTATATACACACTCTACATTCAGTGAATTCATCATCATCAATCATACTGCCTTTACTTTTTAAGCTCATATCACAGTCATAATAAAGGCTACATGCACATGCTATATCTTGGGGTTTTTTTTTCAGGACAATCTGGGCTAACCAGATTTGCCATCACCACATGTCCATGTGCCTGTATTTTATATGAAATTTTATATCAATGAAAAAAACAAATCTGTGTTACTAAATTCTTACATTTTTACATGTATCTCATCATAGCAAGTTGAAAAAGACATATTCTGCCATATATGAAGAGGGGAGCAGTGGCGTCCCTAGGCCCCGAATATGAATATTAATTTTCAAAAAAAAGAAAAAAAACTTTTTTCTTTTTTTTTTTCTTCTTTTTTTTAGATCACATCCTCAAACTACGGTTATCTTATGTTGATGCTTCGATAAAACAGTGTTTTTGGACAGGTTTTAGTAACAATTAATTATTATTAAATTTTTAAAAAGCCACTACTTTGGCTTTGGCACACAAGTGGTTAACACCTCCAGGTCGCACGTGATGTCATTCACCCAAAACAGCAGCGTCAGGCAGCAGGCGCACTTGACAACAGGCAGCCTTGACAACAGCAAGCTGTTCAGCTGTCTTTGGGATGTCACAAAAAAAGATTTCCATGTTTTTCCCCCCAAAGGTGGTCAGCAATCAAAGAGGTAATGAAAATAGAAATTATGTAAAAATATATAATTTCGAAAAGAGTGTTGCAGCTGGAACTACTAGAGGGAAGTAGCTAACATTAGCTAGCTAGCAGCTAGTTGATATTACATGGGGAAAAAACGATCTGTTATTATTAGCATCTGTCTGTAAGGTGTAGAGTAAGAGTTAATGCAGAGACCTAATTGTACATGATGACTGAAGAAAGAAAAAGAAAAACAAGATGTAAAGTCAAGTGTAGAGTGCAAGTTAAGACAGATATACTGTACAAGACAAATGTTTGAAGTTAAACTAAAGACAAATGAACAAGGAAAAAAGATGTAAAGAGTACATTAATAAAAGTTAAGTACAAGAAGCAAAGACAATAGGTAGAGTTAAGAACAGTTAAAGCAGAGACCTAACGTGAGACCTGGAAGAGATACAAATATTATGTTAAAGAGTATGTTATGTTAAAGAATGTTAAAGAATAAATACATATGAGTATGTAAAGAGCATTAAATGTACAAAGTAAAACAATGTAAATACTGAACATGACAAGATGTTTACTGTTGCTGAATGGTTGCTGTTGGTATGTTCAACATGATGAATGGGGCATTTTTGTGCCTGGGCTATTGAGGGAAGTTTGTGAAAATTGCTAGCCTATTTGGTATTAACTGGCAACCATGAAATGCCTTAATTCAATTCAGTCCAGAAGAGCAGGTACCTGTAGGGTATGTGGAGAATGTTTCAATGACTAAAAATTTCGGCGCGCGCATCTGCTCAACTCTTCTGGGCTAAGTCCCGGATGTGTCAAAATCCTAGAGACGCCCCTGGAGGGGAGACTCTCTAGAGTCTGGCAATATAAGAACCATGATGGTGGGACATTCTGTGCCAGGCGGACATGATTGCCAGTATTTTTTCATTATTGCAAGAAATTCCATTGACTCATTCACAAGTCAAAAATGTGTTTTATCTGAAAGAAACATGCAATATTTACATCTAAGATCATAGAAAAATAGTAATAACATTATTCCTCACTATATGAAGTGACTGAGTGAAGATCTGTATCATGGATTGTAAAGAAATTTGTCAGGTTTTTGTTTTGTAGACAATTATTCTGTATTTACAGTGTGATGGGATGAGCACAGCACAATGATGTGTGTGGTATTATCGGAAAGCTCCGGTCCTGCGCTTTCATGTGATATGTGTGGCATTTCTGTGCGACCCTGCATTCGTGAGTAATCCATCCAAGAGTAATGTGTGTGCAAAGCTGTATGAAAGCTTTGTTATACATAATTATAGTGTAACTTTATCATTGTTTTTTGTTGGGAAAACACTGGATTACCAACAAGAGCTTGGTCTTGTTGGAAAGCTTTGCGTTGTTCGGGCCCATAGGGAGATTATAGGCTACTTTCGAATGTGGTCACATTACTAATGTAAAAATTACTCTAGCCTAAAATTGTTTGCTCTGTTGCCTTGTTTTTTGAAAAGCGTAATATACAAATAAAGGTTGTTAATATAAATACGAATATAACTGACAAATCCACCCGCAATCCACTCGAAATTCATTACAATGTTAATTTTTATTGGCGCACCCACCTGCAGATTGCTGATATATCCATGGATGTCGCAGATACATTCGCAAGATTTGCATTTCTAACGGCCAGTTGGCATTATTGTTTAACGCCACCTCCTGGTCATGAGGAAACGTGGCAGGACAACAATGAAATTTACGGCAGCGGAACTCTGGGTATGGTGGCGGGCGGGAGACAGGTGTTTGCCATTCATATGATTGTAAAGCCAAATTCTGTTATTTTTTCCTGAACTCAGCCACATGCAAGTGTTGGCAAAACATAACCACATGCATTTGTTGTTGAAGGAAGAAAAACTTCAATTTGTGGTGTTGTGCCGATGGAGTGTGTTTTTTTCGAAAGATACTGTATGCAAACTGTATATTTCCTGTGAAAACAGAAGTGTATTTTGAAAACAGACAATGCATGTAACATATTTATTTATTATTATTACAGCCTTGCATCAACACATGACTTCTTATTTTTAACACACATAATAAACCCATAAACTGCTAGCTACTAACCTCGGCCATTTAAATGCGTTTTATTAATCAACAAACGACACTGGCAGGATCACAATTATGATCTGTATTGATATTATATGACATTATTGATACATTTTCCCAGGATAGTCGCAGGTTAACAAACATCCAACTGCCATATTTTGTATCTTTAGAACTTTGTGGATATCCACTAGAATTAATACATTTCTGTGAGTTTGACAGTTGCCTGGCTGCAACACATGAGTTTGTATCAATGGAGACACCATTGAGAAAGGGGGAATTTAAGTGGTTCAATGTACTAAACCAATATCAATCTAATACACTTCATCAGTAACAGTGACATCAAAATGTTTGTGGTCTGACTATTATCATGACTATTATCATACCAGAGATGGGTTGGCTGTTATCCCAGTATCAGTCTTCCAGTGCTAAGATTGGTGGTGACTGTGGTGGTGGTGGTGTGGGGGGTGCTCTGAGCCTGTTTTAAATGTTAATCACCATTGCTGTGCCCAGGGGCCACAGACATGGCTACAGATGCTGGTATGCTAACATGGCCTGCCAATAAGCATCTGAGCTGTTTCCAGAGTTGAGCTGGTTTCTGCTGAGTACTCCACTACTCACATGTTTACTCTCCCACATCATTAAAGGCACTTACATGTTGATTGCAGCCTTTCATTCCTCAATGTGTATGTGTTAGGGTGTTTTTCCACCTGTTGGCTTTGATGTGGATGAGCAGTGTATGTGTGGTGTAGAGCTGTAAGGCCATTGGCAAGGGTCAAAGGTTAATAATTTACCATTTTATAGGATCCTAACTAAATTCAAGTACATTTTTGGGTCATTTTGTCATTATAACAACAAATGTGTTGTAGCACATTATTAACATTCCCAAATTTAAATTAACAATAAAAGCGATTCAATAAATACTAATTTTTATACGTTTTTGTCACCGCACATGTTCTTTTTTATTTTTTGTTTTTGGCAAGAGGATAAATATGACTGAACTGCAGCAGAGCTGCAAATCAGAATTTGCTCTGTACATTTGTCATAAACCACGTTTAAACCACAACATTACAGAAAAGATGAAGCGATTTGAAGACCCTTTATTTATCTGTCAGGGAAATATGCCATAAGCACAGCTGAAAATACTTGTTTATAAAAATTAAACAACAACATACAGTACACACACAAACACAAAGAGAGGTTTTGTATTATCACACACTACACACTATGTCCTGGAACACACTACATTAAAGATCATGAGGGACAGAGGCACTGCCATTAGCCATTAATTACTATATAGACTATAGCATAGTTGCTTAACTTTATATTAGAATGAAAAGTTGAATCTCTGAAAAATGTACATGAATTTCAGAATATCATATTTTTGCTTTAATGACAGCATACACTCAAACTGGCATACTGGCATATTCAAAACATGAAGACCTATATTATCCCTGCTTGTACTGACAGTGTGCCAAAGAGCTTCTTGTGACATCACAGAAAGTTGGATTCCTCGGTCTTTAAGTGCTCCCGTAAATGTTCGAGGTCAGGTGACTTTGACAGAGAGTCCAAGACAATAAGTAGCTCTTGATCTGCTTTGGTCTTCTTGGTACTGTAAATGGAATGGTCTTGCATTTCTATAGCACTTCTCTGGTCCTCTGAACACTCAAAGCACTTTTATACTGCATGCCACATTTACGGACATTCATACAATGTTGGCCAAGGCTACCATACAAGGGATCATCTGCTACTCACTTGACCATTCACACTTATGACACAGTCATCAAGAGCAATTTGGTGGTCTTTAATATGGTGTGTCCCCCTCTGATCATAGAACTTCCAATAAGTGGATGACCTGCTCTACCTCCCGAGCCAAAGCCAGTCATGTAGTCATGCGCTGCCCCCTTGGAAACCTTTAATTTAGCCATGATTTGACACTGAGAAGATTCCTCTTTGCTTAAAATAACAATTCACTTTTGACACTTTCACTTGGTTCCAATGGCCTCAGATGCTCTGTTTCTCACTATCACAATGCTATTTAGTGATTTGGTGGAAACCAGTCACATTTCTAACAGGAGAACATTGACTGCAAGTTGACTTCCTTGAATGAGCCTCAGATAAAGGTATTCTGATTCTGATGAGTAGATCAAATACACCTGAGTGTCATCTAAATGCATGCTTCAAATGAACTCAAGGAAATCTGACATTTTGCACAGAAGAGTAAAGTTGGTCAATGCCACAAATTCCCTTAAATTTGATGGATGACCTAGAAATTACTGAATCGGGGCTCCCAGTAGCTCACCTAATCAAGCCCCGTGTACAAAGGCTGTGTGCTTGCTGCAGCTGTCACTGGTTTAATTTCAACTCCAAGCCCTTTGCTGCAGGTCATCCCCTCTCTCTCTTCCCATTTCACGCAAGACTTTCCTATCTGATAAAGGCAAAAATGGTGTTAAAATGTTTTTTGTTTTTTTGTTTTTTTAAGAAATGGTGCAGAATCTCACATATTTGTTCCCTATTTTACATGTCATAACTTCTTGTGTTTTGAAAAGTTTCTCAATCCTCAAAGTTTTGGAAAGTGTGATATAATGATATTGAAAAAACAGTGATAGATTATTAATAAGTTGAGTTGTACTGCACTGCACATAACAGAAGCTGCCACTAGAGGACACTAATGATGTATTCAAACCTGCCTCCTGGCACAGAAGGAAACAGCAGGTGGAAGTAGGACATATGTGGTAATAACAGTTGATTCACACCGTGAGTCTGTCCAGACCCTGAGACCGGCCCGGGCTCCCGAGCAGCTTCCCTGGATTAGATGACAACATTTCTCTGCAGGGTCACAAAACCATCACCTGGCCCTCCTTCATTCACTGTCCTTTCTCTAGAAAACATGGCACAGACCTGTTATTACTCTGTTCATTTACGACCCTCAAACCCTGAAAACAACAAATCACCAATACACGGCTCAATACGCAAGGTGGCCCTCAGTGTCTGTGACTTGACGGGCCCCAGCCCCTCTATTGTGCAGAGGGAGTTTACCTTGAAACCTATTTGAAGTCATTGTGCCTTACAGCAGGTCATTGTGTACCAGGCCCTCATCTCAACAAGTGGCAACAGTTCACAACTACCTGTAATGGTGGATCCCCCAACAGCGCTGAAAGGGAGACCTGAGTGTCTGCCTCTATGAATAACAATACAACTGTTTCCCAGTTGTGGCCCCTGTGCTTGGTCCCTGGGATCTCACAGTGGGTCTATTGGACCCTATGAAGGCTCTTTATGGTCACTAATACACAAAACACAACAATAGCAGCTTCTCCAGATGCTACTATGATTGGCTGAGCTGAGACTTGAGCCAGGCTGTAAAAATACAACCAGCTCTTTGGGGTTTTAGAGAGCTGAATAGCACTTTGATTGGGTGTTAATAGTGGTTAGGTTACTAGAAGTGCGGGTTTGAGTTAACTGAGCTAAAAGTTTTAACTGTGATTTGTTGAGTCATTGGCCTGAGTTTCTGAGTAGTTTGGCTTAATGTGTGTTTCATATCAGCGACTTCTCATATAATTCACAGTTCAGGGACCACTTCATTGTTTGGTAGTGATTTTCTTTTATTCCTTTGGAAAACTGTCTGCAAGATGATGGCATCATAACACCAGGCCATTTGTGCAGCAAAAACCAAAACATCTGTTCTAAGACTAAGACAAGCTCATTCAATATTACATTGACAATTTTTATAACACAGATTATTGTAGGAGCTGGAATATAACCAGGATGATCAGTATGTTGTGTGGTTCACTCACTTTGTCGAACAGGAATAGTAGATAAAACAAAAGAAAAGCATTGGTTTAAGTTAATACTTCTGAGGTATTAGAAAACACTGTTTCCCAAAAGTCCAAGGCCGTTACAGATTTAAAGTCCAGTGGATACGATTTAGGGGGATTTTATGGCATCAAGAGGTGAGGACTGCAGACTGCAACCAGCTGAAACTTCTCCAGGTCAGAATTCCTTTTTATTGTTCAGGAAGTTTTAACAGGGAGCGGAATTATCCACAGAGGTCTCTTCCTTTCCCAAACATGGAGACTGGTGATTTAAACCAACAAAAAACACTGAATAAAGCAGTTTCACGTTACAAATCTGTGTTTTTCCAATGCTGTTTGGCATGCTGGTGATGGGCCATTACTTAAGATCCAGATCTTCAGGAGGTTTTTACTGGGGTTTTACTGGGAATTAGCCACATAGGTTTCAAACTGGAACAACGAGATCCAGTGATTTAAACCAGTAAAAACACTGAATAAAGAAGTTTCACATTTTAAAAATCTGAGTTTTTCCGACACTCATGGAGGGGCTGCTAATGACAGTGGCCAACACAAAAATGCAAATATGCTGAAAGACAAATGCCCTATCTAGAGCTAGTGTTTCCACTGTGAAACATGGTGTTGAGCATGGCTACAGATATAAACGGCTCAATCTAAGGCAACGAAAACACAACAATTTTTATTTTCAGGTGATTATTCACTAAAGAAAACATACTCATTACATTATTTTCCTAAATCCAACACACTGGACCTCTAAAGGTCACCATGCTGACAGATTGAGGTCAGTCAGGTGGTGAGCTATGAGAATGGACAGGGAGTTGTCTTTAATGCCGCAATTAGAAAAAAAAACAGTTACCAGTTATCAGTTACCATGACATATAATAAACACACTGTCTCGCTGGTTAAACTTCATGGGAGCTGTAGTTTTTTATAAACCCATAAATCATTTGTTGTGAAAATCACAAATGGTACAAATTGTATGACATACACAGGTGGGATCAAGTCATTGTTTTGCAAGTCACAAGTAAGTCTCAAGTCCTTGAAATTAAGTCTTAAGTCAAGTCCCAGGTTAAGTTTCAAGTCCTTAACTTTGAGTTTTGAGTCCTAAACAAGTCATAATATGCTCTCAACAAAAGTAATGCCAGTATTAATTTTACAAAAATCATGAATGTTTTTTAAAATTTGTATTTATTTGTTAAAAAAAACAAAAAAAACAATTTTGTTAAAGACTTTTTTAGCTGTTAAGCAAATGTGATCAAAACATAAGCTTACTAATTATGTTAATATTAGCCTGGACTAACTGTTCTTTGTGCAACTTCAAAGGTTGAACAAAGTTTAAAGTTGTTGCATCTGCATCTGTAAATTTTAACCAACACATTCTGCAATTTGTTTTTTGTTGACCACCATGTTGTGTTTGTACTTGAACCCATTTGTCCTTGCTATTATTTTCTCTAACTGGCTCTCAGTAACCTCACATTAGTTCTTTATGGTTCTCTCTGTCTGCAACATAAATGAATGCTGCTGGATTCATGCAAAGAAAGTGGATCTGAAGAATTACATGTTGACTTGCTGGGAAAGAACAATATTTATATTGGTTAATTCAGGAAATAAATTGACTAATGGAGAACTTTTTAAATAACATACTTTTTAATCTTTGGGCTTGGGGAGAATCATCATCATCAATATCAAGTATTTTCAAGTCAAAAGGCTTGAGTTGAAGTGAAGTCATGAATAATTGGTGTTAAAGTCCAAGTCGAGTTGCAAGTCTGTTTTTATTTTCTTAAGTAGAGTTTAAAGTCATTAAATTTGTGACTCGAGTTTGACTCGAGTCTGAGTCATGTTACTCGAGTCCACACTTCAACACACTGCAATTATCATGTACAGTATATTTAATGTAACCTCCAGACACATATTCCCCTTTTTCACAAAGATAGATGAAGGAACCTCAGTAATGGACTGAATTTAATTACAAAAGCTAGCGAAACAGCAGCGTAACAAGTGACAATACGAATCTGCCTCTATACTCTGCAGGCAGGGAGAAACAGAAAAAAAGAGGTATCAATTTTCTCCACAAACAGCTGACTCAGTAAACAAGACTGTATCACAGCCACAATGTTGTGTTGTATTTTGAGGCAGGATGCAAGTCATACTGGGAAACTGGTGGTGGAATAAGTATTCAGGTCCTTTGCTGCGATAAAAGTACAGCACTTAAAATAGTTAAAGTATTGATAGTGCAGTAAAAGGTTCTCTGTCAATGTCTTACTATTTTATCTGATGTTTTTGGAATAAGATCACTGCAGCATGAATGTGTATGTTACATTTTACTGCATAGTTGTTTAAGGTTGTGCTCATTTTAACTCCTTTATATACTGTTGGGGAGTTATGCATCATATTCTATAAGATCATCATATATTTGACCTTTGAGAACTTCATATCTCTAAAAACAGAAAAACAGACCTGTTTCAGCTTTATGATGATGCATTTGGTCTGATTCCAGAGGGTTTTTAAAGAGTTCATTTAACTTAATGATCCAGTGTGTAGGATTCAGGGGCATCTAAATGGTATACGAAGTGGATCCTCTGCCACGGAGTCCACCATGTTGTTCTACAGTAGCTCAGAATGGACAAACCAAACACTGGCTCTAGATAGGGCCAGTTGCGCTTTTGCGTACACCGGAGAAGTTTCATTTCTGCAACCTATCCACTAGATGCCACTAAAACCTACACACTGGACCTCTAAGAAGTAGGAGAATGTTCTCAACAGATGAAGGCACACATCATCCTTCAGTTTATGACAAACAATCAAAATCGACACATCTGATACCAACACGTTCTCATCCCAACTCGACAATGGACCTACATGAGCAAATATGACATGCTGGGTTCCCCTCTGCATCTGTTTTAAATGTTATGTGTGTCAATAGTGTCAATATAAGCTCGTTACATGCATTGCGTCTTTTCAAAATAAACTTACAATGCACGAAAACACTTTGTTTTTAGATTTATTCCCTTAGGTTTAGGCAACTCAAATCTGTGGTTAGGTTTAGAAAAAACAACATGGTTGCAGTACGGTTGTTACGAATGTTATGGAACGTCAGACATATGGTGTGTCACATAAGCCTACATCATTAGTGTAGTATGCTACACATACTAACACACTATGTTCTTATCAAAATTACACCCACTGACTTCTGGTTTACAGGAAATGAACAGCAAACTTCCAGGTGAAAGTACAGCATTTGTTTGACCCATCCACCAACCCTCCTGCCCTTCTTTACAGACTCACTTGCTCTTTATGGTAGTTGCCTCTGCCTGGTGCGTATCATTCCACTGTGAAGGGTACCTCTCTGCGTCAGAGTTTGACGCCAAGATCCACGGCCAAAAAGGGGATAGTTTAGCTGTCTGGGTTGAGAACTGGCTGAAGATACATAGTTTTCAGTGGACAGAAAAGAGATGAAAAACTATAATCTCAAAGTAACAAAAGCTGTCAGACAAATGTAATGCAGTGAAAAGTGTAATAATTCCCACTGAGATTCAGTGGAGTCTTAAGTTTAAAGCTGTATCTGAAGTACCTTACTTTGGTACTTAAGCACTTGACAGTAACGTACAGTACTTAAGGCCCAACTTGCAGGTTGGAGACCATGGTGAATAAATGTGTAGGAAAATGATGTAGAAACTCGATTAAAACAAAAAACATAAACATAGACACACTACAGTGACTTATGGGGTCATTTTTGTGAGAGAATTTTGCTTCCGCATCTAAAAACCCACTAACCGGAAGTGACGTAGCGTAAGGGAGTCCTGCCGAGTTCAGTTGAGTGTAACATTAATAAACATGGATCCCAGTATTCCCAGTTTTGAGACTGAAGAGGTTGAAAATGTACATTCATATGCATACGACGGCCCACAGGCTTATAATTATGAGCCTGCTAGGCGTCCAAGAAACCAGGAACAGGTCAGGGTTAGGAGAAATAATGGCCACAGGAGAGAAAAAGAGCTGTGGTGTGAGGAGAACCAGTGGAGAACTGGGCAGGTGTCTTGGTGAGCGACCAGCGTTAGCTAAAGACAGCTAACGATGTCTTATGCTGTGTTCACATCACAACATTAAGTTTGCCATCATGTATTAGGTTATAACAAAGCTACCGATAGTTCTGCCAGTATTAGATGACTAATGCTACTTACCCATAACAGAAACTAATGCGCAAATATCAGCTTGTATCAGACGTATCTTGCTATGCATGTTATAACTCCGCATTACAGTGTATTGATGTCCACAGGGGTGAGAGGGAGAGAGAGAGAGAGAGAGAGAGAGAGAGAGAGAGAGATACGAAGATTTCCTGACAATGTTTTGTATGATAGGTGCTTGTGTGGGAACTGCCAGCCCGTGTCCTCAGCTGTGGAGAGTATGTGCTGCAGGGAGGTGGATGCCTTCTGGGCTCTGGTGGAGAATCTGACCCCCAGACCAGACATAACATGCCTCACACTGCCCATCAACCTTCACGCTGCCCACTCCCGTCTCAAACACGGAGGTCTGCCTCTCCGCAGAGCCCGCCCGCCCCTGCACACGTGTGTGTGAGGGCGGGCGAGCTCTGCCAGGAACATAATCCTCCTGTCCAAAATGAGCGCTGCACACACACAACCGCGTTTTTGGTCACAGATGAAGCCGTGAAAAAGCGCCTCTTCACCTGCACAAAACGAACCCAGGCACAAAAACTAAATCCACTCATTTTTCTGTCTGCAAAACGGTGGACTTGATGTACTGAAAGACTCGACTTTGTGCAACCTGCACAAACACAATAATTCGGCATAATCACAAATGGTAAAATGCACTGTCAACAACCGAAAAAATACTAAGTCACTAGTTTACTACCGCTCAGATTCACTACCACCTGCTGCGCATTGGAGAGAGGCATGGTCAAGGAGAGTCCCTCTCGTGACGTAGTAGCAGACGATGTTGAAAAAAAAAGCGTTTTTAGAAGAGGAGCTAAAAAGAGCCACTTTTTCCTCTGAATTTGTCCCCTTATGTCGTGTGAACCATAATAAATTCTGAATTAACTTCTTATATAGTAATTTTCGGACAAGGTTATGTATATATTTTTAAAAAACTGGGATAGGCTCCAGCCCCCCCGCAACCCTCACGAGGATGAAGCGGTTAGAAGATGAATGAATGAATGAATGAATGAGTAGGACTTTGTTATGCTGCAGTAGCGCCGGGGTAGTAGCGAAGCACCTCTTGCTCCTCTCCTTTGGCTTCTCAGTCACACAGCGCTGGCCTGGCTCTCAATGAAAACTGTATATCCCTTGCTGTCAGATTTTCAAGATGGCGAAATGTTATGGAACCCCCCACCCAAACGACTTACCAGCACAATGGTCAAACAAATCTGAAATTCTCCTTTTACGAGAATAAGTCAGATTATTGGTGAAGGTAATATAGTACACCAATGATGGCATATTTATGAATGCAGACATTGATTTTTGCCAATAAACAACAGGGGTCAGATATGGACTCTTGGATTTTGTACATTAATGATATTTACAGTGTATGTGTTCTGAACTGGAGCATGGCCAAGGTGATAATGCATAGGTGCAACTGTGCTTGGCCAGGGGAGCTGTGGTCAGAGGTGTGTCCAGCCTCGCTGGGTGGAGCTCAGTCCACGTAGAGACCAGCACAGACTGACCATCTGTAACCTGTGATTTCAGCAGCGGCCACATTCTGGAGCGTCTCTGATCTGTGAGGTTGACCTAGGTCAACTTTTAGCCCTGTCTGTCTTAAACCTTTTACTGAACACTTTTTGTTGCACTCTTATCCAACTACACTGTGTAGCTTGTGGAAAATGTGGAATGTCAGATGTGGCAAGCAACACCCTTGTCGTGAAGAAAAGGACGTAACATACTTTGAGGGACACAATATAGGGAGGAAGTGTTTACCAGAGACAATGTTGGCCAATTTGTTTGTGGAGGAAATGACAACAGCAAAGTCAAGTCAAATTTATTTATAAAGCACATTTAAAAAGTTGATCAAAGTGCTGTACAGTTAGAAATGAATAAAAGAGATACAAGTGAAGTAAAATAATAAACAGAACAAAAACAGCAACCAACATAGATCAAGGCACAAATAAACACAAAGGCAACATCAGGAGGACTCAAAAGCTTAGGTAAAAAGAAACATTTTTAGCTTTGATTTAAAAGAGTCAATGGAGGGGGCAAGTCTGACAGAGTGGGGAATGCCTGTCTGGGGGCTGCAACTCAAAGTAAAGGTCAATGAAGACACCAAAGGAAGTCCGGTAAACCAGTAAATTAGGACAAAGGCTACAGCTAAGTGACAAAACATGCAAAGTAGACTATGAAATGTAAGACAGGCATTTCTTTCTAAAGTGATGTATATATTCTAAAGCACGAGCAGTGTGGTATCTTCAGTAGGATCATCTGAGTCAGTCTCAGTCAAAGACTTGCAAGTCTTGTTAGCAATTAACAAACCTTAGAAGTGTTAAGACATGTAGACATGCAGATATTTCATCAACACACCTACAGTGTGTGTGTGTGTGTGTGTGTGTGTGTGTGTGTGTGTGTGTGTGTGTGTGTGTGTGTGTGTGTGTGTGTTTATGCTAATGCAGGAAGAAACTATACTCCTTTTAGTCTTGATCAGTCTGAGGTTACAGTGTGCGATACTGGTTATGATGGTCAATCTGAGAGCTTATTAGCAGTCAGGTAAAAGTCATTTGAAAATCTGCTAAATCTGGAAGTCTAGTCACCGTTGCAACTGTACAAACAGTACAAGGAGCAAAAATCTAAGTGTGTCTTGTAAATCAATGATCCCAAACAATAAACTAGAATTACTGCGCCCTGGTTGTATGCCTCCACGCACCAGTCAAGTTTATTGTACAGTTTAAATCCATGTCTGTGAAAACATGGATGCTTCACACACATCTTCCCCCCCAGCTGCACAGAAGGTCTATACAATCAGCACAGTTACAAGGTGGACACCCAGGATTAGAGTCATCAATTCACTATCTGACCAAATATCTTCCCTTCTGTTCCTGAGTTATGGCATTGAGTAATGGCCAGAAAAGTATTTTATGCATGATTTTGAAATTTTATCCTATTAGACATTCATGTTAAGTTTTGTCATAATTAGCATATGAATTTTTAAGTTAAGGCCAAAAACATATTTTGTGAGGTCATACTGACCTTGACCACCAAAATCCAGTCAGTTTATTCTCAAGTAGACCTGGACGTTTGTGTCAAATTGGAGGTGTGTTGAGATATTGCATTCACAAGAATGTGATGGATGCAAGATCACAGCAACCTTGACCTTTGACCCTTGACCACCAAAGTCTAATCAGTTCATTCTCCAGTCCAAGTCAACCTTTGTGCCAATTTTAAGTAAATTCTTGAGGTATCGTATTCACAAAGATGGGACGTACGGACATATGGACAGACATGCAATCTGAAAACATAATGCCTCTGCTATCACTGGCACAGAGAAATTAAAACCATCTCTGTTAGAAGTTACAGTTAGCTGTGCGTATCCTGTAGGTTTAATCTTGGGGTTAAGGCAAAGCTTAGGTTAATAAACAACATTTTAGATTAGCTACCTTATCCAGCATGTGATGAGGTGACCCAACACGAGCCAACTAGAATGCCATTAGGCACACAGCATCCCGAAACCCAGGTTTTTAAAGTGTCCCATATTTGTGGCAGTTTGTTAACAAGTGAAAGCAAATACAAACAGTATAACTCATTTTTAACTAGATCAGCTGTACAAGTGTTTCCATATGGGATTCAGCTGTAACTGCCAGTAATGATGGCTTTGCAGCCATTTTATCAGCAGTTTTTTTCTCACATGGTCACTTACCATGGTCTGTATGTGACAGATAGAAAAGTGAAATAACACGGAATTAGCACATTAGCCTATCTGACCTTTAAAATTCAACCTAAGAACAAATAGTTGTTCAGGTAAGTTAGCTTGCTTGGCCTACTGAATGTCAAAGACTATAATTATAGGTCTAAATCTTTTTGCCCAGACTACAATTTACAGTTCCGGTTAGAGCTAGCTATGCTGCATATTAAAATGTGATTTATTTATTTTCTGGCAGAGGTTTAGCATGTTAGGCTCCAAGAAATGTCTGTCTTATCTGCAACTGAGGTTACACACAGATTAACCTTTCACCATGTTCAAGATGCTCACATTAAATGGGGAATGGATTCAAAAATGCAGTGTTCTATCAGACCATTCAATAACAACTGTAGGGCTCACCACATTTGCATGACTTCTGCCTTCTCTACAACAACCACAAGAACTTAAGTTTAAAAAGCCATTACATTCTCCATCTTTCCCTGTCAAAGAGAATATTTCTCTTCCCTTTCTAGTCTACATTCTTTTTTCCTGATCCAGCTTCATGTGTCCCAACCAGTGTTTTTCATCCTTGGAGAAGTGAAGACATCTCATCTCAATTTGTCCAAATCACAGCACAGCCCTCATGTAATGAGCATGCCACCACAGTTATGATGATTACAGCGTCGACTTGCTAGCAGGCCACAATAATAACTGGTGGGACGTGTAGGAATAGAATGAGAGCAGCAGGGAGGATGAATGGATAAAGGAGAGAGAAATATGCTGCAGGAGGTGCTTTGTATATAGTTTCCAAATCCAACATGATCTGTGATTAAGTTTCTTTTTACCCATAGAATGCTCATAAAGATTATTACTGAAAAGCAATTGTGTATATGTACGTGTTGTAGCCTATATTTATAATGTAATAAAGAGGCACTTCCCTGATTTTACATATCAAGGCATATTATTGGGTGTACCAATTACACCCGGGCCACACTGCCTGTGAGCAGCACGTGTGCATTGCGAAACCTCTTGTTTTTGTTTTGGTTTTTTGCCACACATGTTAACAGGTTAGAGCAGCCACACTGCCCATGTGAGCAGGGCTGCTCAGGCGAGGTGTGGCTGCTGCTCAGCTGAAGCATATCTAGAAAATCGCAGTCTCACCTTGTTTTCTGTGTGACGCCCTTGTGGTCACCAGATCCAGTGTTTTAGGAGTTTGACCCATACGGCGGCTTTAAGTCAGGATATCTCAGTTTCTACTACCACTGCTACTACTACTGTCTCTTTTAAGCTGTAATTGAATTATGAGTTGGAAATCACTAGAGTAGATCTTTAACTTTTTTCTTTGTGAAATCAGTAACAGCTGAGAAGTTCTCAAGCAGGCAATCCAGTCTCCTATAAGCTTTACATGCAACTACTCTGTATTTTAGGTATGATGTCCATACAGAACAGTGTGATGTCAGTGTGTATTGTTTCATCTTTAGTTCATATAAATAGAACCAAAGTTGATGTTTAGGTATGTCAAAAAGAGCTTGCTCATGAAAAAACTGCGGGAGAGAATGAGGATGAGGGGGGTTAGAGGCAGGGTAGGAGATGAGGAGAAGAGTGAGTGACAGAGGACAGAGGAGGAATGGAGGGCAGGAGGGATGGAGTCAACCCGGACAAAGAAGAAGGAAAATGAACAGAGGCTGGCAGGGCTCCACAGACTGGAAACAAACAGCAGAAAGTGGCTATACCTCAACACAAACACATGACCACACACACACACACACACACACACGCATACACATACAACACAGTGTTTCCGACTCTACACAAACAAGTCAACATCAACTATTTCAGCTATGTGTGCTATGCTCTGTGTCTCCCTCTCTCTTACACCCATTCGCAATCTCACTGTGCTGACACACTGGGGCCATGCTACAAGTACATGCAGAGCAAAATTACAGAAGTCACACAGTGACAGGAATGTTGTTTAAAGTTGAATAAATGGTGCTGTATCAGCAGCTTCTCCTTACACATAAGTTTAAGGCCCCGTTTATACGACAACGATTTCAACTGAAAACAGTAAACTTTAGTTGTGTTTTGGCCGATCGTTTACACGACAGTGGCGTTTTGGGTGCCTGAAAATGCAACGATTTGAAAACAGGATCCAGAGAGCAACTTCCTGGAAACGGCAACGTCTCCGTTGTCATGTAAACTTGCAATATGCAGTTCCTCTGAAAACGAACTTTTCGCACATGCGCATTACGGTTCCAGTCACTAGGCACGCCGACCGTCACAACAACAATGCCGAGCTCTGTTTGTGCTGCTCACCCTGTTGATTTGAAGTGAAGTGTAGATCTGTTCCTGTAGCAACTCCACCTCGTCATCCATCCAGACAAAGGTATCTGTGCAAGCTTCTGCCATTGTGTCTTCTTTGTTTTGGTTTGTAATAATGGTGTTATAGAGGAAGGCGCTTCAGCGCAGGCGCATGGCATCATCCTGTGGTGTTGCTTTGCAAATTTACACTGCCACCCATTGGCCTGGTGTGCATACTACAGTGTTTCCAGTGGATTCTGCGACTCCGTGTGAACGGAGTGGTGCGGGAGTATACTTTACGGGCGTGCCTCCACTGTTGGCTTAAGACCCTGACACACCAAGCCACCAAGAGAAACACTGAGCTCTTAAGCAGAAACGTTTCCTGATAGTTTGTGTTAATGTTCGCTGGCCCACAGTAAATATGCTCTGCTAACTGGCTAACTAGTGTCAAGACGGTCCTCTGGTTTCCCTTTATGAATGACAAATGACACTCAGCTTCAGTTCAATCAGGTAAACCTTCTCTGTGCTCATCCTCCACATTTCTCTCCTTCCCACTCTCACTGCTCCTCTAATCAGCTGACTATGGGTGTTCACTCCTCTAGTAATCCAATCACACTTTGCCACAATCTCTCAGCCAATCAGGATGCCACTGCAAAATTTTAAATCTGCCCTCTCTTCTGCTGATGCCAGCCATCATTTTAGGCAGAATCTTCGCACCCTCCTCCACCCCATTCACCTCCAGCCATCATTAAATCAGACCATCTCTACGGGGTCTAATCGCCAAAGACTTTCCACATTCTTATGATGATAAATTTTCAAGCAAGCTATAGGTTTAGACAATACCCTTTATATCGATATCGAAATGTGAATTTTTGTTCTTATCGCCAAGCCAGAGTTATGTCCTCTCACAGAGGTGCAGAGTATATGTGCTGGTTGGCTGTCAGCTGTAGTCCTTGCAGTGTGTTTAACTTTTTGGCTGGGATACAGATGATGTGAGGCAAAACAATGGTCAGCTTGGGCCTTTATACAGAACCCCGAGGCGTAATAACAGTGCAAAATTCCCACCTTAACTAGTGGAGTGTAAAAGGGGCTATGGAGATAGTTCAGTTATGAGAGAGAGAAACAACTTTCAATACTTTATTGACGAAGCCCACGCCAGTCTCCATGGGTTGAGCCTCTGACCACACTCAACAGCACTGCTTTGTACGATAATGTCACAGAACATTACTGCTGTTCAGGATGTGGAAAAAGTATGTTATCACAATTGTGCAGTGCAAGCCAGATACTAACACTGTATGAAGTTACTCTTCAAGAATTCAGCTGTAATGTCTGTTTCTTGTGTCACTGTGGATAATCCACAAAGGTTTGCCTGTACAAGTGTTCACAGTTACTGAACACTACCTGCACATCAGGAGCTGCTTTGCTGTGTGTGAGCAGCTTTCATTCACAAACATGTTACCAAAGCCCACCTATACAGAGGACTTCAAGATTAAATAACAAGAACACAATAGAAATTAAACAGAAATGGGAATTAGAAATGGTTATTATTATCATAGATGAAATGTGTGAGAAGATATGCCAGGAGGGACACAAGCTAACAACCAGCCCCACCTGGAGGGAGGGTTAGGGACCAAGCGGCAACCTCCGGTGCTGAAAAACGTAAGTTAACACAGAAGGGCAAAAAACTGCAGTTCTTTGAACAGCCACTTCAGGCTGGCTCTAGAAGCCAGTCAGTCCCCACAGAGCCCCATGTTCAAATGCAGCAGATTAAACATCTTACTAGTAAATGGTTTATTTATGGTAAATGGTATGGTAAATTTTGTCAATGGATAAATATTGGAGAGACATTCAGGCAGAGATTAAGCAAATAATGGGGGTACTTACCTCTAAAGCCAGCATTCTTTGTGCTGGGAGAGACTCTAGAGGACAGATATCAAAAACCAGATACATTTGCTTGGGGTGTTGCTGTTGATTGCACAGAAGATGATTACAGTGTTATGAAGAAAGTTGTTGTAAAGCCGCCACTGTACAACAACGGAGGGAAAGATTGAAAAGTGAGTATGTGATGGAAAAGTCTAACTGCCAAAGTCCAACTAAGGACTGATGTTCTTAAGACATTAACATTAAGTGAACAGCGGTAATACTACAGCTACCGAGACTGATTAAGGACACAACTTCTTGGGGCCATATATAGAGATGTATCTGTGATTGTGTGTAATTGAATGTATAGTGGTGGTGCAGTGACAAACTGATTGAGATTTTTTCCTGACCTTCTCGTCTTTACCTTCCAGAGTTTCTAAGCTAGCATATAAGTGTCTGGTTAAACATCTGGGCGACTGCATTTTAGGCCCCTTTTCCACTAAGCAGTCTGGTACGGTTCAGTTCAGTTCAGTACACATATTTTCCATTTCCACTGTGAAAAGTTGTGGATGGTACAAATGAAACTATTCCTTACTGCCCCCATTTTTGGTCGACTCTTTCTGTTGGGGTACCCAGCACACTGCTAAAAGGTGGACCTATAAACACTGCAGTCTGTTAATTAGTCTATAGTAGATGGTCACTCTTGCTCAGCGCTGAGTTGAGGCTTGTTTTGAAGCTTATGTAACCATTGTTCATACTGTGGCAAGTTTTACATATATCAGTAAACTATAACTAGGCTATAAATTGAAAGAATGGTTTTGCTGCCTCTAGCAGCAGATGTAGTCTGAGAAAAAAATGACATAATTCACTGGGCCAACTGCCTGCGACATTTAAGGTGGAACATGAGTTGCAAGAGTTGATGGCGTGAAGCCATCATCCTTAAATTTCAATATGACAACTCTGACCATTCCATAGTTTTTATTGTCTCTCTTGCATGACATCTTCAAGCGTTTGAAAATATGTATTTATTCCAACCAGAAGTGTTGTTCCTGTGGGCTGTGGCAACACTAAACCCCGGCTAAACTAAATGCAAAAACCCACTATTTTTAAATATAACATCAACCCAGACTCACTCCAGCCAGTTATATTTTATTCTGAAAATGTCTGTGTGCAGCTTCATTCTGTGAATGATAAATGAGTTGCAGATCTTTTTTTTGTGTCACCGGTAATAAGGAAATACAGCAAGTGCTGGATGGAACAGAGAGTGACAACCACACTGCCCATATTTTAAGAGACAGACCTAGAGTCTAGGTACCCTGTCTGAGGGGTTACTTTTGGTTCCAAGGGTACCATACCCAAGACATTCAATTTATCAGGTTCTTCTTTTTTTCTTCATTTACAACGCAGCTATGCAGGCCTATGGAGTCCCAGGGTCTAAACCACCCAGTCACCTTTTATTTAGTTTTATTAAAAATATATCAGCCTTTCCCAAAGGACACGTCTCCTTAATATATAAAGATTTATTACAGAGAATTTCAACCCTACTCCCTGTCACACAAGCTTGGAATAGCGAATTTGACACACAACAAAGTATCAAATGGGTCAAAGTATGGGGAAATATTAGTCTGGCATCTCGTAATCCAAATCATCAGATGATTTATTTTATTTTTATCCATAAAACTTATCTAACTCCCCAAAAACGTTACAAAATGAAACTAACGATCTCACCAAATTGCTTATTATGCTCTCTAAATATATCAGGTTCTTGTTTGCACATGATGTGGGAGTGTCCTCCAGTTAAATATTTCTGGGAACAGATTGCTTAGTGCCTCTCCAAAGTATTACAAACCAATATTCCTTGTTGCCCAAAACTAATGCTCCTTAATGATGATGTTTTAAGTTTAAATGTAGTCCAAAGACATTTCTGGCTGGTAGGATGCATAGCTGCAAAAAAAATGTTAGCACTTAGATGGCAGCCCCCTCACTCTCTTTCTTGTAATCAGTGGAAACAGTCAGTTGTAGACATTGTATCAATGGAACTCTCTACAGCAAGTTTAAATGATGCCAAATATCAGACAGTAGTGAGGAGCTCTATTTCATAAAGTTAGGTTATTTATCTTATAGATAAGATGCCCTTTGATTTATTTTTATTTATTTGTATTTATTTAATATATATATATATATATATATATATATATATATATATATATATATATATATATATATATATATATATATATAATTTTTGTCCTTATGGTGGTTGGTGGGATCTGATAGGAAGGGTTGAGGGGTTGAGTAGGTGGGGATCTGTGTGTGTATGTATGTATGTACTGTATGTGCATATCTGTGTATCTCTATATCTGTGTACTTATGTGCATATGTGTAGGTATGTGCATATGTGTAGATGCGTGCATGTGTGTAGATATATGTATGTGTACATTGTATGTATAATTCAACACTGATGGGGTTGATATTTGTCTGCATCATGCTTGACAGAATCGAATTTCTGACAGAACTGCAGCGCAGACTTTCTTTTGAGTCTCCTTTGGCTCTTGAACTTCTTCATATTTCCTGTTTTGTTTTGTTTTTTTTTCATTTTGTACTGGAGCCAATGACATATGTAACTTTTTGTACACATAACCCCCTTATTGTGCTATTGTCTTATAAAAATAAAATAAAAACTTGATCTCAAAGGTACCATACCCAAAGTGTTTGGTGGAAATGGGACTTTAGGAGCTTTTGTCTGTATCATGTTTGTTTGTTCACTGCTATATGATTACCTTTGATTGAATTACACGGTTAAAGGTGTAAAAAAAAAAAGCTACCAAAGAGTGAAAAGAAAAAGTAGATTTTCACAAACAGGAGCTTCAAGTCCTGCGAATGTGAATGAAGTCATGTGACAGATCCAGAGATACTCAATGGGATAATGTTACATACTACAGGTAGTGATGTTAGACTGTCAGGTGCAACACAGGATGATACTGGACAGCAGCCCTGAGGCAACTGAGTGTGGAGTGTTGAAATATAAAATCACAAAATCTAAAAATAGATCTCAGTAAACTGGAAAGCTGTTAAATGTAGTGAGCAGAAAATCAACTACGTTTGTCTTGGTTGTATATTATTTTTAGATAATTCATTTAAACTGCAAACTTATTCAGACCGAGGCATTATCATTTCAGTTCATAATTTCATCCGTGAGAGAGGCGCACTCTCTGCTCATGAGTGGTACAGCAAGCCTGACCACTTGCAAATTTCATTCATAGCTAAGAAAACAATGTGTGTGAAAAACTGTGAATTCTATAAATCCTCCTAAATAACTCCTGCATGCATTTAAAGGATTTAATATTAAATTGGTCTGTACAACAAACAGTATAAGATATTGTTGTTTAAGATATGTTCATAAGCTTATTTAATTATTCCATAACTCCTGCCCATTTTTCTCATTGTAGCAGCTACAGTGTGTGTTAGCAGTGATGCAGTGACTCCTCTCATTAGCATACAGCTTCAGCCATAGATGGATTGTTCCTCTGTTGGTCATCCTACAGGTGATTGATCTGTTAACAACTATTTCCCTTACAGACCTTTGATTGAGTGCTGCTTGTCTTTGCCTGAAAGGACCACTGTGTGTGTGTGTGTGTGTGTGTGTGTGTGTGTGTGTGTGTGTGTGTGTGTGTGTGTGTGCGTGTGTGTGTGTGTGTGTGTGTGTGTGTGTGTGTGTGTGTGTGTGTGTGTGTGTGGGGCTGGAGGCTGGCCCAGAGCAGCCTCAGCTGGGTGTCTTTTAGCTTTCTATTTATGAGCTCTTCTTTACATATTCATTCTGCTACTGTTAAACAAAAGCCACAGATTGCCTTTCTCCCTCTGTGACTGCTGCAGTGCACTGTGTGTGTGTGTGTGTGTGTGTGTGTGTGTGTGTGTGTGTGTGTGTGTGTGTGTGTGTGTGTTGATGACAGAAAAGAATGAGAGGGAAGAGAAACAGGGGTTGCTCTAACTTTTACCAATTTATTTGTTGGTTAACCAGACATGTCAGGTGAGGATCTTGATGTTTGGATTCAAATTGCAGATGACATTTTGGACCATATTTCCTGTTCTTCAGTATCAGTTCTTTGTTATTTTCACTAAATGCTTTCAGGTTGCAGTGAATGATAACACTTCTATCAGCTTGTTAGGTGAGATTCATTGTAGGTTTTGTCAAATGAAGCTACTGAGAATTGTATTGGAAAGGGTAATAAAAACTCAATCGCTTTAAGTACTGATTTATGCACATATTGATGTTAAGCACATTTGCTTTGCGAAAACAAGGCAGGCTTGTACAAACTCACCATGCAGTCTCCCTGTGGATGTAAAACACCTCAAGGTGAGACTGGGCTAAAAGTGCCAGTCAAAGCTCAACAGAAGCATAATTTAAAAAAGGCAAGGCATAAAACAAATATCAAAAGCATTAAGACAAAGTGCAAAAGAAATTCACTATAAAGGGTAGTTTAAATACAACAAATAAGCCATTTAAGAGCTAGAAAATGGAAGGTAAAAATTTTTGATTTAATAAAAGGCAGCGGCAAACCAAAAGTCATCAGCCTTGATTTAAAAGAACTGAGAGTTACAGCAGACCTGCAGTTTTCTGGGGGTTTGTTCCAGATGTGGTACATCAAAACTGAAAGCTGCTTCTCCATGTTTAGTCTTGACTCTGGGGATACAAAGCAGAACTATCCCAGAAAACCTGAGAGGTCTGGATGGTTCATACTGTTGTAGAAGGTCAGAAAAGTATTTGGGCCCTAAACCATTCAGTGCTTTGTAAACCAACAGTAGTGTATTAAAGTCAATTTTCTGACAGACAAGAAGTCAGTGTAAGGACCTCAGAACTGGAGTGATGTGATTTAAACATGTTAGATAGTAACGTTACTAGTAAGTGGAAACGCACAAGGAGGATAACGGTAATGTTTCAGAGGCTATGGTACAGTAGGCTAATGTTAGCCATTAGCAACTGGATGCTGGGTTGTCATATAACGTTATGAACTGAAGTGAACTTCTTTATTTGTCATTTTTATGCGCAGCACAAGTTTTCTTAGAACCATATGAGAATGGTTTAATTTTGAGTTTTTATTTCTGGTGAAATTTTCTTACATTTTAGGGTGTCATCAGCTTATTAATAGCATTTTAACCTAAACAAAGAAAAGTGTAAAATTTCCAGAAAGGTAAGTGTTGCTTTAATCCTTGGTATTTGTTAAGGGACAGTAGGCTGACATTGTAATTTTCTTAATGTGGTTTTTGAAATACAGGAAGAAAATTGTCCCGCATCTGATCGTTGATTTGTTCAGAGCACTTCAGAGCTTGTACTGGACCATAGCTCCCTGGTGACATGATGACGTAAATTTTTGTTTTGTCTACATAGTAGTGGTGACATATTTTGTTATTTTCCATAACCTGAGCCAGTGGAAGCATATAGCTGTTAAACAGGAGAGGCCCCGGAATGGAGCCTTGGGGAACCCCGCATGTCCTTTTTGTTTGTTCAGATGAATAATTACCTATAGACACAAAGTAGTCCCTATCCTTTAAGTAAGAACTGACAGGAAGACAGGTTTATCTTGTTACTTTCACACTAGTCAAGTATTCATTCTAGTGTAGTGCACATTTTAACCAAACATCCAGCAAATACATCATCATGCAATGTTGTATTTTGTTTTTATCAATACACCAATGTAGTGAAGTGTTAAAAGGTTTTTGTGATATTACTGCATTTTTGATTTTTTTTTTTGGTTTCCACTCAGTTTTTTTTCCTGCAGTACTTCAAACTGAATTTTTTTTGTTTTGTTTTGTTTTGTTTTGTGTTCCAGGTAATGCGTTTTTGAATGCAACATCTTAGTATCATAATTCAAGGTCTATTTTCAAAATTTTTCTTGGAGGCTTCATGGTCTTCATTAGTAGCTGGAGTTTTATCAGTTGAAAAGCAATTATTTATTCATTTATTTTGTTTATGTCTTTGTTTGTTTCTTTGTTTTTAATGCTGTCTTCTGATACGATGACATTTTATTGATTAACTATTTAGGCATAAAAATGGGAACATTCTGTTGGGATTCTCAATTACAACACAATATACACAAAGGGAGGATGGGCTATTTAGCTTTGTGGATTCATTCCCTCATTAGTAGTTCTTTATGCTTGGTATCTCAGAAGTCTCTCATCAAATTTGATAGGTGGTGAGATCTCATCACTGCATTACTGTAGTGTTGTGGCAGGCACACAGGGCAGATGGCCCATCATGTTCTATGTTTTGTTTCTAAAGTATTTCTGCCCATATTAGTACAATCTACTCTGTGTCATATTTGTTATTTGTGTCATTCTCCAAGTTGGTTGTGTGTGTGTGTGTGTGTGTGTGTGAGAGAGAGAGAGAGAGAGAGAGAGAGAGAGCTGACAGCTGTGTAGATAACAGGACCCTGGTTGCCATGGAGAGGGGATTTGATTGGCAGCTGGGGGGGTTGATTGATAAGGACCCCCCTGCTATTCCAGTGACAGCTCCTGTCAGAGAGCCAGCTCGTCTCACATCAGATGTATCAACTGGTACAGCCCACTCCCACCCCCAACACACAACACACAACACACACACACACACACACACACACACACACACACACACACACACACACACACACACACACACACACTGAGACAACAGCCAAAACATTTAGCTTACCAACCCATCTATGTCTGCCTCATGTATGCCTCATTCTCACAGTTTTCCAAAAGCTGGATGACACCGATTCAACAACTGTTCATACTGAATATAATATCCTTTTCCCACCAAAAAATAGCCAATGTACTCCTTTCCCAGTGCCAGTAGACTAGTGTGTACACAGCTCTGCAGTAGATGAATATGTCCTTCTGAGTTTTTGTGTTTTGTTTTTTTTCTAAAGATTATTTTGTTTTTTTTTATACCCTTTATTTGGTAGGATGGTGTTGGCGTAAAAGGGGAGAGAAAGAAGGAATAACATGCAGCAAACGGCCGTAGGATGGAATCTAATTTGTACCAGTCAAGCTACTTAGCACCCTTGTTTTGTTTTGGTGTCATTTTTTTTGGCTTGTTTGTTTGTTTGTTTTTACTGGTGTGTTATGTTCTACATCACAGAGAGTTAGTAAAAAGTAGAAAGCAGGCCAGTGCAAATGTTACAGTGACTACTTTTTTAAAAAAAAATATATCTCTTAATTATTCATGGAGACTAACTTTGTATTGATGTTGGAGTGACGGTATTTTCTAGAGACCCATCATTGCATCTCACTAGTAAAGAGGCTAAAATTAGTATGTTTTGCGGGTGTATTATTTCCATTACAGCAGATCGAGAATGATCTGAGCTTAAGCTGATGTATATGTATGTGCAGGGGGCGCTCTGCCTGAGTGACTCCTGACACGGCTCCATGTGTGTAGTGTAGAAAAGTGTGTCTTTTTCTGTACTTTTACTGCTTGTTTTTCTTGCCTTTCTGAGGATGTCATGATAATAACAGCAGTGTTTTCTCTGGCTTGCCTCTGGCTTTTGATCATTGGTCCATGGCATGCAAACAGACTTTATTGAACGCCGCTCACCATCAACCCAGAGAGGCTCGCCTACTCACGGGACTACCTGTTGGAGCTGACACAGACCGCAGCCCAGGTATGCCCCCCTCACAGACAACATTCCTCCTGAATTACTTTGTTTATATAAAAGGAGACGGATACGAAGGAAAAGAGGGTCAAGAGGAGGGATACGCAATAGGCTGAGGAGGAGAGGGAGCCGTTTACCTTTACCTGCAATAATCCTGTCAAACGTAAGGTCACAGCTTTCCACACTCGTCAGGTTTGATCAGGACTATCGACAAACTAGCCTCTTCTGTTTCACAGAGACATGGCTATCTGAGGACACAGAGTTTTGCCTGGATGGTTTTCACATCATTCACTTTGACAGGGATGCAACGAGAACACAGAAGTCGATTGGGGGTGGGCTCTGCATGGCTGTCAGAAGTAGATGGGCAATAAATGTCACAGTGAGAGAGAGACTGTATGCTGCAAACAATATGAACTGATGACTGTGTCTATAGACTGCATTTTCATTTTAGTATATGTACCAGGTCCTGATTTTAATCTAGCTGCTAAACATTTAGCGGACTACTACAACAGAGCAGTTAATCAAACTGGGGAACAGTCAGTATTTCTATTGGGGGACTTCAACCGGTGTGACATTACCACACATCTGCCAAATCTAGAGCAGTATGTCACAACCCCCACCAGAACACAGAACATACTGGACATGTGCTATGGTAACATTCCTGGTGCATATACCTCAAAACCACGCCCCCCTCTTGGCCGCTCTGACCATAATGTTATTTTATTACTTCCCAAATACAGATCAAAACTCAAGACAGGTGAACCTATCACAAAAACCATAAGAGTCTGGAATGACAAAGCAACTGAAACACTCAAGGGTTGCTTTGAACTGACAGACTGGGACTTGTTTTTTGATACCTGTGGTTGTGATTTTAACATGCTGACTGATGTGCTGACCTCCTACATTATATTTTGTAAGGATACGGTCACACAGACCAAAAAGATAATTATTCACCCAAAAAATAAAAAATGGGTCACAAGGGACATGAAAATCTGCCTAGTACAAAAGAAAGCAGCATTCCTGCAAGGAGATAGACTCAGAGTGAGGGAGTTGGAGAGAGAGTTCCAGAAGGATGGGCAAGCTTGCAAAAATCAACTACAGGAACAAGGCTGAGCAAAAATTAACATCTGGCAATGCAAGGGAGGCGTGGCAGGGTCTGAACATCATTACGGATGGAGCCCCCAAACCTGCTGTGGTCAACTGCCTGGACCCCGCTCCCTTTGCATAGCAACTCAACATCTTCTTCGCCCGGGTTAACAGCAACAGCACTCCATCCAACTTTAACTGCTCAACCTCCATATCCTACCACCCAACTAGCATCATCGATGAGCAGCGGGTGACCTTCAATCCTTCACCAAGTCAAACTACATAAGGCCTCTAGGTATCTATCAGGGTGCTCAAGGACTGCTCCACTCAGCGAGGTGGAGTGTTCACTAGACTGTTTCAGTATCATTTGGACTCTGGATATGTGCCCAATCAGTGGAGGGAATCCACTATAATTCCAATTCCCAAAAAGTCACCAGCTAAGGAGCTGAAGGACTATGGACCAGTGGCCCTGACTTCTGTGTTGTGCAAATGTATGGAGAGAGTCCTGTGTGACCTCCTGTCCAAAATGCTGTCACACAAAATGGACCCTTTTCAATTTGCCTACAAGGCAAAACGAGGTGTAGGGAATGCAAATCTCACACTGTTGGATACTGTTACAAAACACCTGGACTCTGCACACCTTCACACCAGGATCTTATTTATGGACTTCTCCTCTGCTTTTAACACTGTGCACATAGACACCTTGCTGTATGCCCTTTTAGATCTTCAAGTTCATCCCACCCTGGTTTTATGGATTAGGAACTTTTTATATGACAGACCACAACAGGTTCTTTTTAAAGGTTTTAAATCAAACAAGCTGATTTTAAACACAGGTGTACCCTAGTGTTTTTTTTTACCTCCAGTTCTCTTTTCTGCTTACACCAACAACATCACTTGTGACAGGAGGGAATGAATCTTATTAAATACGCAGATGACATGGCACTTGTGGCTCACCTGACTGACACCACTGTTCTGAACCAGTATCAGCAGGCTGTTGAAAACCTGGCCCAGACATTTAATCAGCTCCCTCTTGAGCTAGCTGTGTTGCGGGGGTAGAAGAGAGTCAGCAATCGCTCTTTTTAAACCACTGAGTATCCAGGGTCAGCTTGTAGAGCAGGTAGAGTCTTTCAAATGCTTAGGAACGGACCTAGACAACTGTCTCTCCTTCTCTCAGCATGCAGGTACCATATTAAAAAAAGACACAACAGTGCCTCTACCTGCTGAAGAAAGTAAGGACTTTCAACATCAGAAGACATGGGGAGTTTTTCCTTATCCGCTGTGAGGGTCTAAAGGACAGAGGGATGTTGTATGCTGTAAAGCCCTGTGAGGCAAATTGTATTTGTGATATTAAATAAAATTGATTGATTGATTGATTGATTGGTATTCTTACTTTAGTTTACCAGTCACTGATCAAATCCATAGTCACCTTCAACATCTCATCCTGGTACAGCTCCCTCTCATCCAAAAACAAAACTCTCCCACATAGTTAACCAGGCCAGCAAAAACACTGGATCACCACAAACTCCCCTTTCGGAATTGCACACCCAGTCTGTGATCAGGACAGCCACCCTGATCACAGAAGACCCCTATCACCCTTTCCACCACTGCTTTCAGTTGCTGCCATCAGGGAAACGTTATAAGATTCCACTGGCCCGGAAAAACATTACAAAAAATCCTTCATCTCCTACTTTGAACAACCACAAATAGACACGTGTTGCTTTTTTAACAGCCCCTGTTTGTATGCTTTGGTATTGTGCTTTTAATGATGCTTTAATGTTTCTGTATTTGTACTTATGCACCTGTCAAAGATGAATTGGCTTAATAAGCAAATGCAGCCATCAGTGTCAATGCTGTAATGATTCATTTTGTCTCACAATTCCACACAAGGACTGTGTGTATGGCAAATATCAACTCTATGCATTTATGTTTGCATAACAGTGACAATGTGGGGTTAAAGTGTTGATATACACATTTTTTTATTCGAGCTGCGATTATTTATGTTAATACTCATTATCTTTAAAATGTGTTAATGTTTTTCCCAACTTTTCAGAGCACAAAGACAGCATTAAGATCGTTGTTGGCTACTTAATAGCAGGTGACAAATCATACTGAGGAGAACTCTGTTACAATCTCTAATCAGTGATAGAAAAGAGATGATGTTGATCATTGAATCTGTGATCAAAATGTGCAGCAAATGACATGTCTGCCACACTTTCTATATTATTTTAGATCAATGACTGAGCTCAGTCATCAGAGCTTGATGATACAGGCTAACAAAAAACAATAATAATTTTCTCAAAACATCCAGCACAGCAGTGCTAGTGCAAATCAGTCTAACACCAGGCCTGTCTGACCTTAAAGCTAGTGAACTAGCTTTAAGGTCAGACAGGCCTGTTGTTAGACTGAGCTTCTTGTTAACCCTGGTAGCTATTTTGGGCTGCTGATAGGCACACACATATGCAGAGGGTCCTACAACATGTTCTGGGAAGGTGAAGAGAGTTCAGTGTCCATATTAGAACAAAAAGGCTGGGTGAAGACAGACTCACTTACTTTGCTATCATTATTTTAACTTACATTCCATAACTCCTTCTTAACCCACTGCTGAATTATAATGTTCATGATCAGTTTCATCCTTGTGTGTCCAGCACACAGATGGGACTAGGGTGTCTTTAGGGTTAGCTTTGTACAGTCTCAGTAGGGATGCACAATATTGGATGGTTTTTTTTTGCCAATGTCCGATAAACCAATATATAACAGCTCATTTGACCAATACCAATATTGGTTTATCCACTTTTTCCCCACCTAATTTTAGTGATCACCATTTCTACTGTAGTGAAATTAACATCATATTATGCATGTATGCTGTTATCGTGATGACCCACCAGCAGATGGAGACATGAAATACAATGGTTTTCAATATGTAATATTCATTCATTGTGCAAAATAAGAAAAAGCATGTTAGCCAATTCTAATCATTCATTTTAAGGCCTATATTGGCTGATAACGATGACGTGCCAATATTATCATGCATCCCT
The DNA here is from genome assembly GCA_035609425.1 of Epinephelus awoara. NCBI lineage: Eukaryota > Metazoa > Chordata > Actinopteri > Perciformes > Serranidae > Epinephelus > Epinephelus awoara. Next base: position 34,894,843 of record CM069308.1, read on the forward strand.
AGTCTGCCGTCATATAAGCATCTCTATGAGGCTGGAGTTAAGCACAGCGGTGCTGTAATTCCAAATACCAACATCAGCATGTTAACACACTCACATTGACAAAGTGAACATGAAGTTGTTTAGCAGGATTGAATTAAGTTTCCTGGCCCGTCCCCTTACGGGGTTATATAAAACCTTTATGGAACTATAACAAAAGTTTTCAACCGGGGGACACACGTTATTTCAAAGAATCATTTCAAAAACAGAAAAAGAATACCTGGAAAACAGATGAATGAATAAATCCTCATAATCAGCATCACCCACTCATTACTGATACAAGGTTCTCTTCCTGAGCTCCTATGCATTCCTTAAATAAGATGCCAATTTAATGTCTTTTATCCAAACAACCATTTTAGTTGCTGTAAATCATTCAGTCATCTCATTCATATCCTTTAAATCATTAAACAAAAATGCAACCCCAGAGTTTTCAAACTAAAGCAGCGTTTTCAGAGGTCTCTGTTTTAGGGGTTCCATAGTCTTGCAAAGCCAGACCTACCTCCACAGTGCTGTCAGTGTTTGAGAAAGGTCTGGAATCGCCATATTACCATTCTGCTATAGGGGAAAAAACATTCTGGCTTGTTTTTTTTTCTCCAAACCAATCAGTTGTCCTGGGTGGTGCAAAGCCAACGCAGTCTCACTGCGAAGTTGTCGAATACCAGCGCTTGGTCAGTGACTTCTGGCGTCAGACACCGCCAAAAAAATCTGTCCTTTCATGTCGGCCTGATAAAAGGCTGGATGCCAGAAATTTTTTAACAGTGCCCAGCGGTGCCAAGGGGAAATGTGGCAGGACAACTACAAAAAGTTAACGGGGCGGAAGTCTAAGTAGGGAGGCACAACCATCGACTTTCACCCAGAAGGCCGGGGTTTGCTTCCTGTGTGATCGTATAGCCAAACCCTGTTCTTTTTTCCTAAACCCAACCACGTGCTTTAAGCCCCATTTCTACTGTGCAGTACAGTACAATACAGTTCAGTTTGGTAAGCTTTTTTCCGTTTCCACTACGAAAAGTTGTGGATAGTACCAATGGAACCGTTCCTAGCCATTCCCTTCTTGGTACCGCTTCTGTTGGGGTACCCAGGTTCACCTATTGCTGGAACAGTGCCCTTGACAATTCTGGAAATAAGGGGGATCCCTCAGTGTAATTTCGAGTTAAAATAACGCTTAAAATTAATTAATATCTGCCCTACACCTCAAAGCAATATGAAGTTCAAAATATGTATAAAACTACAGCCTGGAGGCTTTTTAAATACAAAGTTGTCATGACAGAAATTTCACAGACACCTTTTTAAAGTTACTTTTACTGTAATTAAAGGTTCAGTTAATTACAGGTACAGTTCTGGCCATCAAATTAATTGAGAAATTTTGCATAGAAACAACAAAGATTGTGCAATAAAGCAAAATGTGTCAAGTGAACAGTAAAATTCCTTCTGTTAATATATAACAAAGCATGCAAAAATAAACGTTTTAATAAAACTCAATCTCTTATGTCTCAGTACAGCATCCCCTTCAGTTAATATATAACAAAGCATGAAAACAATAAACCTTTAAAATAAAAATAAAACTCTTATATCCCGGTACAGCACCCCCTTTAGTTCCCTGCCTTTTCAAGTAGTTTTCTATAACGGTATTACTTCAGGTCATTGTGCTCTTGTTTGCTATTGTTACTATTCAGCAGTGTTGGGAACGTTACTTCAAAAGAGTAATTAGTTATAGTTGCTCGTTACTTTCCCCAAAAGTAACTGAGTAAGTGACTGAGTTACTGCACTATAAAAGTAACTAATTACCTGGAAAAGTAACTATACCATTACTTTTTTGTAAATGCTCAAATATGTCAAACTGCTTGGACACCCCCCTTAATGGAACTGTATCTAATGAAACTCGGCATTGAATATGTTAAATGAATGACATTGACACTTAATAGAATAAATCATTATTATGAAACATTGTAGCCTACATGTATCTACTCTACACTGCATCGTTTTGTGGGACAACGTAACAGACACAGACAAATTCAGTATTACACAGTGGAACACCAGAACACAATAGATGGTTTAGAACTTGTGACATTTATTGCACAGGCCACAACTGGCCAAAAAGTGTCTAACTTAAAGCTGTACTTTGCAAGCAATGTACAAATAATAATAATAATAATAATCTTTGTAGTGCAAATTAAAAATATCAAACTGTCGCTCAACTTCAGAAACAACATACTGTAGCCTACTTTCTTCATCACAAAAGTAAACAGTTAAACCATATGACTTGCTCTCAATAAACCAATGAAAAATTTAATGAATAAATAAATAAATAGCCTAATGAAAACATACAATCCTCCATCAATCGCGCAATTTAAATGTGAAAAGTCTGATTGACTGACTGTCACCTGTGTGTATGCGTAGAAGGAGAGGGGCAGAGGGAGCGGAGCTGTGGAAACATCCTACCATCATGCGTTTAAATAACTTATCAGACGGATATATAGAGAAAGGCGACGTTGAGAGAACAAGCCAAAATAAGCAACCCCCCCGTTAGAAACAAGCCCATAAAACCGCAACCCGCAACTACCAATATTTGTAAGCGACTTCACAAAAAAAAAGCCCCCAGTCGCGGCTAATAAGCGGACCTGACAACCCTGCTTGTGTGCTTGTGAATACCTGCCCTACTCTGCCTCTGATTGGTTTATGATGAAATTTTACTCTCCCTGAGCCAATCATCATCACTTATGCGGTTGTCTCTCCCTCTCTTCCCCCCTCACCTGCCCTCACCAAAGAAAAAAAAGCTTCAGAGCTCCGCTGAGAAGGAGCTTGCTTGGGTGCAAACCGGTAACGGCGTTATAATGGGGAGACAGTAACTTTTTTGATTACTCGTTACTGAAAAAAGTAGCACTGCTAGTACCGCTGTTATTCCCATCACTGCTATTCAGTTCACTGTGCTCCTTGTATCTTTCTCATCATGCCCTCGAAAGGGAAACAGCTTCAGCGGCCGTTTTCCGTGTGGTCCTCGCGCTTGACGCGTCTCAGTTTATTAGCATGTAACATTGTTTTTGGACTGTAAAAAGTGCAGGATACCAAAACTGCCTCCTGAAAAAGTGCAGGGGGCATGTCCCCTGTGACCCCCCCAAAATTACATCCGTGCAATCAACACACCTTAAATATTGTACATTACAAGTTTGACCATTACTTTAGTTTTTATATGACATACACTTTTCTTCAAGCATTTATATGTATTAATTTCAACCGCGTTATGTGAACTGCATATATTCTAATCCTCACTCGGAGAAAAGAAAAGGGTTGCGTAGCGTCTGGCCAACTCAACACTAAACCCCTGAGCTTGCCTGAGAAGGACTAAATGCACAACCCGGTATTTTTATGTATCCCATGAAGAGAGTCTCTCACTGCAGCCTGTTTTGTTTTGAGCTATTTTGTTCTGAAAATGTTGGCGTGCAGTCTTGTTCCATGGATGACAAATGGGTTGCAGACTTTCCTCTGTGTCATTGATAATGAGGAAATACAGTGAGTGCTGGACAGAGCAGTGAGTGACAGTAACCTCGTCCACATTTAAAGGTACGGTTTGCAGTTGAAATGCAAGGGTCTAGGTACCATGTCTGAAGAGTACTTTTGGTTCCAAAGGTACCATACTGAAAATGTTTAGCAGAAACGGGGCTTTAGTTGCCTGCACCTAACCTTATTCATGTGTTGGCAATGTGCGTTTGTTGGCTAAATGTAACCATGTGCGTCAAAAAATCCTGCAGTGCGTTTATTTTGAATGAGAGTGTATGCACTGTACATTTCCTGTGAAAACAGAAGTGTGTTTTGAAAACACAAAATGCATGTAACAGGCTGAATTTGGCACAGCGTCCAAGAACGTTAACAACCAGCACACCCAGGGCAACTTGCGTGTCATAGGTCAACATAGGTCAACATTGATATGTGACGAGGTCGGAATGAGAATGTGTTGGCTATGCCCAGGATGCAGTGATGGTGCCCTTGCAAAATAGTGTTGGGAACACAAACAGTGACAAGACTAAGGTTAAATGACAAAGTTGAGCTGTTTCAGTATCGGTGTGAGTTTGTTATTAGCTCATGCTAACCGGGCAGAGCCTGGGAGGAGAGCAGCTCAATTAACCGTGGCAACAGAAAGTTTGCTGACGTGGCGGGTAGTAGGAATGGCCTGGGATCAGACCCCAGGCACAAAAAGAATTACATTCAGATATCATTTTGCTGAAAATGTGACAAATCAACTCAGACTGGCTTGAGTCCTGTGAGACAGGGTCTGGGCTTTTCCAAGGTGCAGTCACAATAATTTAATAATAATAATTCGGTCATTTTTGGATGGGTTTGTAGCATGTCAGACTTCTAACCAAGTGTTGTAGCTGCCTAAATCTACCTGTCCTTTTTACCATAATCTGAATCTTTCCCAGACAGTAATCCTACTGTAGTTGTTACACACAGCTATCGTAGAAAGCCATTGCCATTTAACATTATCCCCACTTCTGCAGGATAAATAAATATGGACCTTGTGTCTGGCCCTGAATAAACTACATTGGTACAACTGTGTGTTGAGCACAGAATGCTTGGAGTTTCAGCATTGAAGTGGTCACACCTTCGAAATATGAGATATTTGTATGAACCTTTTAAATCGTATATAGTCTAGCACAAACTTCAATTATAAAGAGGAGAAAGATGAGAATGTGTGCGCAGAGAAGTGAATATGCTGTCAGTCTATCTAGCTGGACAATGAAGGTCTACGCTCTGTAGGTCCCAGGGGTTATCAGCCTTTCTGAGATATGAGTGACCTTCTCTGTCGCCACCCAGGGGTGATAGGCCCGCTAACAGGGTGGAGCGCAGATAATGCATCCGATTGACAGCCTCATCTTCCCCTGATTAACTGTAGCCCTCCTGCCATGTGAACCTCTCACACCCTTTAGGCATCCCAGCCCCACCACAGAACATTCCACTGTGGCTTCATTGCTGCCTAAACACGGACTGGTGACTGAAGAAGGCATCAAACGCATGACTGTAATGCCTGTAGTACATATCCTGATGGTTACCTCAGTCTCCTGTGGGACACATCACCATAAAGGGGTCAAAGGTTAAGGTTGTACAGGATACAGGGCATATCATCATCATCACCACCACTATGTTTTATTTCATCATCAACTACAAAAATACTTTTTTTCCCTCATAGACGAATCTTGTGTAGTATGTAAATATTCCAATTAAGGCTGCTATTGTTGATGATTTTCAGTCTTAGCTAATCTGTTGAATGTTGTTTTAACAAATACAAAAATATGTTTTCATGTGTTTTATGATTTAAATTACAATATTTAACTTACATTAAAACATGTTGGGTAAATTCTACCTCTTACAAATTAAAAGTTTAATTCAGAAGCAATAAAATTAGGGCTGTCAACTGATTGTTTTAATCACAATCATTGCCAGATTTCAATAGTTAATCGTGATTAATCACTTATTATTATTATTTTGCATTTCAAAATGGTCCATTTTAACAAGGGCAATTTTTATCAGCGTGTCTTGATTGGGAATTAAATGAATGCAAAGAAATTTAATTGATGATCTTGACTTTTCAGATAAGTGCTGGGCACATGTTTCTGCATAGTGTTGTTATGCTGTGTGTCGAACCAATAATAAAACAAAGGACTGCAATGTCCAGTCAGTGTCAATATGCTGTGCAGTTACTCTGAGATAAGTTTGATTACTCGCTGACGTCGTCCAGTGATCCTCAATTAATGCAACTTTTCAGGAGTTCTAGTTTAGTTGCTTTATCTGATTCATGCAGGTTTTGTATGTGTGAAACTATTTTTCCCTGCAACGGTAAGACATATGTCTGGTCACAACATGTCAACCTGAGGACGTCCCCTAAACTCGAGTCTCCCATGATGTTGACTGGTCTGCAGTCAGTTGCCACCCATTTAGCAGTGCTGTAGTGAACCTCTGCCGTGCTCAATGTGTTCAAATGTGCAGTGGTGGCATTATTTTCCATCCATGTGGTAGCAGGGAGTCACTGAGTTGGCTCAACTATAAGTCAAGGTGTGTTTAGGGACAAAATAGCAGCATGTGATTAATGTGAGGTAAGAAAATTGGACCATGATTAATGAATTAATGCTGACAGCCCTAAATAAAACGCATCCTTGTCAATATCCTCAGGGGTTTTGCTGCTACAGCTGTACTTGTAACTGTAACTAATTACTAATTGTCATACTCTTGCTCAACACTCCTGAGTAGACAGCGTGTGCTCTAGCAATGTGCTCAGTTGTTACTCAACTCTTGCCACGGGAGACACACTCGAGGCTGAGAGGCAAAAATTTGTACAAAAAAAAAAAGTTTTAACTTTCTGTGAAAAATGAAGACATATGTACAGTAGCTATAATATCATTATAGTGGGGAGAATTAAAATGTAAAGATATAGTGGAGTAATGCCCACCAGACTAGAGAAGTAAATGAAGCCACGCTACCTCTGTGTGTGTTGTAATCCAAGTTTCTCTGTCTCTTTGTTGTGGTAAGATGGTCCAGCCACGCGTGCATGTTAGTACATGTATCACGAGGCTAGGTCATTATTGTTTTGCGCTCACAGGGTAGTTGCGGTTGATATTGTGACAGCAGTGGATATGGTTCCCCGGAATCAACACTGTTAGCTCTGTCAGCATTGTGCTAGCACCATTAGCTGCTAGCTAATGCTCGGAATATCACATAGAGCCCCTTTAAATGTCCAGTTTAGTTGGATATATTAGCTGAGATGGAATATCAAATGAAGAAGTGTATTTTCTTTGTTGAATATTGACCTGAAAATAAGAATTGCCATATTCTACTGCCGTGTTTCTACAGTAGCCCAAAATGAACAAACACTGGCTAATAGGGCCATTCGCAGTTTTTTGTTTTTTTGCATTGGTCATCATAGTTAGGAGCAGTCAGAAAAACACGAGACTGCTGCTTTCAGTGCTTTTACAGGTTTAAATCACCTGGTCCATTTGATTTGAGAGGAAGTAGTCTCGCCAGCAGACAATCAGAGATCTCCGCCTTCTGATAGTCTGGGGACACTCCTTTCTAAAGTGTGTTTAACACACCTGCGAAAACAGCCAGCAACAAAGCAACGCCTCTTGCATTTTTGAAAAGGACACGCCCACCCGGAAATGTGCGCTCCCCCTTTTCTCGTCCGCAAGGAAACAAACACACAGAGAGCTTGAAAATGGATGCTGAGAGATTTAACTCCATTTTATCAAACGTGTGCTCAGTCCACAAGATTGTGGAAATGAAGGACTTACAGCGACTTGAGCCAATTTGTACCGCTACACGTGTTTCTAGTCGGACTATGTTTACGAGCACAAAAGTTCAGCGAGCCACCAAAGGACCGCCCTGCAGATTTACTATTGGCTCTGCAACGTAGGGAGTTTTTTAAACTCTGATAATTGTATCCGCCCATCTAAACACAAAATCAGGGAGAAAGTCACCAGTCTTTAGTTAAGCAAAGCATCTAAACACTGACTTGTGAGTCTAGAGAGGAAGAGACTTCTGTGGTTAAAAACTTTTTCAACGTCTGGATCCCAAGTTATCAGCAAAAGAAGGTGAGCACACATTAGTGGTTTTAGGCTAACAGCCCGGCTCTGACATGCCAAACAGCATCAGAGAAACATTGATTTGTAACCTAAAACTGCTTTATTCTGTGTTTTTGTTGGTTTTAATCATCTAGTCCATTTGTTTTGGAGAGGAAGAGGTGAGCACACACTAAATTATCAGAGAAATGCAAGCACACATCGCGGGGTGGGTGAGCAGCCTGTCTGTGGCATATCAAACTGTGTGGATGAAACACTGATTTGCAATGTGAAACTGCTTTATTCAGCATTTTTACCAGTTTTTATCACTGGGTCTGTTTGTTTTGGAGAGAAAGAGACCTCTGGGAATAACACAGCTCCCGGTAAAAACCTCCTGAACAATGAACACTGGAGGAATTCTAATTTCCAGTGGGTTGAAATCTGCAGTCCTCCACTAATTATTACTAAATCTCCCTACTTTTTAAACACTGAACATTTCAAGCAAGTCTGAATGAGTTTTGAATTATTTTTAAGACAATACAGGTTTGGCTGCATGTGCACATACATCCTGTAATATAAACGGGGAAAAAAAAGTTTTTTTGACACATACAGCCAATACAATCATTTATAAGAAATGTTATTTTAACAGCTAAAACAGTGTGTAAACTGTGCAGAGGGGGGTTTAAGTTCCACTGCATCCAGGGACAATTTCAAGGCCTCACAAAACCCTATGGCTGCAGATTGTCAAAGCCCATTGTGTCACACCTTGACACCTCTTCGCTCAACTCTTTTTTTCAACACACACTCGATCCAGCACAGGGGCAGTCTTTCAGTCTCTCTGTCATCAGCAGGCAGCCCGTCAGCATGCTGTATGTCTACAGGTTCACCAGAAGTACCGCGCTGAAGCTCCCTGCTAAACCCCGTCCGGGCTGTCATGAACCCCACTCCCTGCAGTTCCAGTCCTGCAGGTACTGTGCAGTGCTGTGCTCCAGCTCTAACCCCCAGAGCAGCGTATGGTAAAGCCATCAGGACCAGCGTCCCTTTGATGAGGGGGACCGAAAGAAACACAACAGCTCTGAACACGATGCTGCGTCTCCCCTTTCCACCGGCCCATTTTTTTCTTTTCCTCTTCGAAAAAATTCCTGCAAGACCCCGTATTACTCTCTGCTTTTTCAATTTATTTCCTCTCTTGCTTGCTGCCTGATCTCTCCCTCCCGCTCAGTCTCTCACTCATTCCACTTAACCCTAACCTGCCTCATACTCACTATCCTTCTCAGCACCTTTCAAGTTTAACACTGATACTGACAGTTTTTCCTCACCAGCTATCACTTTTGTGATCATTATAAACAACAAAAAGCTGCACTGACCCATAGTTTGTCATTGTATGAGCTACAAAATCACCCAACAGTTTAGGCATCTTCTCTTATTCTTACAGGTGTACTGGAACAGAAGCTGGAGCTGGACTGAACCAGCCAATAGTCACTGTCAGTGTCAAAATTCTTTCATTAGAGCTATTTTTGTTACCAAATACAAACAAATTGCAGTGAGTGTTTTTTTGTCACAACAACAACAGAAAAAGTATTTCCAAACAGTGTGTGTGGTGCATCTGTCAAAGATGTCACACATGCTGCTCCACTCAGCATCAGGCCCATTTGGTGGTCGCCCTCTCAGGAATGTGAAGACTGCAGTCACCCGATGTTCTCCTGTGTGTACACTTATGTCATGGCACGGTGCTATATTAGACACTTATGTCGATTAGTGCAAAATAAGGAGAAGTCTGTATCAGTGCAAAAGGTGCTTGTTTTCTTTGTTGATATTCACTGTGTTGGAATTTGCATATTTCCTTGCCAAAAAACATCATTATTTATTAAAAATAAATAAATCTGTGACACTGTTTCTGAAAACAAATATTGCTTTTGAATTGTTTTAGATGCTGTGAACAACACAAACTAAATTCACCTCCACTGTATTGGAGTGCAGGCAAAAATCACTACACCTGGACTGATACAATTAGAAGTATCTGCATGGACAAACTCTTTCTGAATGGTGTGTGTGATGTTTGTGCCACAGGTGTTAAATGTCATGACGCTCTGCCCATCAGCTGGTGTGTATATCACTTTGGTCGATAACCTCCATTGGACATTGAGACCTAGGATATGAAATACACATTGCTTGTCAAACCTTGGATTTAGGGGAAGCAATGCAGATTTCATCCTGGCCATGGAACAGTGGACCAGCTCTTTACCCTTTCAGGCCTGCTGAAGAGGTCAAGTTGTGGGAGTATGTCCAGTCCACATGAATTTTGTGAACTTTGAGAAAACTTACAGCCGTGCCCCCCAGAGAGTCCTGTAGATAGTACTGAAGGAGTATGGGGTGCTGGAGTACTATGCTATGAGCCATCCAGTCCTTGTATAACCAAAGTGAGAGCTTTGTCCATACACTTGAATGGTGTTGGTCTTTGATGTCCCTTGTTACTGATTCTTTTTGTTATATTTATGAACAGGACCTCAAGGTGCAGCCAGGGGAGTAAGGGGTCCCGTTTAGGGACTTCAGAATTGCATCTCTTTTGTAAATGGTAAATGGTAAATGGACCTGCATTTGTATAGCGCCTTTCTAGTCATCCGACCACTTAAAGCGCTTTTTACACTATGAGTCACATTCACACACACACACACATTCATACACTGGTGGCTGAGGCTACCATACAAGGTGCCACCTGCTACTCAGTTGTTAACACACTTACATACCAATGGAACAGCCATCAGGAGCAATTTGGGGTTAAGTATCTTGCTCAAGGATACTCGGCATGCAGACTGGAGGAGCAGATGATGGGGTTCTGGTTGCTTCTTACCATGACCTCCAGCATGCACTGGGGCAGTTTGCAGCCAAGTGTGAAGCGGTTGGGATAAGAGTCGGCTTGAGCTTGACAAGACTGAACATCCAATGTCAGGTCAAAGGCAGAGGACTTCCTCCCTGTCTCCATCCTCCTCCTAACTGGTTCTTACCAGCTGTTGTGCTCTTTGTAGGAGGCTACCCATCACTGATCGTTATGTTGTTAGGATGGGTACGAGCTCCAATGAAGATGCTGAAGGTTTGTATGTCTGTAAACTGTAAACTCTTCCTGTCAACTTCTGCTACCTAGCTGCTAGCTAGCCAAGTCAAGGTATTCAAATGTAAACATCAGTAAACATTGAGAAAAAGAGAGGATAAAGAAGTGCCACCTGAACTAGCATCCTGCCAGCCATTGTACTGGTGTTAGAAAATACACGTGAGGACAACTGTGCTGCATCAGTTTCCACCAGGATATCAGTTTTACAGAAAATTGCCCAAATCTTGGATAGCACCATTCAGCCAGGAGGCTCTTTTTCTATATTCCAATCTGACAGAGCAGAGGACTCTGGCAAGAGAAGGGGTCTCGTTTGTCAACATTGTGCATACACAAAACGAGGCCTGAGAGAGGTGTACTCCAATTCCCACGGAAAAGTTGCCACTGATTGCTTTTTTTCAGCATTCATTCATTCATTCATCTTCTAACCGCTTCATCCTCTTGAGGGTCGCGGGGGGGCTGGAGCCTATCCCGCTGACATCGGGTGAGAGGCAGGGTACACCCTGGACAGGTCACCAGACTATCACAGGGCTGACACATAGAGACAGACAACCATTCACGCTCACATTCACACCTACGGACAATTTAGAGTTATCAATTAACCTAGTCCCCAAATTGCATGTCTTTGGACTGTGGGAGGAAGCCGGAGAGAACACACGCTGACACAGGGAGAACATGCAAATTCCACACAGAAGGGCTCCCACTCTGATTTTATACCGAAAGGACAAGTAGTGAGGTGTTTAGTTACAGCTGACAATCTGTGACTCAATTGTCAATGTCCTGCTCATACAAAAACTCACCAAATCAACTGGACCTACAGAGGTGTGTGTTGATCACAAACATCTTTCTCTCTCTACAACACACTAAACACACATGCGTAGGGCTATGGTGGGGAAATTTAGGACCAGTTGGGATTCAAATCAGTTGGACAAACCCCACCTCACACATACACACACACTCCTCACACCATGTGTCCATCAATGTGAACCGAGCAGCTTCCGCCTTAAACCCACGCTGCTATACTCACCAACTGTGGGAACAGTTTCCCACGCTGGTTTGGACTCGTCTACCTCACCGCCTCGCCCACGCCTGCATGTGTGTGTGTGTGTGTGTGTGTGCTCAGTACTATGTGTGTGTTTATATTTTTTAGTTCTGTATTTGAGTGCGTGTGTATTTTAATTGAATATCAAATATCTGTGTACACATGTAATGGTTGATTACTTTGTGTTTTGTGTTATTATGTATAAACCGTGTATATGAGTTTTGTGCATGTGTACGTTAAGAAGTGGAGTATTAAATAATATAAATATATATATGTGTGTGTGTGTGTGTGTGTGTGTGTGTGTGTGTGTGTGTAATAGTTTACATGTGTCTCTGTGCATGAGTTTGTACAGTATGTGACTATGCATGTTTATGTTTTCTCACTGTGTTTGATCAAGCACATTAATTTGTTCTCACAAATGTGCTTGTATATGTGGCTCTTGTCTATGTAAGTGTGTGTGTGTGAGAGCATTTATGCACGCAGTGTACATGTGCCCACAGTCTGGTCGCTGCAGCACTTTCAGACATTCACTCAGCTCAGCTAATTCTCAGCAGCGGCAGTTTGCCAGGTATTTTTACTGCTTCACCTATGTGTGTGTGTGTGTGTGTGTGTGTGTGTGTGTGTGTGTGTGTGTGTGTGTGTGTGTGTGTGTGTGTGTGTGTGTGTGTGTGTCTGTGTGTGTGTGTGAGAGAGAGAGAGAGAAGAGAATGTGAAAAGCAGTCCAGCGACCTCCAGAGGACTGAAGTAAAGGCAGAGAACATTGTAAACCCTGTAGCAGATCCAGAGGCAGCTTTCTCACCCACAGCCATCAGTGGAAGGATGTGAGGTTCTGTGCGAACATCAGAGGTCCTGATCAATGACACGCACACACACAAACCTCATACATACTGAAGCCATTGTAGGCCTACAAAAAAAACAACTCCATAATTCATACATATCACACATAATGATGAGCCAGTAATTTGTGCATAACATATGTATGCTGTGGTCTTCTTACCAATGCGCCAATGACAGTAAAAAAGAAAGCAGTCCTGACTGGGCCAGTTATGAGATGTTAAGGTGATGGTTCGGTCACAATACACAGGACTTTTCCCAGGGGACCAGTACTTGGAACTCTAAGCAAACTTTGACTCATTTTAAAGTATGTCCTGTAGAATGTTTCTTTCCCCAAACCAAACCACAGTAAGTTTATTTGTTTATTTGCATAAACCTAACCTTCTTATCTTTAAGTGAATTACTTTACTTTACCTCAGGGGCGTAGCATTATTCATGGGGCACTAATTCATATGATATCATATTTGTATGACAATTCCTTGCAAAAATTAGAGCACAAGCAGTGGCTGACTCAGGCTGTCTGAGGGGTAAGGGCAAAAAACAAAAAAGGGGAACTCCAGCTATATGTCACTGCACTGGAAGGGCACCCTCGCTCTGCATTATGTTTTTGTGAACATTTGGGTTACCATAGCGGACATTTTTTTATGTTTTATCTACCATGGGGGAATCCAAAAGTGCACTTTCATTTTGAACATGTGAGCCTCAGGAGGTGGGGTGACTTAGCACAATATGTGCTGAGACAATGTATGCAAATAGTTCTTGATTTTTTTCAACATGGAAAAGCTGTACTCTTTTGGTATTATATCTCTGAAAATCCTCAGTTTTTGGACTAGGTCCTGTACGTTTATGTCCTGAAATTCAGAATTCACTGCCCTGCCCTGTCAAGCAAAGATCACATTTGTGTAAAACAGGTGCAGACAGCAGGTAGAGTGTGTTGAGCTATGACTTTAAAATAGCAGAGCGTGGTACCCTCCCTGATGCAGGACTCTGATTACTTTTGTGGAATGTATTGGAAAGTAGTGGATGATATTGTTCCTGAAGTGGCCATCAGGACCCTCCCCAACCAGAAGCCATGAATGGATCACACCATGTGTGACGCTTTAAATGCTCGCACAGCAGCATACCCCACAGGGCTAGCATTTGGTAAACACACATTGGAACAGGCTAGCGAGGGTGTATGGGTATGTGTCCTTCAAGTCTGAAAATCATGAGTAAAGAATTGTGGGTACTTCATGCCTGCTGACGATACACACAGGGATCCTTAGAAATTCCCTGAAGGAATGACCCAGTCCTTGGTGGAATTCAAAGGATTCTTGACATTTAAACAGTCCGTTGGTGGGATTTGATGATGTAGCCTCCTTGACATTCAGGAATTTTAGGATTTTCATTAACTTTGAAAAGTACCAACAGAGTGAGCAGTTTTCTGTTTGTTTGTTTTTGTTTTGTTTTTTCAAAAAGGCAGGAGTCAGTTTGAGTGTTATTGTCATGGACTACAGACACTGAGGTCATCTGCTTTTCTGTGTGCTCTAAGAGTAACAGCACAAGTCATGAAACACATGTAAAGCTCTCTGTAGAAATCCTTGACCTCTGCATCAACATGATCCTGCACCACCAGGTCAGAGTCACAGTCTAGCCCTGGCTCTGTGTGTGTGTGTGTGTGTGTGTGTGTGTGTGTGTGTGTGTGTGTGTGTGTGTGTGTGTGGATAGATCCTATGCTTCAGCCAAAGATGGATTGTTCCTCTGTTGGTCTCATCCTACAGGTGATTGATCTGTTAACAACTATTTCCTTTACAGACCTTTGATTGAGTGCTGCTTGTCTTTGCCTGAAAGGACCAGTGTGTGTGTTGTGTATGTGTTGTGTATGTGTGTGTGTATGTGTGTGTGTGTGTGTGTGTGTGTGTGTGTGTGTGTGTGTGTGTGTGTGTGTGTGTGTGTGTGTGTGTGTGTGTGTTAGAGTCACTATGGTGGTCCTCAACCCTCCTTCCAAGAACTAAATGATACCCACAGTCTGAAAGATCATCACAAACACTTCACTCACTTTTTTTCATGAATAAATTTTCAGATTCATCACTGTTGTATCATCAGCTACTGAGCTTCTTTGGTTAGTTTTCCTCTGTATCATCACTTTGTTTAAACTGATCAAGAAATGAGAAATTGTACAAACACTGGCACTGCCTATGGAGCAGTACTCCATGAGATTCGGAAAAAGGGTGTCACTCAACAGCAGAGGTGGGACCAAGTCATTGTTTTACAAGTCACAAGTCTTAAGTCGTTGTACTGAAGTCCCGAATCAACCTAACCTAACCTTTAACCCTTTAGCACTGCACATTTGCAAACTGACTCAAAAAGGACAGTTTGAATGCAGCATAATCAGAGACATCGGGCTCTAGTTTCGCAGACCGGGCGCAGCGGAGGCGCAGCGCACCTGCGCTTCGCCAACTGGGTGTGGCCAGGTGGATTTTGCAAGTTTGGCACACCATGCGCGCTGGCGCAGCTACTCCTCTTTCCCACCTCCGTCCCTCCTACCGGCGCAAGTTGTAAAGACCAATCACACCAATCAAATGAGCCCCTCTCCTCGTCCTTAAATGCGCCGCGCGAAGGCGTAATGAGAGTATAATCAATTCGCCATGGCAGAAGAGAGCAGCAGCGTCAGACGGCCAAACTCCTCCCAGGAGGAAACTGATGTTTTGGTCTGGGAGATCCAAGCTCGCAGTGTCCGAATATACGGAACTGCAAAACTACCAAGCCTCGGGTTGCGCTGCTCCAAACTAGCTTTGCGCGGGGTTCGCCACCCTGCGCTGTGCCGGCAAACTAGAGCCCATCATCTCTTTTATTCCAAGCATCCTTCTTCCTTGTC
Organism: Epinephelus awoara; assembly: GCA_035609425.1. Taxonomy (NCBI): domain Eukaryota; kingdom Metazoa; phylum Chordata; class Actinopteri; order Perciformes; family Serranidae; genus Epinephelus; species Epinephelus awoara. The sequence continues at coordinate 34,910,262 of CM069308.1, forward strand.
AGAACCTGAAGACTGCTGCTCAGGTGTTTTATACTAGTAGGTTAGCACCGCTAACCTGGAAATCCAGGTGCCCCGCCCCAAGCAAAAATCAAATTTGCACTGCATGGGAATCGCCTATTGGACAAATCAGATCAGTCTATCTGACAGAGGCGGGCTCTGGGAGGGCGTAACATAATGAAGACAGTGCTGCGCCATAGGAGTCGAAAAGTAAACAGCCAAGATGTCAGCTGCCGAAGGACCGCATCCATTCGATTTAGCTTTGGAAGAAACGCTAAGAGAGAGTAACAGAAGACTGCCCTAGAAGCCTTCGCTTCCCGGACGGATGTTTTTGCCGTTTTGCCAACGGGATATGGCAAAAGCATAATATATCAGTTAGCCCCACTGGTTGGCAAACAAATGGGGCTTAGTGCATAGTCTTAGTAGGTTTAGTTTTTTGCTCTGATTGGCTATCATGCTATCCAATTGCATACGGCGGCATTTAATATGCCTCAGTTAGTGCCGCCCCTTGGGTAGGAAGAGTGTATCGGTGAGGGCCAGACTCAAAATCTTTCTAGATTTGAGTCTGGATTTCCAGACTAGCACACCCCCACATTTTTTACTTTCTTCAGACTAGCGGTACATTTCCTGTGAAAGTGTATTTTGAAAACAGACAGTGCGTGTACCAGGCTGAAGATGACAGAACATACATCATATCTCGACATGGAAAGTCCATCAGTTGATATGTGACGAGGTCGGAGTGAGAAAGTGTTGTACCACAGTACTTCTTTTTAACCAAAACCACATTATTTCCTCTACTTTAACCAAGTAGTTTGTGTGTTTATAACCTAATTACAACAGATGTGCCGAAGCACTTTTCAGAGGTTTCCAAGAAGCTAACAAACATGGATGGCACATTGTACAGATCAGATTGAGTTTTCCCTCTAACTGGCACTGTATGTAAAATATAGATACAATATAATTATTAGAATGACTGTATATTTTAATAACTAAAAAGCAGGCAGAAATCTTTGATTAATGTTGCTCATATTTGGAGATTTTTTTTAATTGTAGGCTACAGCACAAAAAAAGTCATAAAAAACAACAATAAACACAACGCTTCAGTTAAAAATGAGACCAACATTTTCGACTGATGTCAAATTCTGAGCCACAACGAAGGCCAAAATATGCCTTGTAACAGAAGGTAAGGCTTGTTGTCTTCAGTTGAATCAATTTCTGGAAAACTTGCGGTCACTACTTGCCATGTTAAGAGGAGTGAGGAATTCAGTCAATGAAGGCATAAAACTGTTTTTTCAACAACTGTGAATCCTTGCAACCATGAGAGGTCCCTGAGCATGCAGTGATACATGTGCAAACAAAATATTAGGTTGATTGGTCCAGTAGTTTTCGTGATTAGGTGCAGACAAACAGATACACAAAGTTATACACTTAGCAGAAATAATAATGTGATCTGACTAAAATCAGAAAACATTTGTGTTGTTTTCATAGGCAAAGAGAAATATTTGGGTTTTTATCGTTTTGGAAGACTTGAAAGCTACAGCACAGCCACGCACCTAGCTGTATTCATCATAGTTGGTAATACATTTGGCACCATGTGTATTGTATATAGGCATTTGTTCAAAAGTAGCATTAGTAAGTAGCATACAGCCACTAAACAAGACTTCCATCTATGGCACCCTAATTGCCATACCATACCATTTTCAACCACTTATCAAGAGGCTGGGTAACAAGGGCAGGAAAGTATTCCAGATCCCCCTCTCCACAGCAACACTTTCCAGCTCCTCCTGAGGGATCCCAAGGCGTTCCCAGGCCAGACGAGATATCTAATCCCTCCAGCATGTTCTTGGTCTGCCCCAGGACCCCCTACTGATTGGACATGCCCGCAACACCTCTAATGGGAGGCACCCAGGGGGCACCCTGATTAGATGCCCGAACCACCTCAATTGGTCCCCTTCGATGCAAAGGACCAGCAGCTCTACTCCGAGCTCCCTTTGGATGTCCAAGCTCCTTACCCTATCTCCAAGGCTGAGCCCAGCCACCATTTAGAGGAAACTCATTTTGGCCGCTTGTATCCATGATCTCATTCATTCGGTCGTTACCCATAGTTCATTACCAAAGGTGAGGGTTGGGTCATAGATGGACGTTAAATCGAAAGCTTTTTCTTCACAACAGTCACCACAACAGTCCAGCACAGCACCCGCATCACTGCAGACGCTGTGTCAAACTGCCAGTCTCTCTCATGTGCCATTCTACCCTCACTTGTGAACAAGACCCTGAAATACTTGAGCTCCCTTGTTTGGGGCGATACCTCTCTCCCAACATGGAGGGGGCAATTCACTGTTTTCCAGCAGAGAACCATAGGGTGTCATGGCTCTCTGCTGCCACCCTAATTGAAATTAATATATGTACATTTATTTTAAATTTGGTGTCTAGTTGCATGAAGACCAACACATTACAGCTTACGTCCTTACTACCACTAGTTACTGCAGGTCACCACTTAACAGAAACAGCCCTGGGCAGCTGAACACTGGAGATGATCTGCAGAATCATCTCCTGCAAATATGGCCTCCCTGTCAGCCTCAGGTTTGAACAGATCCAGGTGTCAGAGCAGAGGCTGACTCTGTGAGGGCTGTAAGTGGTCATATGGAATGGGTATTACTAGCATATGTTCCTTGAAGGAGGGTATATTTGGTCAAACCCAGCAGGGCAATCAAAGACACACTGGATTTGAGACTGGAAATGACTGTAATGCCAGGCTCTCTCTCTCTCTCTCTCTCTCTCTCTCTCTCTCTCTCTCTCTCTCTCCATCCAGATGGATAAACAGTTGAAGGCACACACCTAATGACTGGGGCCTGAGAAAGTGACTGGAGGACCACAGAGTTACTTGAGACCTCTGGCTCAGCTCTGCCTGTTATTTGGGTTGTTGTAATTGTGTTTGAGGCAGAGCAGAACAACAGAAGTGAGCTGACAGCAACTGTGTGCTGGTGATGAGACATAGACACCCACATAAAGTACACAAAATCAGATTGCACCAGTGCTGGTTTGAGACTGAAGCTGGATAACTGGGTTCAGTGGACCAAGAGCTTACCTGCACTACTACACTCACACATTCCTGTAAAATTCAGATAAGCAAGGACATCAGCTGAGTAAAGGCATATGGCTACATGCTTTCAGCAGTGTGTATACTTATGTGTTGTGGGCCACACTGAAGGACTGCCTACTCAACTGACGTCCTTGCTTACCCAACTCAAACTTTGTATTGCTGCTATTATTCAGGTTAGAGGTAGCACTGAAGGACCATCTTCAGAGCCGTTCTCCTCTGGGGCTGGCAGACGGTCAGTTCAATGTCTGGCTGGTTGGCAGGAGCTAACACAGTAGCAGATGTTAAATGGTCCTGACAACCTCACACAGACACCAAAACAGCTCAGCTTCTGTGACTGTTAGATAACCCCGGCTGTGTTGTGCTAACAGTTAGCCCTGTCACTGTGTGTGTGTGGAGGCAGACTCTCACCAACTGTCCTTGCATGTAGCTCACGCTCCTATTGCAGTAGTCCACTGGCACTGGGGAGGTGGTGAGACCACGAAGTGTGCTTGTCTCATCAGAAACAGACGGAGAAAGGGCAAGGAGGGGCTGAGCAAATCAATACGCTTTGCCCACCTTCACAAAGGAATCAGATTTTACCCATTTTAAATATTATGTAGCCTGGCAAACCTCCAACTGCTTTAAAACAACAAACCATTTGGGCATTGCAGGAATTATGTATGTTTTTATTTGCATATAACGCAGTTAAGTGAGATCCAATCACCAGTGGTCACTCGAAACACATGTTGAGACGCACTCTGATGCCAGGGGTGAACAGACAGGCTTAAGTCATTTTCCACCAAAAAACTTTGACTTTAGAGAGAGCCCTACGAACTATTTCATGTGAAGTGTACTGAGGGTCTAAAGCCCATCCTAATCCAAACCCAGCTCAACAAGGTTGAGGGAAAAGAGAGAGATAAATTATGGGGGGAGGAGGAAGAGCAGAGGGAGGAGGGGAGATGGCAGATGGCTGCACGTTGGAATGCAGAGCAGGAATGATGGAGGGAGAGAGGTGTAACCAAGGTAGTAAATTGAAGGAAAGGGGGGTTAGAGGGGAAAAGGAGGATAATATTTAATAGAAAAAGAGAAATGTTTCACTGTAATGTGAAGAAATTCTTCAGAAGACATGTTCCAATAAAAATTGTTTTTCGTGTGCTGTTATTATCCACAGAGATAACGCAATAGGGCTGTTGCAAAGTCCCTTCTTTATGTCACCTTTGCATTTTTAAACAGAACCACATGACAGTGGCATCATTCTGCTCCAGTGTGTAATTTTAGGGGACATATACATGCCATGTTTTTTGTGCCCTTGAATTAATTGTTTTTATGTAGATGTAGATGCAAGGCAGGCGCACTCAAATGCCAGAGTGACGCCATTGCGGCCCGCATGCATTCCTAAGCTCCTATTTTTCAGGGTGCAACTGCTTTTCCCTGAGATAAACAGAGTTCAGCTTTTGGAACACAGCAGTGGGTCTAACAACCACAGAATTTCACCCACTAGGCTGGTTTTCACTTCCCGTATGATTGTAAAGCCAAAATGCGTTACTTTTTTGTAAAGCCAAACCCTGTTACTTTTTGTAAACCCAACCATGTGCATGTTGGCTAAACATAACCATGTGCGTTTGTTGTTGAAGGAAAAAACATTAGTTCACAATGTTGTACTGACGTAGTGCATTTATTTTAAAGGAGACTGTATGCAAACAGTACATTTTCTTTGAAAACAGACAATGCATGTAACAGTCTGAGGTTGACATGGTGTCCCAGAACGACAACAACCAACACACCCAGGGTACCTTGTACATCATATCTTAACATGGAAAGTCCATGACCAAACACTGATATGTGACAAGGTCAGAGTGAGAATGTGTTGCCATGGTCCTGTCCTGCCGGCTGTTCCTTCTATAAAGACACCATTTCAGCACTGTTACTACCTCCCGTGGTGGCTTTAAGTCCACACCACTCTGCCCACCCCATTCCACAGTTGTACCTTATATACAGTACTGTGAGGCAGCATGACGGTGCAATATTCCCACCTTGAACAGGCAATGTAACAGTGCGAAAGACCGAGATGTCACTGTTGATTTTTTAATACTGTGTACATCACAAACTAAATAGGCTACCAATCAGAGCACTCACCCACGGGGTTCGCCAGAGCAGTCGGCAGTGTCGTGTCATTTCACTACTATGTGAAAGTCAGTTTTAGTGATGTAATTCATTACAAGCAACATTATGTCAGATTATACCAGTTACATTATTGTGACGTAGTTCTGCAGTGCAGACTAATCAAATCAGTCTTCGCGCTACGTTACCACATAACCATCATGTCACTATGATTTTAACAGTTATGGATGGCCAGTTTGCAGCAAGATTGTTTTTGGAGCATACCAAAATTAACGGAACCCAATGGATGCCAACAATCTAAAACTAAAATATGTAAGGTGATGTAAAGCATAGATAGCTTGTAGTAACTACCAAGACATTCTGGAGAAAACACACAAATACTGAATGGTGTTAAACATAATAATCAAATATGAATTATGTTTTTTTATTTCAGTGTAAAAATATATTTTTGATAACCCCATACTGATGGCGCTCTGGTCATGAGTGGAGGAACAGAGAAGAGAGAGGGAGAATAGGAGCAGAGGGGGAAGGGTGTTTGCCCCCTGCAGGGCTGCTGATGGATGCAGGGCTCCTGGGGTTAAGGGGAGGGCAGCCAGGCCCTGAGCCAGGGTACAGAGTGGCAGCTACCTGCCGCTCATCACACACACAAACACACACACACACACACACACACACACACACACACACACACACACACACACAGGGCAGAAGATGCTAATGGGAGGGAGGGTAGGAAACAGAGAAACAAACCATGTGACAACATGAAGCCTGTCAATAGAGCAGACAACAGATGAAGTGACTCCAGCATGTGATACGGACAAAGCAGAGCCCCATTCACAGCTCCACACTGTCTTCAAAAATGTCATATTACACTATCAAGGGCACTGGAAGCTGTTGCCGAACCAGCCTCTCTAGAGCGCCCACTGGTGGCTTTACCCTGTATGACAGGCTGACAGTGAGACCACCTTCTCCGGTGGGCTGATTTCTCTGTTGTGATATTCTCTGATATGTCTTATCAAGATGTGTCAAAGCCAATTCGAACATTATTGATTCATAACTCTGCAGTCTTTCAAGTCACCCTAAAGAATCTCCTCGTTTGGCTCCCAGTCTGATGGCTTGAGCCTTTAACCAGTAACTCTTTTTACACTCCAAACAGCGCAAAGGGTGTTGTCAATGAAGCAAGTCAAGCCTCTCCACCTAATCTAATGACCTTAAATGGCGTTTATTAATCAGACCGTGCTGAGTTTCTGTGTCCTTGTTGTAGCCGATACTGAGCAGTGTAATTAATGCTCAATCAATCAATAAAACCTAACAGATAGTTGAATGGCTATTCTCTATAATAAAAGGGTGCGATTTGCGGATAATTAATGTGGCGCAAAAAAAACAAAATGGGCCTATTTCATTTCAGGCTGTGAGGTGTGAATGTCCCACTTGTCCATACTGCTGTCTGCGCTTCATCTTAATGAATTCATGTCTCACTCTGTCCGCAGCTTTGCTCTGCAGCCATTCTTGCATTGCTTTGGATAAATCCATGAATAAGTCTTTAAAAGCCTGTTTGTCTTTGCAGTTCATTTAAACCTTTCTCTTTATCAAATGGAGGGAGGGTGTGTTTTAAAAACGCTAATCGCCTGTAATCCTTTTAATATGTCTCACACTTTGCTCTGTCAATACACAAAGCAGCTCGATGCATCCCCAAACTGGAGGAGAGGAGTATCCATGGGCATGAGAGGAGACATGAGAGGAGAGGAGAGGAGGAATGAGCAGGAGGGTCATCAGGTTACGACTGACCATTCATCACAAACACAACTGTATCGTGATGATGAGAGCGGGTCCTTTTTTTATTTAAGTGTTTTCCTCAGACTTGTGGTGGCAGTGCGCGCAGGGCAGCCCAGGCTCCTCCTCGCCCCTTTCCCCCCCTACCAAGTGTGGACCGCTCCTCAGGTAGAGAGATGTTTTAAATCAAGGGGGGGAGGGAGGGGAGAGTGGGGCTGGGGCTGTCCGCTTTTGTTCTGCAGAAAAAGGGGGCTTGTTCTTAGCAGATCAGCCTGCCATTTTAACCGGGGGTGTGTGAGCGCTGATCGAGAGGCTTGACACGGGAGCGGTGTGGGATGGGAATAGAGAGAAGAGAGAAGGAACGTCCAGCCTGCAGTCCTGCCACAACCGCGCGGAGCAGCAGCATCGAGAGATCACTGAAGCGCCAGTCTCCTCTACAGCGGGGTCACATACACCTGAAGGCCGCAGAGGGATTACAAACCAGGGGGAATAGTCTGACAGCCGGACGAACATTTTTTTTTACTGGAGAAGAAAACCCTACAGAGCTTTTCCCTAAACTTTAACGCACCGCTCCACTTCTGCAAGTGCACTTAGACTTTGCGTATAGCCTTGTGACAGAAACAGGACATCATTTGAATGATTATCATTAGTCAGTACTTGTTGGCTTCTTGATCGTCTTATGGACTTACAGTATATTTAATGAGGAATGTGCCTGCTGTGCGCGCATGAGCCTCTCTGTCAGCACCCCTGACCTTTTTTGTGGATTTCGATGAAATCTTTGGACTTGAGTGATTGATTTGTAACGAGATCTGCTGGACTTTGCGGATCTGAAAGGATCAGAATTTACTGGAAGAGCTTTTCACTTCCATCCAACATGCGACCTATCCCATCAAGACTCAGCTATCTGTGAGTGCCTCTCCTTCACCGCGTCCATTCTTTACGCACTGTCAATGCTTAATGCTTTAGTCAACTTAATGTATGTTTTATTTTTTGTCTCTGCAGGTGTCTACATTTATTCACATTTTGCTACTATGCTCAGGTATGTCACTACTTCATTTATTTTCTTATACATGATTCAGAATGTTCCGTTTTTGTATTATTATTAAGCATATGGCAATCAAAGCGTGTGATGCGCTGCGAGAGGAGGAAAGGTGAGGGATCATCATAACATTATGTGATACAACAATATCGGATGGCTCCCACGGTGCGCCGGACAGCGGGGCGCGCGGCCTGCTGGCAGGTTGCTGATGAACATACCGGCCCTGGCACAGGACGCGCGGGCACAGACGGGGCATCGGGGCATCGGGAAATGCTTGCGAGTCTTGTGAAAAATGTCGTGGGGTTCAAAAGTAACCAGGGCCAATGTTTCCGTCAGCAGCCGTCATTCCATCACAGCGGAGCGCGGCGGATAGAGGGATCCAAGTGAAAGAGAAATACAAATAGTGAAAAGTTAAAGTGGATGCTCTGTTGGTTCATTTATCCAACGTGTTTGTGCTCTGCGATGTGGCGCGCATTCTCCTGTACGCACAACCTGTAATCACACCGTGCGTCTGTTTTGGAAGCTGTTAATTTCATTTGGCAGCAGCTCTCCTGGAACTTGTTACACTTGTCACTCGGGGAAAAACAACAACAAGCTGTTGTTGCGTTTGGATATCTCTCCCCTCTGTGTTTAAGAGTCATTTCCTACACTAACCTGCAGACACACAATTGGTTTCAGTCTAGTCCAGATTTTTTTCTTCTTTTTGCGCAGTTAAATGTCCGTAAAAAAACAAAAAAAAATATATATATATAAAATAAGACAGATCTACACATACTGATGGTTGTGATGACATCTAATTTCTGACAGGTAACCAATCAGTCCCCGCCTAATTTCACGCAGCATGTAAGCGAGCAGAGCAAAGTGACGGACCGCGTGAGCCGCAGGTTGATCCGGATCTACCAGCTGTACAGCCGGACCAGCGGCAAGCATGTCCAGGTCCTGCCCAACAAGAAGATCAACGCCATGGCCGACGATGGAGATGTGCACGGTAAGAGAAGCCCCGCAAGTCCCTTGTGGTAGCCAGATATCCTTCTCTAAAACCCGCCGAGATCCTTTCAATGTTTTGTATCAAGGTGGATCTGTGGTTCTTTAATGAATGAATGAATTTATTTGTTTATTGAGTTTCCTATCATTTTTATGTGTGTTCATTAAATTTCGCACCAGTGTAAATATTGCCTGGATCTATTTCATGTTCTGGTCATTTACGACCTGACAAAAATCTGGCATTGTCCGTTCAGCGCAGGAAATTTTAGGTTTTGGCGTTTGATTAAATTTCGCTTTGCAATTAAAAAAAAAATCCTTCCTTATTAAATTCTGTCTCCGTTGGACTGCAAAGTTAGAGTTTTTGTATATTATTGTTATTATTGTTATTATTATCATTATTATTATTATTATAAAATTTCATGAGGTAGGTTCCAAGATTAATTTTAACTTCTATATTTTATTTTTGCTTTGTGATTGAAATTATTCCCAGCGTTTTTACACATGACTCAAGGCCAATATTCTAATATCATTAAACCAGTGAAGAGGGCCTGAAGCATTTAAAGAGCAAACTATCTTAGATATGAAAATTAGCTTCTAATTAACACGTTTAATTTGAAAGTTTTAATTAAGAGGTGTAAATTAGCGAACATTTATTTCTACAGCAAATCAACATATTTGCAGAATTTGCTCCCATTTAAGATTTTCTGTCTTGTTTCAAGATACTACATTTCAAGACAAAAATGAAAGCCTCTTATCACCAACATTATCTATACCTATTAAGCAAACTTAGAAGACCACTTCCACTGACTGGTGCACCATTTGTGCTCCCACTCTTTACTGTTGGAAGGGAAGAGGCTCAGAGCTCCGAGAAACTGTCCGGTAGATTGTAGATGGTGCTGGAGGTGATCCTCCAGAGATCCCGGAGGTCTGGAAGAGCCATTAGAAGTCATCCTACTTCTACCTTCCGAACATTTCCTGCATAGCTCCTTCTCCCCACCTCGCCTCCACCCCCACCTTCAACCCTACTCCGTCCAGTCTGAACCAAACGGGCTTTGTCAAGCTTTGCAGCCACTCTGGCCTTTTGTATTTAGAGTGAACTGAACTCCACGAAAATATCTGTTAATCATGGTGTTTTTTCTGTGCAGGGGGGTGTTGCAGAATGTAACTGTGTGCACATGCATGGCAGTAAAATGAGTGTGCAGCTACTCAGGTTCATACTGAAGTAATTGTCTATGAAATGAGAAAAAAAGTACATGGGGGTGGTGTGTGCATCTCCCACGACTGTCCGTCATTCAGCTTGCCTAAAACTGCTGATTTTGACCACAACTATAACTCTCAGACATGTAGTGGTTAGTCAGTGGGTGTGTGACCTCAGTAACCCTGTGGCTGACGCCATGAAACCATTTTTATTAGACACTGGATTAAAAATGGTTTATAAAAGGTCATCTGCTATTGGCTTTTAATATTCAAGAGAAATATCTATGAGAATGTCAAATCACTGCAGCGCAAACACATTGTATGAACTGACAGTACACAGTACTCTGTCACTCTGCAAAAGTGAAATAATAATTGTTCTTGTAGCTTGTTGAAAAGCAATGCAACATAAAGTCATGCTCTGCGAACTGTCCATATTTCCTGTATCTATCAGTATGTCTCTGGATATAGAGATAAATGTGGAGCTTTATGCGTGAGGTCAATACAGATTTATTTGAAAAGGAATTCTTGATGAGCCTGCCAGGGTCGCCTCTTTAGCTTTCAAAGAATCAAAAGACACGTGGTTTTATCATTTTGCAAGAATTTCAGCTTGCATAAATCCCCAGGAACGGTCCCATAGGTTCTAGCGTGTGTGTGTGTGTGTGTGTGTGTGTGTGTGTGTGTGGAAAGAGAGTATGCATACTTGAAAGCACAGTCAAGCATTCCTGCGTGTGTTGTCGATGCTTTTATGTCCATGCACGTATGCATGTGCCCTGAAAAGTAATTCATTCAGGTGTTAATATTTGAGGAATATTTCAGACGGGCAACAAAAAAGACACATTAACATTTTTTGACAAACATCTTGTTCTCAGCTGTCGTTGCTAAAGATAAAAACAAACTCTTTGTTTCATTTCTATAGCTAAACTCATTGTGGAAACGGACACATTTGGGAGCCGAGTGCGCATCAAGGGTGCTGAGACGGGCTTCTACATCTGCATGAACAAGAGGGGGAAGCTCATCGGCAAGGTGAGGAGAAAAGCTGATCTTAAGCAGCCGAGGCAGAGGCAATGAGAGGAGTTAGAAGAGGATTCAGAGTATGTCTTGTGGACTTTAAAGAAAAGTGAAAAAATAATATGCTGTAGAAATTCTAAAGCAACCTCCAAACTAACCCAAGTTTAGGAGGCTCATGTTAAGACAGGTTAAGTTTACAGTTAATAGCACATTAACATCATGTAGAATAAGCTTGGACTACTTCCCCAGTGTGTGATATCAGTGCACAGCAGATGAAGATATGATTCCTCAGCTAAAGTAGCTCCAAAAATGACCCCAGCTACGTCAGTATTCATTAGTTTATGATACTTTTTAAACAATAAAATAGTCTATAGTCTTTTTTATTAATGTCAACAAGTCCTATAGGAGATCAAAAGCAAACCCTGATATGGCTTATTCCTCTTTACAAATGTGTATTAGTCTACAGCTGAAACTAGTAAAATAAATCAGCTATTTCTTCCTATTTATTAGTCCAAAACTACTGTGACCAGCTGTTTCAGAAAATTACCGAAGGGCCCACGATACAATATTATCAAGATCCTAAAGTCACAACATGATAATGCGATTTTAAATGTTTCGCATTATGCTGAGTATTGCGATAGCATATAATGATACATAGATATATCATGATTTATTACCTTTTTCAACTGCAAATTATTCATGCAAAGGAAAACTTTGTCAACATGTGTTCAAAATGTTCAGTCTCTTCATCTAGTGGACAGAAAAAGCAGTTGAGTTTATTATTCTAGTAGGTTACTAAAAGTTTAATTTACATTTGCAACATTTATAATCGATACTAGGCGTGGCATTTGTGTATCAATACAATGTTGCCATGCAAAATATTGCAATACTATGCTATATCAATTGTTTCCTGTGTGTCCCGGATGTTTATTCGTTGCTGTTATGTGAGCGTGTAGGTGTGTGTTATCCCAGTGTCCCTCTCTTACTGTGACGGCTAATAAACAGAGCTGCCAGCATCTCTGCTCCCCCCCACACACACACTCCCCTCCACCCACCAAGCACCCTGCTTCGTACACCATCTGCCCCGAGCTACCGGCCCAGTCACAGCCTGACCCGGCCCTAGTGTGTGTGTGTGTGTGTGCACGCATGTGTGTGTGTTGAAGAGAAAGAATGAACAGAGAGTGTGCCTTTTGGGTGTATCATGACTATTTTTAACACACTGCTTGTTACAGTAGGCTAGCACTGTGTCTAGTTAATGCTGTTTCAGCTGACCTTACTGTACATTTGGTGTATTGTGTTTTTCACTTGATGATATCACCAACTGGAAGTCACACTTTACCCAGCTGTTTAGTTAGTGTCACAGCACACAGCAGAGGACTGGGGATGTGTATTTAAGGACCTATCGATTGTTACTCAATTCAAGCAGACCTGCTCGGTTAAATTTAACCACAAATGCAACAGAAGATCAGACCAGAGGTGAAAGTGACACTTGGGGGCTGATTAAGGCTTTATGGCTAGAGGATCCGTCCCACAGCTACTGACCCACAAGGGCTGCTGGATGTTTGCTGAAGGGGGAGAAGAGTCATCGCTTACTGTCATCCCCCTCTCTCTGATCTGTAATGACTGTAGCATATGCCGCATGTATGAGGGGAGGGCTCTGTGTGTGTGTGTGTGTGTGTGTGTGTGTGTGTGTGTGTGTGTGTGTGTGTGTGTGTGTGTGTGTGTGTGTGTGTGCAGGGGACAGGCTGCACAGGGAAGCCTTTCTACATCTGATATTTGCCATCTGTAAATCTTCTCTGAACATTCCCACTAACTGTGTTCCTATGTGTGTGTGTGTGTGTGTTTCTGCAGAAGAACGGACAAGGCCGCGACTGTATCTTCACAGAGATCGTTCTGGAGAACAACTACACGGCGCTGAGGAACGCCCGCTATGAGGGCTGGTACATGGCCTTCACCCGTCGCGGGCGGCCACGGAAAGGTTCGCGGACGCGCCAGCACCAGCGCGAGGTCCATTTCATGAAGAGGCTGCCGAAGGGGCAGCAGCCCGCCCACTCGAGCCACCACCGCCCCTTCGACTTCATCCACTACCCCTTCAGTCAAAGGACTAAACGTACGCGCTACTCGTCAGAGCGCTGACGAGTAAAGGGATAGAAAAGACAGAGAAAGAGGATAAACTGACAGACTGACCGAAATTTCAGCAGCTGGCACACTCCTCCACTCTCCTACAAAACCTCTGAAGACATTTTTATACTGAGCATTACTATATCTTAATATGTAGGTTGTTTTCTATTTTTCTCAAGGTCAAAAAAAAGCTGTACATAGACAGAAACATGAGAAATTTATTTTTGTACTCCAGACTTAGTACTGACCCGTGTGTTTTTAGATGCACCTAACTAATTGTCTGACTTATTTGGACATCTTAGTCGAGTGCGTGGCGTTGTTTGTTTTGTTTTTTTCATTTCATTTTGACCAGTAGAGTCATTTTTTGGACTCTCGCCTGCTGCTCAAGGAGACTTGAAGGGCCCTGATCGACCGCACTGCCAGGAACGCTGCGTTGAGAGACACAAACTGTCACACACTGTGTGTTGGGTAAACGTTGCAGAAGCATGTTGCAGTAACACTGCAGTGTTTAATCATCCTGACTGGGAACATTCTGTATCTTTCTCACACAGTGATGGAACAATGTGGCAGCTACATTTGATAAACACAGGTTTCCTGTTCTGACTGTATTGTTGATGTGTACAAAATGCAGTGTGTAAGGCACCCGACACGCCCACTACCCCTCACCCTCTTGTGTTCTTGTTGCCCACTGAATGTTTGTTTTTATACATATAAAAATATATTTTTATTTGAGGATGTGTAAAATAATTTTAAGGATGAAATATTTATTTAAAATGTGTAATAAATGTACATTAAAATACTGATATTAAACTCTTGTTTGGTACATGTTTGCTTTGGGCCCATTTGTGAAACCCTGAAAAGACACACATTGGTTTGCTGAACAGACTAATCTTCTATGCCTACATACTGAGTTGTCTGTAAATACATTTGAGCTCAGTGTTTGTCTGATAGCACCTGCGCTGCGCCTATAAGATGTAGAGGAAATAAAAAGCACAACTTCTTTCATGCTCTCTTTTATGTTTTGTTCACACCAGGCATAAATAAAACGATTTGCGTGATTGAATTACAAAGTCAATGTAAAGATGCCATAAGATGCAAATTCCCGCTGGGTTAGCGATAAATGCAATGGACATGATGGATGTGACGTGAGTAGTGCGATTTCGCGTCATACCTTTATTCACGAGAGTTGAAAAAAATAACTTCAGCGATGGATTTGTGCCACAATAGCCAGTCCACATTGAGATCCATATGACACTGAGGACGTACCGGCAGAAGTTAATTCATGGGAAAAATGGAATCGAAGCTGATTGTGTCAGTCTGTGGCTACCCCAAGCTGTACAACATCACATCCTACTTTTGTAGAAACAGAGATAAAAAGTAATTCACTTGGAGGAAAGTAAGTGAGGAATTTGGATTATCTGGTAAGTTGTGACAATATTTGTCTCTTAGTTTAGCATGTTAGCATGCTGTGTAAGCCCCTCTTCTCTCACAAAAATTCCCATGCACAAATTCACGCATGTATGATGTGAGATATTAGCACGTATGAAGTGAGTCAACACTCGATGCAAAAATTTGCATCCCGACTTATTTCTTCTAGGATGCTGAGTTCGGGCCCAGCCAGGTCATTTTGGCTACCTGCGGTGTTCTCTCTTTACTCCAGTGGTAACTCCATGCAGATAGTTTCCTTGCTATTACAATATAGTAGAGTTGAATTGAATGCCATTTGTAGTGCTTACAGTATTGAAGTATGACAGTTCCTGTATTCCTGGATCAGCGTGCAAGGTCTTTGTGAGTCTGACCCCCTTATTAAAACATTGAACCTTCTGAAAACCTACAAATCAAATCTATTCAAAGTCTTATGAATTAAGCATTTATTTTGACGGCTGTCGTGCTGTTAATAATATGGTGCCCTTATTTTGTCTGCTGAAAGTCAGTGGTCTATTCCAGCAAAAAGCTCTAAGCCATTTCATTACAGTTCAGGTTGTGGATCTTACACAGGGGCAAAGGGTTTGGGTTTTTTTCAGCTTTGGTGGAGGACACAAATGGAATGGGGCATTTGGCATCCACCCCCAGGAAATTTTGAGCATCAAACACGGCATCTTCTGCATTCTGGTGAATTTCTATACACAAATTTGTGCCATCCGTTTATGGTGGAAATGTCTTTAATTTTGTCAAAATAAAAGTCATCTGTGTTCTTAATATTGAAGGGAATATGCCTCCTGCATACCCTCTTAATCAACGCATATGGTCTTATATCAATGGATCAGGTCTAGAACACTGATTTAGTCAAGGCCTAATTGCGTGTAGTGGCTCACTTCTAGCTCTGAGCTTTGGGGGTATGGGGCTGAAATAAGTTTGCAGGACTTGTCCTCAGTACCATTTCTTGGTTTCTTATAGTATATGGATTATAAATTCAGGGTTTCCCAGTCCATTGTAAACCTCATCTGTCTTTTCGATTTTACTCAGACCATTATGAAAGGAATCTTTTTGAGTGGGATTTTGTTTTTTCCAGGAGGTTTGTTGAGCAATAAACAGGTGCTTCTTTTCTAGTGTTAATCATGCGACACCAACTACTCTCAACGGAATAGAATGACAGGCTGTGGCCTGAGGTTTCCCCCTATATGAAACCTGACCAGGGAAAGCTAACAAGGAGGGTGTTCTTAGTGTGATGCCAACAGGGATAATAAGGTCACCACCACCACCACCACCACTCCCACCGCTTTCTTTTTAGCAGATAGCAGCATGTCAGTGTCAGAGTGCTTTGCTGTTGAGGGGATGATACTGTTGTGTTTGTTTTTAGGCTTTAGCGTCCTTCAGGATCTGTTACTCTCTTCAATGTTATTCTTAAATCTCCCGCTTTTTAACACCTCAGCATTTAATCTGATTGGACAATCCCACCAAGCACAAGTGTGTGTGTGTGTGTGCGTGTGTGTGTGTGTGTGTGTGTGTGTGTGTGTGTGAGTTAGGTAATCTATCAATTTCTGTGTTAATTTGCATATTTGTTTGCCAGCAGGGAAGCAACTCTGCTGATTAAAGTTTACCATACATTTCCTTCAAGAGGGACGTGCAGACCGTAATTCTACTTCAATTCTTATTGCTATCAATTGCAAACTTTTAAAGTTCTAGTCAGTAGGATTTGAGGACATTTGTTGGCAGAAATGGAAATTAATATGAAATGTATGTTTTCTGCAGTATATAATCACCTAAAAATAATTTGTTGTGTTTTCATCACTTATAACAGAAACAATTTTCACATTGGTCACCGCACCTTCTACAATGACAGCTTCAGAAAAACACAGATTTTTGTTAACATGAATCCACTAACTCAGTGTTTTTAAAAGGTCTGTTTGTTTTGAGAAGAAGAGACCTCTGTGGATAATTCGTCTCTACGTAAAATCTCGCCTGGATCTTAATTGTCACAGAAACAAGGTGAGCACACATTAGCAGGTGCTAGGAGCACATTTGCAGTGTGCCAAACAGAGTAGGGGAAACATAGAGGGAGCGACCTTTGGGAATAACTTTGCACTCGGTAAAAACCTGAACTATGAACACTGTGCTTGCAATTTGCAATTATCACCACTAGATGCCACTAAATCTCCCTAAATCTTTTACATTGTTCCTTTAAAACAAAACCAATGTCTCATTTCCAATGCATGTTTTGGCTTGACTAACTTTTGGTACCAGGTCCTCCTCTCAATTTCATTTTCCACTGTACATAGTACCCCCTTAATGTAGGTGGATTCTTGGCTGATTGCCATAGAGGTGCTGCGTGAAACTGCTGTGACATCAACTTCAACTCATTTAATCCCTACTCATCTGAAACCATCAGAGCAATGTCTGCACTTTGTCAACTGCACGCCATAGTGTGCATAGTGTATGACAAAGTGCATTGTATAGTGTGTGGCATAGTGTTCAGTGTAATGTGGACCGTAATGTGCAGCACAGTATGCAGCATAGTGTGCATAATGTGTGGCATAGTGTGTGGTGTAGTGTGGGGCATAATGTGCAGTGCAGAATGGGGTGTAGTGCGTGGTATATCGTGTGGTGTCGTTTACAGCGCAAGGTGTGGTGTAGTATGCCACATAATGTATTTAATATTGAAATTAGAAGTTTACCCTGACTGTGTGAGCAATGTCCTGGTAATGTGCTATATGAAATTATTAATCATGAATTAAATTTATTATGAATTTTCCCAACATTTATACTACATGCTGATCTTCGTAGCTCATTTGTTGTGATGGAAATCTAATTTTCTCCCATTAAAAAAAGCATGTTATAATAAAAACTCTTTGTGACCCTGCTGAGAGGACACAGCTGAAAAATTGATAAGTTCATTTATTAGTTAATCGTGGCCTATGAAGGGCTGTTTAACCCAAAGTACTGAATTAAATGGTCTTGACAATACATGACATTAATCTGATTAACTCCTTCCACATTGGATTAACAGAGGGGTCTGTCCCTGAGGACTTCCCTCAGAAGCTCACAGACACCAAAACAATCAATTAAAGCTGGTGCTTTGTGATAACTTTATGATGTAACCTGATAGCAATAGAAAAATACTGTATAAAAAATGCAGTTTTAATAGATTTAATAGGTATGGTTTTGCATGTTACTCTATGAGTTTATAGTGTTCCTTCTCAAATCCAGGACTTGCGGAGCCTCTGGAAGCCAGTAGACATTGTGTAAATTTATTCAATTAGGGCCCTGGTCTGCCTCTCCATTACAGCCCCCACCACTGCCTCCAGTGTCTGTTAAGTCAGAGTGAACCTCAGTAAACCTCAGTAAACTGGTTTGTGGGAAAAATCACACCTTCTGGGTCGCCAGTGCTGCCATGCAAATGTGGAGCAATTCCAGAGCTGAAAAAAGGGGGTAACATCGCTTTCATCCATTTTATTGAGCCGCAACCATCATCCTTAACCCTGGATAAACAAACAAAACTACCTTCTTCATTTGCTTAGGGAGCAATTTAACCCCTGCCTTGACCCCCCCCTGTGGAGGCCGTAGAATAGCAGGGGTGACCAGAGAACGTGACCCTGCCTCCCTAAGCAGCCTCGAATGCCACAAGCGACACAGAAGCTGCCCCCATCAAAAAGCACTTACAACCTCCAGCCACTTGTATACACTTGGAAACATTCAGTAAGATGAGGATTTTCCCAGGGAGCAAACGGCTCTTGTTGACCCTGTTGGCTGACTTTGAGCTGTAGATGACAAGAGAGTCACAGAACAATAGCAGTATGAACTCAGATAGATAGATAGATAGATAGATAGATAGATAGATAGATAGATAGATAGATAGATAGATAGATAGATAGATAGATAGATAGATAGATAGATAGATAGATAGATAGATAGATAGATAGATAGATAGATAGATAGAATTTGAATTATTTTTCCTTTTTTTTGTTTTACCATTTCTTACCTTTTGCCCCCTTGGGTTGACTTAATGTTTGTTTTCTGTCTCTTTCTCTCTTACTGTTGTAATGTTATGCCTGTGATCTATTTTGTCATGGATGGATGACTGACTGAACAGGCCTTCCGGGCACAGGCCCATGGGCCCAAAGTGTCTGGGGGCCCCTTAGCCTTCACTTGTATAATGTCACTCAAATTAACATATACCAACCAGGAAGAACTTCAAAAAGACCACAAAGAGACACAAAATGACTACAAGGAGACACAAATTGCAAATTGTGATTTGTGATATTGGGCTTTATAAATAAAATTGATTGAAATTGATTGATTGATTGAAAGGTGCCCATGCATTTTGTATTTTGTGTTTTACTGTTTTTACACAACCTCTCATATTTATGTACAATATTCATGTGTATATGCATTGGTAATGCATAATTTTCAAATAAATTGCTTGATCATACAAACAAAATAAAATCAGTGTATAAAGGTTTTCTCCTGCATTACAGTGGTTGTTTAGTTTTTTCATTTACAGGTTAAGCGTCCTGCAGAGCTGGTTATTGTTTGGACATGTTTTGATATTGGTAACAATACAGTATTCTTTTTAATACCTTAATTTAAATTAAAAAAAATCCCACACCAAAGTCATATTTCCTGTATTTTTAATAGAATTTGAAGGTATTAACAACCTGAGGGGGAGTTTACATTACAGTTGTTTTTTATTACAAATAAAAAAATGTATCCTCTTTTTCACCAGAAATGTATTCCTGGCAATGTTCAATCATTTTACCAGGAAATATGTTTTGAGGGAAATTATGTTTTTTAATCAAAATAATGATGTAAAGCTGCTTATTAGCATACCTGGCAAGTCCTAAAAATGTTGATATTGAACATATCAGTAAAATGATCACTGACAACATATTTCATTTGTTTTCTGCCTGAATAGGTGATCTTGCAGTTCACTACCCAATTGTAGTGACCAGAGCATTTTTAATTAACAATGTAACTGAAATCATAATATTTTCCTAACTTTCCTAATTTTAAGAGAAATTATATTCAGTTGTACTTATCCTGCAAACTATCTGTATTACCTATGTTATCCTCCCTGCATAATTTCCTAGCTATGGTTACGCTTTGGATGGCAGAAAATATTCCACAGCTTCACACTTCCAATATGTAAATTCTTATTACAGGCCCTGAGCAGGCCTGCTCATGGTACTCTAGCTCAACCTTTTAAAAAATACTGTTAAAAACCTTGGTGTTATTCTAGATGACAACCTCAATTTGCAGTCCTATGTTAAAAAGTTGGCTCAGTCATGTTGTTTTCCCCTCTGAGACACATTTCAAATTAGATATTACTTTTAATGGTCTTCAAAGAGTTATTCATAATTCTATCACTTAATGTCTGAATCATTGTGATGTGCTGTTTACATAGCTTGGCCAAGACATGATTACGTGTCTTTAGGGTGTCCAATACACAGCCACCAGACTTAAACCAAATTGCATAAGCATGATCATATGTCCTCTATTTTAATTTTCCTTCACTGGCTGCCTGTTAATTAGGGCCTGAGCACCAAGCTGAGGACCCTATTGAAATGCAAAGAGTTCTTCTTCATCTTCTTAACTAAAATAAATTGCCTTTGGGAGGGGCTTAACATACTCAAAAATCTCATGAAACTTTGCAGACATATCAGAGGTGGTGAAAAATTTGATACGTAAGGGGTTTCGTGCTTGGTTACATTAAAATAGCTCAGTGGCACCCCCTACAAAATTTCGATGAAACAGCCCCTGAAGGTGGTTTAACCCACATGCATGAAATTTGGTAGGCACATGTAACAGACATACAAAAAAAGTCTCTTGGACCCATGCTCTGAACCCCACAGGAAGTCCACCATTTTGAATTTACTATACAATTTTTGGCCATTTCCAAGGGTCGTACTTTAACGAACTACCATGTCGTCAAACTTAGAGGTATTGCCACAAACTAGGAAGTAGTTTATGACTCCAGCATACAAGTTCCAATCTTGCCCATACTCCCCAAACAGGATTGATGACAGTCTCACCCTGAACACATCTATATGTTAATAATTAGTGAAAGTTACAGCACCCCTGGTACTGGTAACACGAAATGTTTTATCCTTTGATGTATATATCCTACAAAGCTGACCAGACCCACCTCAAACCTGGTCAAAAACGCTGTAAGACCTAGGTGATGCTTTATTGTGGAAAATGTGAGTTTTCATCAAATGGCGTTGCCATGAGGGAGGGGCAAATGCACAAAAATTGGTGCACACGTGTATCATGCCGAGATGCACAAAAAAGGACCTTGGACCGGGTCAGTTGTGGCGTTTCCCACATGTTGTATTTTATCAAACTAGTCCTAGAGATTTCATCCGATTGACTTCAAACCTTGGTAGGTCCAATCGAAAGATTAGAAAAGTTATTACAAGGTTGAGTTTTCATGCATCTGTGTGACCGTGGCATGGCGTCAAACTTAGGTGTACTGCCATAACACAGGAAGTACTTTATAACTCCAGCATACATCGTCCAATCTTCCTCAAACTTCACAGGATTGATGACAGTCCCATCCTGAACACATCTATATGCCAATATTTCGGTATTATACAAAGCACCACATACTGGCAACAGGAAGTACATCTATTCAGACACTTATTGTTTGATTTACCTGAAATTTACATGCTGTGGTCTATATTTGATGTGTAAAACATGATGTATCGGTAGTGCATTCTCCAGATCCCTCTGGTAGAAAGAGGAATTGGTACAAAATGTGAAATAGGTAATTCCAGCACTGTATCAAGGATATGCCAACTCACTCCTGCATGTGGTGTCTGACTTTGATAGAAATTAAGTGCTGCATCAGCTGGTGTCCTGCCAGCACCCCTGAGCTTCGCAGAGGTGCAAGGGCCCATTCACTCTGCTTGCAGCTTTAATTTTAGAATTGATTTGCAAATTTTAAGGCCCTGTATGGTTTGCCACCAAACTACCTGACTGAGCGTCTAAATCATTACATACCAGTCCATAGCCTGAGGCCCTCTGATAAGGCCCTTTTAGCTATTCAGCAGTCAAGGCTGAAGACTAGGGGTGACAGGATACAACATTGGATTGTGTTGTTAATGTAGTAACTGGCTCACTAGCATCAAGACAGTCTTCTGATTTCCCTTTTTGAATGACTAATACAGACTACCACCATCTGCTAATGTGGAAAGTTATTTGTACGCACCAGAACAGATGTGCTGGTTGGTCACTGGAAGTGGCTATAAGTAAAGTTATTCATTATAAGCAACGTAACACTGTTTTACTTCATGTACTTTTTTACTTTTTACTTCACTACACCTTGTATATAATAGGTGACTGCCAGCAGTTATTACATACTGAGTTACTAGCTAACACTATTCTGAGGATGTTCAGATGTAGCTTACTGAGTGCAGAAGCAGTAAGGTGGATAGATTCTCTATCAAAAATGACAGGCAGCCCATTAAAGCCCCCATTCAGCAGTGCTAACAAAAGCCACCAGTCCCACCAGGCTGGATAATTGAAACGCAAACAACTGATCAAAGTGAAGCTCCAGCTCGACAGTTTCATTGTTTATGTACGGGCCTTATGCGAGACCTGTTGACTTTTCCAATTGGAGCTGTAAACTTTTGTTTGTCCATGCATTTCCAAGACTGATTGTCAGACTGATCTGAACAATTACCAGCTAAATGTGTTTGCCAGCTCAGGCAGAGCCCCCCCTCCCTCCTTGCTGCCCTAAAAAGATCAAAAGGGAAGATCCCTCTCCCTTCCATAGCCCCCTTGAAACACCCCCACCACAACCCCCAAACGTCCACTCCTTTTAACTCTCCTCCCAACCTCTTCATTTCCTTTTAGCCATGACAGTTCAGCTGGAAAGCCAACCATAAATGATTTTTTTCGACGGCCCAGTGTTTGGGACATGGCCTTATAGAGAGCACAGCCTTCAACAGGGGGATATGTCCTTTTTTTTTTTTTAAAGGAAGACAGAAAACAATCTGCATATTTCAATTATGTGCGGTTTTGCTCAGCTGATCAAAGAGCTGCAGGGATGCCACTTGCAACTGAAGGCTTGAGGACCCTCATGATGTGAATGAGCACAAATTGATGCTACTGATGCTAAACGGTTAAGCGCCTCACAAAATGTCATAAGGTCAATCCACTTTTGGTAGTCATTTGACCATAACACAACCTTGGCAGTTTTAGTGACTAAACAGCCCTCAGGGCTGTACTGGGCTGGACTCCACTCACATTCTATTGCACAATGTCTATATAACTTACAACATGAGGCTGGGAGGGAAATCCAATGCATGCTGGAATTAAGTGAAATCAACAAACCTGATTCATCAGATTATAAGGATAAGATAAGGTTCTATAAAAACAGAACAATCTTTTAATTTGAGTGAAGCGACCCTTAAAATTTTCTTCTTGTTTTATTGTTTGTTTGTTTTCTTACAGATCCATCTTAGATGAGTTCAATGAATGTCCAGCTGAGTGCTCACTGAACTCACTCAATTATCTGCGTTTGGGTTAAAAGCATCTCTTTTCTGCTTTAAAGAAAAGCAAAAATGGTTGTTGTTTAGTGATGCACAGGTCGACCCACAACGTGCAGCCTGACCTGTGTCGGGTGTTTCGGGTAATTTTGTCAAACATATTGCAGGTTTGCGCTGGGCTGGTCATACAGTGACAAAGCAGCATTATGAATAGATATTAATAGCTTAAGATAAGATATACTTTATTGATCTCCAGAGGGGAATTTCAAGTATCACAGCAGCACAAGACAAAAAGACATTAAATAGAATACGATAAAATAGAAAAAAAAATAAAAAATAAAAGATGACAATAGATAAATAAAAGATAAAATAAGTAAAAATAAAATTGCTACATCAAGATGATTACAGTGACTAAAAATGGCAGACAAAGTGTCGAATAAAATAAAGTGTCATTGAGTCATAAAGTTTCGTGTTGATCAGATGCAAAATAAGTCAGTTCAGAGCTGGATGTAGTTTAAGCCAAACTGCCGTTGTACAGTCTGATTGCGGTGGGCACAGAAACATTGTGCAATAATCCAGTCTCTCTTCCCCTCTTTCCGTCTCTGAGGCTCTCACACAACAAGCAGTTTTACTGCCAGCGCTGCTTTGCTCTGGGTTCCCACTGTGTGGCTTCTGACCAGGTAAATCTGTTATGAATATGAAGACATATTTAAATGTCTCCAGACATAATGTCCAGTAAAAATATTTCCCTCTGCGAATATGCAGGCCTAACACAGTATCCTAACAGCAAGCAAGTGCCTCTATGTCCACACGGAATCCATTAAAAAGGCACTCACTGGGGCGTCGGGGGCTTAGTGGGTAGAGCAGATGCCCCATGTACAAGGCTGTTCCCACAGCAGCCCGGGTTCGAATCCAGCCTGTGGCCCTTTGCTGCATGTCATCCCCCTCTCTCTCCCCCCTTCACACTTACCTGTCCTGTACATTAAAGGCAAAAATGCCAAAAAAAAAAAAAGGCACTCACTACCGTAACCTCATGTAAACAATCCTCTGTAACTGTTAGCTGTGCACTCATGTAAACAAACTACTGTACCCAGCAAAAATTTTTCCATTGAAAAGACATTTAAAGAATGACTATGGTCTCCGCAGAAAAGACATTCAGAGCTGGTTCAAAAGTGAAAGTTTTCACCATTTATTTAAAGACTTTGATTGAACGTTTACATTTAGACCATATTTGACCGGTATTTCCAAAAGTGACATTTTTCATCCTCTACATTGTGCAGATAATACCCTGTCCTCACTTTGGGACCTAACTAAGAAATCACATCCAAATTTCTAAGTTGAAAGTCAATATTGCAAATCCCAGTGAATTATGGTCTATGGTGTATATGAATGTTAGGTCAACGTCTTCAACTAGTTTGTGATAAACTTTCCCTTTTGAAACTATTCTGAAGGTCTTTTCACCGCCATAGATTTAAATGCTTTTTAACCTCAAAATGCTCTCAGTAATATTTAACTACACAAGTGGTTCTGGCTTTAGGATTACAACTATAGTAGCATACAAGTTACATAATAGGTCAGACTAACACATGTACAGCTTCCATCAAGGGTTTGATATATATCTTTAAGTATAACTATAATTTCTGTAACTGCAGAATGAAATGCACGACTACGGATAAAACATATTATATTACACAGCACCATTCTCTATATTGGTTGTATGTTGCTGTATGCTAAACATTTTGGTCCCCTTGTTTACACATCAATTTACTGTAACTCCCTATCCCGTCCTATCTATATGTACACAAATCACTACTGTCTCTCCTTTGACCTGCAACTGAACAAATTATTAAAATAATTAAACTAATTTGTAATTTTGACAGGTGGACATTTTAGCTGGTTGAAAAGAAGGTGAAAAGAGGTCTTGGACATTCAGACTGAATATCACCCTGTTTTCAGCTGGAATTCAACACAGAAATCCCGGTTGGTGTTCACTGGGTACTGGCTATTAGTTCTGCACTCATGTAAACAGCTGTGCGTTCTTGTAAACAAACAACTGTACCTAACAGCTGTGCAACCATGTACACAAACCACATAGGATATCAGCTGTGTACTGGAGATCATATTTAACACATAACCACTTAAAAGATGTGTAAGTACCAGATGTCATTCTATGTTTGTTCTTTTTAAAACAGAAAACAAGTTTTTTTTTATCGTGAAATTTACTGGACATACAATATAGCCAACAGCAAGTAAGTAATCACCAGACACTTTCAGCTCCAGTTTGCAGGTATGTGGCTCAGGTTTGGGTCATTGATTAATGCATATGTTTACGGGTCAGTCAGGTTGGATTTGCTCTCATAATGGGCTGGGTTGGCGCTGATTTTAGAAAACCCTGACTCGCACATCACCATTGTGGTTGCTTTTGATAATTATAAACATAATGCTATGTCACAATGCCTACCTCTGTTTAGTCATTTTTGTTTGTTTTCCTGGTATTCCAGTCATCGAAATCTCCAGTTTGACACCTGCTTTTCCCCATCTGCCCTGTAGTTGCTTGCAGTGGGTCTCATTCATGAAACCTGAGCAGAACAAATTTGTGTGTAAACTGCAGAAGGAAAAGTATGTGTATTTTGGCATTCATCAATATGTTGGTAGCTCTGATCTCTTCGTAGGTACTAACAAAATCTACACCTGCTTCTGACTGCTCGTAGTGCTTGTGTAAATAAGAAATTGCACATAAATGTTGCTTGCCACCATTACAAATTACAGGTTTTTTTATGCATTGTGCTCTGTTATGTTATGTATGTACAATACACAAATGCCTTTGAAACAAGTATCTTAAACATGACAAGAGATGTAAGACATTTAAATAAATTGACATTTAGCAGATTTAAGCTTCAGATTAGGGTTCTTAAATATGTGTTATTTAAATTGACTTAATACAACACTGGAAAATGCTGTTCTCTGAATAAATAAAATAACAAACCAATGTGCTCCCCCTCTGCCCTCTTTACACACTGCAGCTCCAAAATGCATGTCATTTTTGTTTAATTTAATTATCAGAGACACGACATAGATGTAAAAAAAATTATTTCAAATTGGCTTTAAACTGTGTGGACATGGGAAAGCAATTTGATGTCTATCTCCACTTGCACTGGGCAGCTGGTGAACCTCAATCTGGCAGAGAGTTGAAGGGAGATGGTGTGGTTTTAGGCCGGACCATCTTACTTTTTAAACATAATGGAGGGTTATTGCCTACATTAGACTGCCTGCATTAACATGGTTAAATAGAGGTTTAATTTTACAACAGTGACAAACAATGCTGAGGCTTGCGGCAAACTGACAGAGAGGTCTTTACATGCAATGTAGGCTGCTCATCTGCTGTGACTGGAACACAGCCTCCTGTAGCTGTTGTGGGGTATTTCTGTGTACTTGTACATTTTTTTGCATCTAGTTTATGTTGAACTATGTTTGTTTAACTTTTTGGATGGTTCTTACAACAGAGGACACAAAGTTAACGGCACCTGTTAAATCCTTCCATGCCTTTGATTTACCCGTCTCTGACGCACCACTACTAACAGAAGAAAATAAAATGTTTTTCTCAACCCCACTTCACCTAAATAACTTCAATCTCAGCATCTGACAAGTTTTTTTTTCTTTCTCTCTCTCTGTCTTTGTTTGCTTCATGTTCACAGGTCGACAGGATGCACCTGTCCATAGTGATTGTCACCCTCGTATATGGCAGTCACTAGCTATTCATGATAATGGGAGCAGGCTGTGTTTTCACCATTGATTGGCATTCATGAACATACACACGTGCCTGCTATGAAATCCAAGTTTTCCACAGTGTTCATGAATCCAGAGTAGGCTTTTAGTATTGAGGAATTTTATGTGCGAATTTATCCACAGATTTACTAACAAATCATGATTGAAACCCAGTGTGTTTCCATCATTCCCAGTCACCTGATCCCCACTCTCACCAACACACCTGTTCCCCATGCCTTCATTAGCTCCCCTGCATATATATACCAGCTCAATTTCCCATCTTTTGCCAGATCACTGATGTACTGTCCAGTCTTTTGTGTTCCAGCCTTTGTCAGCCTTCTGCCACACCCCTTGCCCCCTGATATTTGCCTTCCCTGCTTGATTGCCTGTTGCTGAATTCTGTCTTGAACTTCCTACCAAGTAAACGATATTTGTGACATCAAAAGGTAAAGATCTCTGTATGCATAACTGTCACAGGTCAGAATGGACTCAGCAAGGCATCACCTAGAAAGAAGTATTTAACCAATATAAAGAGGGTCCTCACATAAACTGGGCTGTCTCAGTCAAAAGACACAAATACTTTTGAAGTTAGTACAACATGACCAGAATAAAAGAAGAAAAAGGACTGTGATGTTCACTTTTGTTCAAGAGGTAGAAAACCTCCAACTACCAGAAGGCACCGGAGTTTGAAGGTTCTGCACAGTATCTTGACTCATTAACAGCTTCTTCCCTCAGACCGTCAAAGCCATCACCCCACCCATCCCACCCAAAGACTGACACTGGAACCACAATAAAATACTGAGCACAATACAATACATACTCAGTGCAGATGTCTCTGTACCACACCTGGAATTTCATCATTTTAGGGGCAAGGCCACTTGGTCTTTTGTGTTGTCAATTTTTTGAGGGCACAAAGGCCAGCAAGGCCATACAATAAAACAATGATTTTAAGTCCACGTTCATAATGAATTTAATTTAAGGACTAAGGATGTATAACTATCTGTGAAATTAATAAATAAAACAAGCTCAAGTATAATAAGTAGTATAATAAGTAATAATGTGATTTATTTTATAGTACTAATAAACCCAATGTGTTTTTAACATATATTCATTCATCTTCTAACTGCTTCATCCTCGTGAGGGTCGCGGGGGGGGGGGGGGGGGGGGGGGGGGGGGCTGGAGCCTATCCCAGCTGACATCGGGCAAGAGGCAGGGTACACCCTGGACAGTTCGCCAGACCATCGCAGGGCTGACACAGAGACAGACAACCATTCACACTCACATTCACACCTATGGACAATTTAGAGTAATCAATTAACCTAGTCCCCAAATTGCATGTCTTTGGACTGTGGGAGGAAGCCGGAGTGCCCGGAGAGAACCCACGCTGACACGGGGAGAACATGCAAACTCCACACAGAAGGGCTCCCACACCCGGGATCGAACCGGCAACCCACACCACCGTGCCGCCCCTTTTTTAATATATATGTTTTCCAAAATCAAAGAAAGGTTCCCGCACACTGTATCGCTCTCAGTCAAACATTTATTTGCGTAACGTTTCGGTCGATGTGACCTTCATCAGACATATCAGAAAACATCTCTGCCCTACATATATGTACATCCCCGGTAGGTGCAGCTGACCAATCCGAGGACTAGAGGGCTCAACCTTTTTGATGAGTCTCACCTGTCAGAGGGCGATAACATTCAATTAATAGGTACATCAGAGTTTTTACATGATATTTTTTTTTTTTTTTTTTTAAAGTATATATATACAAGCAACAGTAATTGCCAGCAAATAATCAATCTCTTTTTTAGAAGAAAAAAACAACCAAAGTTGAAGCGAAGCAATCTTTTGCAGTGTGTCCAAAAGCCCCTGGATACCCCAGCAGAGGCAGAGGGACAGACCACAAAAATAATGCTCCCTACACATAGCTCTTCATGCAGGCAGCAAATATTGCAGTCAGGACAGACAGAGAATAAATAAACATCTACAACATTACATTCAGCAACAATTCATCATTTATTCCCTTTGGTGACAATGTCTGTAACGTAAAGATCCAGAACGTTTCCCTTCTTTTTAGAAGCAAGTTGTGGTTTCCACCCCTGGGTGGCAACGGAACCTGTTCTATCCCACAGAAGCGGAAGGAGGCCACGTCATGTCTCATTTCATTAAAGTGAACAGCCACTGGATAATTCTCATCCTTGCGGCGTATAGCACTCTTGTGTTCACTAATTCGTGGCTCACTAAATGTGACACATGTCACAGAAAATTGTTTTTCTTTTTTCAAACTTTTATTTAGCAGATCATTTCGTGGTTTCTCTAGAGCTGAAGTATAGGCTTGGTCTACCCAGTCCTGGGGATAGCCTCGTGTGAGAAATTTTGATTTCATTTGAACAGATTTTTTCACAAAATCCTCTGTGGTTTGGCAAACTCTCCTCAGTCTGTAAAACTGGCTTTTTGGCAAACCTTTCTTCAGTGAAGTGGGATGCGCACTAGTAGCCAACAACAAAGACACCTCTTCCTACGCACCTGTGCCTTCAGGTGTGCTGAGATTCTGCATTCACAATATATATGTTTTAAAACAATCTTAAATATGAGGCCTAAATATTTTTTGAGTGTATAAACTGATTCACTGAACAAGACTGGCTTACAATTATTTTTGATGTGTTGTTAGATAGCTAACAAACAAACAAACTACAGCAGAACTATTCAATTACTATTTCAAATGGGCTGCATTTCAAAACTAAATAATGTCAATGGGCCACATTTTTAGCAGCGAGCATACATATAGTATATATTTATATATACAGGCATGGCCCTCCTCAACATGATGCAGAAACAGACTAAAAAGAGCTATCAATGCACAGAAGCATAATAAGTGACATTAAAGCCTGTTTTATGGTCGCGCGTTGAATCGCCGACGTCGCTACGTCGTAGGGTACGGGGCTACGCAGAAGGCTCGCCGTAGCCCCGGCGTAGCCTGACGTGCACCTCCCCAAAAATGTAACTACGTGTCGAGGCAACGCAGACCCAGCGCAGACCGGCACGGCTGTGATTGGTTTGCTTGGTAGCAACGCATTTCCGGTTCCGTATTTACAGATTCCGCCATCCCATCTTTAAACATCTTATGTTGCGATGTAGATGTTGTTAAGGCTCATTATATATATATGCCATTATGCTCAACGTTCAATACGGATACGGATACGGCCGGAGCCGTCTGTCCGTGCTCCGCGTTCATTTCTCTGTGACCGGAAAAGCCGGAAGCTAAACAAAGAATCAACTAGAGACGACGATAACCACTCAGGAAAGGAAGCCTCCTACTGCTCTGGCGGTGAATTGCACCGCGACGAAACGGAGTGAAGTTCGAAGGGTTCACGACGGCGTCAGGGCAACCAGGTAACGTCGTCTGCGATTCAACTTACGACCATAAATCAGGCTTTACAGTATTTAACAACAGACACTATCTCTCTACCAGCATCTCCCTCTCCCCTCTCCTCCACACACACACATGCACACACCTCACCTCCTGATGCTTTCCTTATAGGTCAGCTACACAGGATATAGTTTTATACAGTCCATGGCAGCAACAGTCATGTTTACAACAACAAAGTCACTATTTAAAACCCAATAATATCTCACTGGAATATAAATATTCCTCCTGACATCACAATACTGAGTGAAGAAAGTCACATTATCTCAGCATGAAGACAAACATCAGTATCAGTCATTCATCCTGCTCTCTGTCCCTACTGAGGACACTCACTGTCTGCAGGTCGGCTGCCTCAGGTACATGTTCAGATAACGTGTTAGCCTACATACAGACAGCTTTCATTTCAGCAAAAAACAAAAAAAGTGAGTTCTGCACTGGGTCAAAACCGTCAAAAAACGCTCAGGTGCTCCTCAAAGACAGGAAATGAAATAGATGCAATAAAAACAGGACTGTCTTGATTGTAAACTGAAAGTTTCAAAATGTGTTCAAAAATGCAGTCCAAGCTGAAAAATCCGAGGCACTCCAGGGTAATATTAAAAATCCTTTATTAAGCACAGGGATATCAATGCGTTTCAACTCAACGAGTCTTCATCAGGATATCATATCCTGTTTGTTATTGCAGTTTTCATTTTAGTTTGTCTGTAACACTTTGCTGTTAGAACTGCGAGCGCGATGTGCTTGTGTGGACCGTGATCGTAAATCATAATAGCGGTGAATGAGAGACTGTGGACAGAGCAGACTGAAATATTCCACATGCTGATCACATGTATTGATAAAGTACTGGCTTGGCTTGCAGAGGTTTTATCACACTTACTCACAGTAATAAGCGTAGCTGTCGTTAACTAGAGTAATCTTGAAGTTATATCCCCTTCATCTGCACCCCACCGCTGCAGAATGATGATACATTACTTTAAAAAGTGATGCCAATAATGGCGGAGCATACTATTATTCCGGTGTTGGTTGTTTAATACTGGGGGCTCTAGTTTCGCAGACCGCTCGCAGCTGAGGCAACTGGGTGCAGCCAGGCAGATTTTGTAAGTTTGGCACACCGTGCGCGCTGGCGCAGCTACTCCTCTTTCCCACCTCCGTCCCTCCTACCGGCGCAAGTCGGAAAGAGGGAGGAGAGAAGGCGTGGAGTGGGTTTTACACACATCACACCGATCAAATGAGCCTCTCTCCTCACCCTTAAATTCGCCGCACGAAGGCGTAATGACAGTATACTCAATTCGCCATGGCAGAAGAGAGCAGCAGCATCAGACAGCCAAACTTCTCCCAGGAGGAAACTGATGTTTTGGTCCGACAGGTCCAAGCTCACAGTGTCCGAATATACAGAACTGCGAGCAGACCTCCACGGGCTGATGATGCAAAGGTAGCCTGGGAGGAGGTCACCACAATTGTAAATCAATGTTGCGTTTCTCTCATGCGCGCAGGTGCTCTCTCTTTCTCTCTTGCAGTCTCACTCTGTTTCTTTTCTTTTGACTTTTCTAAGATGACAGATGCTGAATATATACTCCCTATCTGATGCTGTGGCTGTTTGTGGTTGGCTGAGAGGAATGTGAACGCATTAGTTTGCAGCTGTGTTAATCAAATCAGGTTGGGTTTCCATTACGCGTGCCAAACGTGCCAAACGTGCCAAACGGTGCCAATCCCCTTTGATCTGACATCAGATGTGACGGGACAGTCGATATAGAGATACATTTATGTGTTGATTGCAGATAGTTGCATTGAATAGTGGTGTTTGTGGGTATTTATTGCATCGTTAATGTGCCTGACATTCTGGAAACCTGCCTGTGAGGTTTTGGTGACGTGTGCGCACTGTCCGCCGGTCAGCCAGACTTCGGCTTACACCGGCTGCGCTCCCCCTGCGCTGACAGTAGACATGGTTTCAGTTGGCAAGCTTTTAGCGCACCTTCTGCGAAGCCTTTTGGCACGAAACTGTCACTGCGCCAAGCTGGATCTGTCGACACCTCCCCCTGCTGCGCCGCCACACCCATCTCAGTGCACCTCGGTCTGCCAAACTACGAAACTGAGCACGCCTCGGGTTGCGCAGCTCGAAACTATCTCTGCGTGGGATTCGCCACCCTGCGCTGCGCCGAGAAACTAGAGCCCTGGGTCTCCGTACCGGTCCCTGTCTGGGCGTTTGATGAAGTCTCCTGGTTGGCCGGTGATAGACTGGTGTCAAACTGTCATTATAGACCGCCTGGATCTTTTCATGGAAAAAACACTGTAAAATGGTCATACTTTGTGCTTTCCTCTTCGAAACAAGTATTCACTGATAGTGTGCCTACAGCCCCATACTTTCATTTACCTCCACAGATGAAGCCACAGACAGTTATTCATCCTGAAAAACATTTTTTATTTTATTTTAGGCAAAATCTTCAATTTTTTACTGAATTCAAAGGCCAATTACTCTGTCTCTGTATCAGCTGGAGTTTTTCTTACACTTTCACAAGAAACTTTAGGGAGTTTTCTTTCTGGCAAGACCTCATGCATGAATGTAGTCAAAGTGGTTCAAAAGCTACAGTCATTTTACTTTGGGTATGTCATTTTAGGCGTTTTTGTTTCAAAATGGGGGTGGAGTGCAAGAGTTAAAGGAAAGGATTTGTAAGGAACATGCATTTGTGGGATGCGCAGCAAAGTTGAGTGTGTGGGTTGCGCCCATGAAAAATTTGCCAAATCTTCTCTGCCAGTGCCAAACAGCTTTTATTTTGCTGTTGCTATTGACTCTTGTTTTGAGCTTCTCGTACCCCCAGGTGCTGTTAGCAGTGGTCAGTTGGTGTCTGCTCGAAGAATCGGCATGCCGTTTGACTGATCTGGATAGGGCCTGTGCGATAACGCAACTTTAAGCTGGTGTTTCGTAAAACCAAGTTGCGGCATTATTTGGAGTGAGCCCTAGTACCATCTGCAAACTGAAGGCCAAGTTCCATATAATGAGGGATGTCAGAGACAGGCCGTGCAAGCCAAGAAGACCGTTTCCTCATCCTGTCAGCAACTGCACGCAGCCAATCTCCGGTCTCACAGGGCTGCCAGGAGGCCTGCCACAACTGCCCTTCACCGCCAGGCCCATTTGTGCTGCTGACGGAAACACATGCACTGGAACCTGAACATGTGGAGGAACATTATGTTCAGTGATGAGTCCAGATTCTGCCTATGGCAGTTGGATCATGGGGTCAAAGTGCGGAGAAGACGTGGAGAACACTTTGCTGATTGCTGGACAGATAGAGTACCATCTTTTGGTGGAAGTGTAATGGTGTGGGACGGCATCTCCCTCACTGGAAAAATGAGGCTTGTCATCATTGGAGGCAATCTCAATGCAGAGAGATATGGAGATGGAATTCTGCAACCGGTGGCAATCCCATATCTCCACAGTCTGGGACCGAACTCTATCCTCCAAGATGACAGCGCTCGCCCCCACAGAGCGGGGTTTATAAGATACTACCTCCAGAATTTGGGAATGGAGAGGAAGGAATGGCCTGCCAGCAGTCCTGACCTCAACCCCATTTAACACTTGTAGGGTCAGCTTGGGTGTGCTGTTTGTGCCAGAGTGACCAACACAATCACGCTGGCTGACTTGCGACAAATGCTGGTTAAAAATGCCATCCCACCACAGTGTGGGACCAGGATGGTGACCAGCATGAGGAGGAGTTGCTAGGGTGTTGTGGCTGTGTATGGTTCTTCCACACGCTACTGAGGCTCCTGTTTGTTAGATGGATAAATTGTTAAATTTCCAATATGTCTTGTTTCTTCAGACTTCAATCATCCAATCCACCAAACAACACCAAAAAAGAGTTAACTGCAAAAAAAAAAAGCTTTTTGGCATTGGCAGAGAAGATTTGGCAAATTTGTCATGGGTACAACCCACACTCATGTTACTTACAAAAGGGAAATCAATAGGCTTTCCAGCGGTATAAGATTTATTGCCAAGAAGCATTGTTACAAAAAAGAAATAATCTACCAAACACAAATTTCCTTACATTTTGTGCTTAGTTTATATATATATATATATATATATATATGTATATATGTATATGTATTATTGATGCGTGGATGGGCTCTGACGGCACCCAAATCCGCATCTATCCATCAATCATCCATCCGCCACCCATCCGAGCAAATTCATTTTCTATAATTACAGACCCGCATCCACCCGCACCCGCCATTAATCAGATTGTTCATTTTTATCACCCGACCCGCCCGATCTGCGGATTAACCACGGACCAGGCGGTTACAACTGCCATCCGCACATCTCTAATATATATATATATATATATATATATATATATATATATATATATATATATATAGCCGTTCCTATATATATAGACTTGACAGGTATAAGTGGGAGCATTATCTGATAGGGTGTTATTGGACTATCAAAATATGCTACCCCTGAAATATTTACTAAAAATGTTAAAATGACATGTCTAAATATGCTGCCATTAGTCCAACAGTGGCAGTGAGGTGATTAGTAGTCTTACATGAATGCATTGAGTAGTGGGAGCATTATTTGATAGGATGTTATTGGACTATCAAAATATGCTACCCCTGAAATAATGACTAAAAATGTTAAAGTGACATATCTAAATATGCTGCCATCAATCCTACAGTGGCAGTGAGGTGATTAGTAGTCTTGCATGAATGAATTGAGTAGTGGGAGCATTATTTGATAGGATGTTATTGGACTATCAAAATATGCTATATACCCGCTGTCGACACTAACCTCGCGACAACTGCCACCCAGGCTACTGCAGGTGGCAGTTCTCGCGAGGCTGGTGACAGAGTTCAGTTTGGAGAGGCAGAGGAATGTTTTTGTTTTTTTTAATTATATTATAATACGGGAGATTTACGGGAAAATACTAATACGGGAGGACGGCGGGAAAGAGGGGTAAAATACGGTAGTTTCCCGGCCAAAACGAGAGACTTGACAGGTATGCTCTCAGCTCGGCAAACGGTAAACAACCCCGTTGGCTTCTCTACGTGTCGCTTCCGTGCGCAATCAGAGGAGCCCAAATGAATACGCAGCGACGCTACACTGACGTGACGCTTACATTGCAGCCGGTGGAGCCCGGCTGTAAGCTTCTGCTCTTTAGTAATTAACTCTGATGTTGGATGTTCACTCCTTCACACAGATGAGTATTGAAAAATATTTAATAACTTTTTTTTCTGCCAGACATAACCCTTTTTCAAGAATTGATTATATTTTTTGCCTCTAAAACTCTTTTTCATGATATTTGTAACACTGATATGATCCCAGTTTCACTGTCAGATCACAGAGCTGCTTTATGCACTTTCTCTTTGAGAGCTGTCAAGCCAAAAGCACCTCGTTGGCATTTTAATACCACTTTACTCCAAAATGACACTTTCAAACAGGAACTTGAGGCTGAATTGGATGAACTCCTTAAGATAAATGGCAGCTCAGTCGATGACCCCTGGATGACTCCTTCGCTACAAAACTTAATAAAACAAGGAAGCACCACGTTGAATCTCTGGAAATTGCAATTGCAGCTGGTGAGCAAGAACTATTACATAACAATTCACCTGAAAACATACATAAGCGACAAAGGTTACTGGGTGAACTCAATGGCTTATTGAGACAGAATGCAGAATGCAGAATTCATCGTATCAGGCAGAATCACTATGTGAATAGTGCACGCCCTAGCCGCCTCCTTGCTTTTAAATTAAGGACAAACGAGGATTTAGCAAACATTGCAGCAATTCAGACCAAAGATGGTATCTTAACTTCCAACCCTATGGAAATTAACAGCACCTTTAAACTCTTTTATCAAGATCTATATAACTCAGAGGTCAGTCAGGACGAACAAGCCTGCACAAAATTTCTAGAATCTTTAAATTTATCAAAACTGACTCCAGAGGCTTCAGGCATACTGGAGGCACCTTTTACTTTGGGAGAGTTGGAAAAAATATAAAACAAATGAATAAAGGCAGATCGCCAGGGCTGGATGGTTTACCCCCAGAGTTCTTTGTTCATTTTTGGTCCCGGCTAGCCCCGTTGCTGCTGAACATGATAAATTTCTCTATTTCAAAGGGTTTTTTCTCCACCAGCTCAAATGTTGCTGTGATAACTCTTTTGTTGAAGAAGGATAAACCACCCACTGACTGCTGTTCCTATAGGCCATTGAGGCTCCAAAACTGTGAAATTAAACTTTTTGCCAAGATTTTGGCAAGCCGTTTGGAGAATTATTTGCCTCTTTTGATTCACCATGACCAAACTGGCCTCATCAAGTCTAGATTTGCATCCGATAATGTCCGTTGCCTTCTCCATCTCATACATTCAGCCTCAAGGTCAGATGATACAGCCATCCTCTCGCTCGATGCAGAGAAGGCATTGTATTGACTAGAATGGCATTATTTACGGGCGGTGTTTAGACATAATGGGTTTAGTGAAGCTTTTGTTTCCCTGATCAAATTATCAAATTATTGTGTAATAATCTGTCCGCGGTGGTATTAACCGGCAACTTTTTTATTCATCCAGGTTTCCAATCTCTAGATCTTCTAGTCAGGGCTGCCCTTATCTCCCCTTTTGTATGCGCTCTCCTTAGAGCCCATTGCCCAGGCCATCCGACAGTCAGAAGCATCAGAGCCAGTAATGATATGTGATACATCACACTCCAACTCTTTGTATGCGGACCATATTTAAATTTTTACAAAAAATCTATCTAATTCACTGCCTCATTTGCTTAAGACCTTTGAAAATTTTGGCGATTTATCTGGATATAGAACCAATTGGATGAAATCATCATTAATGCCTCTGGGGGATTATGATGAGAATACACTTTTTTTTAACATTCCTGTGGTCAATCACTTCAAATATTTAGGGGTCTATATCACTTCATCATTGGAACCTTTAATAAATAAAAATTACAACAAAGTACTTAATGACATTCATGATGATTTGAAAAGATGGAGCAAACTTCCCACCTCCTTTCAGTCTAGACTTTCCATTTTAAAGATGAACATATTACCTCGCATCAATTTCACCAGCTCAGTGTTACCTCTTGATCCTCCGACTGGCTTTTGGAGGAAGCTAAAATCCATCACTAGCATTTATATATGGAATAATAAAAAGCTGCCACCTTGCAAAGACATAAATCAGCAGGTGGCGTTAATCTGCCTAACTTTGAATGGTATGCATGGTGCTTTGCACTGCGCCCACTAACTGTTTGGTTGAATTCAGCATCTCAAGTGTCTTGGCGCCCCATTGAGGAGTGTTTAATACATCCACATAACTTAGCAACTCTTATATATTCAAGTATACCACAGAAAATAGTGAAACGGGACTTTGGTCCAATTATTACATATATCTTTACTGTATGGCATATGGGGGGGATGAGTGAGTCACTGTATGGTTGAGTAGTGAATGACTGAGTGACGATGCTTTGTTTATCTATGTGATATTTTCTTCTTTTTTGTAATTTTTTTAAACTTTCCTTTTATTTAAAAAAAATAAAACTTTTTTCTATCTATTGTCATTATTACTATTGTTGTTGCTGTTATAGCTAATGTTACTGTTTTGTATATATCTGCATAGGTCTGCAAATTCTACCGTGTCTTAGGCATGGGTTGGGGGGGTTAGGGTTGGGGCAGATATTGTTGCCATTGTAATTTGTTATGGGTAACACTGGACACAGAATAGCTGCATCTGTAACTTGAATAATAAATAATTGATCACAAAAAAATATATATATATACATATATAGAGAGCAGGTTGTCCACCTATCAGAAGATATGTGATAAGATCAGTGGTTCGATCCGCGGCTTCTCCAGTCTGCATGTTGAAGTATCCTGGAGCAAGATACTGAACCCCAACTTGGACCCGATGATGCTTCAATTAGGGTGTGAGTGTGTTAAAACAAAAAACTAAGGAGCAGGTGGCACCTTGTATGGCAGCTTCGGCCACCAGTGTATAAATGTGTGTTTGAGTGGGTGAATGTGACTTGTGTAAAAAGCGCTTTGAGTGGTCGGATGACTAGAAAGGCGTGATACAATGCAGGTCAATTGACCATTTACCATATACATACATACACACATATATACACATATATATACATTTATATATATATATATATATACACATATATATATATGTACACAACTCCATGGTCAGAACTGAAGGAGCTGACCTTGGTCACAAGGAAGTCGACCACAACAAAATACCTGTTGAGAGTAAGGAAAGTCCTGAGAAGTCAGCTGAATGGTTAGAACAAGGTCCGAGCCATCAACATGTACACACTGCCAAGCCACTGAATAGTGTTAAGACAGATAGAGAGATGCTCAGTTGCATTGCCCAGTGTATTATATATCAAATACCCACCTCAATCAAATCTATTGTACAACATACAGGTGCATCACCATAATTTAGAATAATGTTAAATAATGTTACCCTCGGGAGCATGGCACTCACTTAGGCTGAATCTAAATCTCCATCCTCTGGACTTGCAGACCGAGCCCTTCTTTCATGTTTGTCTCACTGACAGGTGGAGAGCCTACAGACAGGTACCCATTAGCTACGAGTCGCTCCGTCACTGACTGCTGTTGTCCTGTCCTCTCCCTCTTCTTTCTCTACTGTCCTCTCTGACTGCCACTAAACTCTGAGCTTAATGATTAGCTTTTAGCTTAGCAGCACTTGTAATTGAGTAGGCTTTTGAACAATGCAGGAGAAATGTTGCAGACAGTTTATATTATCAGCCTGGGGCTTGTTGTAACAGTAAATGGGATGTGTTATAACTTGTGTAAGTTAAACTGTGTCTGTGTGAGTGTACATCTTACCCTGCTATGCGCGATATGGGCAGCGGGTCCAGCCACACGCTGCTACTGCTGCCAAGCAGCCCCGCCCATTGGAAAGAGTGTGGGATATACCACTACTAGGAATGGGAGGGGGGGACTAAATCTTTTAAGATTTAAATAGCACATTATTGCGCGATTATAATGAGCACCGCTTACATTGTGCTTTCAATAAATACTACTGCATTGTTTAAAAATTATTAATTGTGTCTCAAATTATTCTAGGGGGACAGCTTTACTGGAGGGGGAGTCATGTCAAAGGCCATTGTCCACCTGAACTTCCTACACAGACTTCTGGAGTGGACATAGAGTGGAGTAGACGGAACTGTTCTAGTTGTATCCATTTCTTGATATATATCCATCCATTTCCTTTTATATTTTATTAATTCACGATGGTTAGCATGTGTGCTTTTCCTGGATGCTGGAACTGAATGAAACATTTATCTTCAAGACCCACTGAGCTAATTTTTCTCTCTTTGAACCCAACGTACTGTCCAGTAGAGGATGGATAGTTGTCCCGAATGGCTCCAACGATACAGGAGGGCAAAACTTTTCTGTTGTGTCTGCCAAGTTTTTCCCCTCTCAAGGCCCACTCAAAAACAACCCGATAAGCCACCAGTCTGCACTGGCTGTAATAGAAGAAATACAATGCATTGTGATTTCCTATTTGACGCATGGTCTCTGAGGAACAGCAGTCTCGTCAGTGCTGATGTCCAGATTCTCAAGTGCAGGCATCGCCAATTCCCAGTCTGAGCAGCAAAGACTTTTCTCATCCATTGGCATTGCTTTGCATTTGAAACAACTACACCACCAGGTTTCCAGTGCTCGATTCCAGTATTCTGCGGCTGGCTGTGGATCAGGCTCATGAGCTGCAAGGCTGCTTCATCCAGTAGCCTGACTTCCGCATCTGTATAATTGGGCTCAAGCAAATACGGCTCAGCAAAGAAATGCTGTTTCTCCTCAATTTCAAAGTCTTCAGACATGTTGGGCTATCCTTTGCTAAAAGATCTTTACTGTGGTTACTTTTGTTTCTCCCTGTCATGCGCGTGTTACATGATGCAAACAAAGATGTACAGGTAAGGAAGCACTCGCACAAGAGCACACACATGAACACGGTGCCCATGTCTCATGCAAGCGTGCACATGTGAATGCGGTGCCCAGAGAGGCATTTAGAACTGCAGGCTACAATGAGGCTAAAAACAGACTTCAAATGACATTTTTCCAAACAACTTTTTATGTTGGGGCTTCAGGACACTTGGATTACTACGGATGAGCAGTATGGAGATACTTTGTGGTTTCAATCATGTGTTTTTAGACGTTTGAATCTGGGGCGCCATAAGCCTCCATTAGGTGGAGTTTTGTTGCTACCTCCTCTCCCCTTGGTTCTCAGCACAACCTGATCTCACAGAAATACGTGAAATGACCACGATCTCTTAACACCACATTCCGTGGTGGCAGCACGTAATGGGTTGAAATTAAACGGAAACAATGCCAATGTAAAGTCAATTAGGATCCTTTGTCGTCATGGACACACGGATTCCCTGATTCAACGATGTCCTGTATATATATTCCTCTGTTATAATTTCCCACCAATAATAATAATAATAATAATAATAATAACATGATAGTTTGGCTATATTAGATATTTGATATATATTCAGTAGAGTTACTTTTTTATGACACTATTTGACAACTCTACAATTGGAATATCCCCCGTACCAAAAACGCCGTTTCTAGATTATTTGCTAAAATATCTGA
Source organism: Epinephelus awoara (assembly GCA_035609425.1). Lineage (NCBI taxonomy): Eukaryota > Metazoa > Chordata > Actinopteri > Perciformes > Serranidae > Epinephelus > Epinephelus awoara. The sequence continues at coordinate 34,951,326 of CM069308.1, forward strand.
CCATGTTTACTTTTTCTTAACATAATTCATCTAGGTGCAGTGCAATAACTAGTTCGGCCTTACTAGATATTAGATATATTCAGTAGATGTATCTTTATAAAACCCTATTTAGAACCCTACTTTGCAAAGCAAAAGAACTACAACTATATTGCTGATATGTATCAAGCTGCATGGCACTCTGTTTTTCCTAGATTTGGAAGTAAATACTGAATTGAGAGTACACTGTGGACTTCAAGGAACCCATGTAGCTGCCCAAGCCAGTTGACACCCATGACACTTTCACACTACTTTAGAGAGAGGAGGTGTCACTTCTATGGCCAGGCTAGCCACTTCATTTCAGTCTGTCCAGTAAAAAGTGCTCACCACTAGGTGAGAGGGCGCAGGTGCACTACACTCACAATCTGGACATTCCCTCTCTGCCTCATAAACATCCCGAACACAAAATAAGAAGAAATAAGGAAATCCAGACAGAGGGCAGAGTCTCTGCAGAAAAATACACCGCACACACTGAGAGTGGGTCATAAGCGATGATTGCTTGTCAGCCCTAAAACAAAAAAAGTAGAAAGAAATGCTGCTTAATAATTTAGGGAATTTAACTCCCTGGATTAAATCTGAGGTTACAAGTCTTGGTGTGATCCTAGATTCATAAAGTCCCACATTAACAAGGTGACGAAAACATTTTTTTTTTTCACTTCAGGAACAGAGCTAAGGTACGACCATTTCTAAATGAAAAAAGCGTTGAGAAATTTCAGAGAAATTGATTCATGCCTTCATTTATAGCTGACTTGGCTACTGTGATGCACTTTTTACTGGCCTCCCAAAAAAACACAGCTGAAAGACTTCAGCTCATTCAAAACTTTGCAGCTCAGCTATGAACCAGAACCAAGAACAGATAGCACATCAGGCCAGTCTTAGCTGCTCTGCACTGGCTTCCTGTTGCATTTAGAATTGATTTTAAGCTCCTCCTCCCTGTATACAAAGCCATACATGGTCTAGGCCCAAGCTACATTGCTAACTCTCTTGCTAACTATTTGCTCTCATGAACGCTGTGATCATCTGCTGCTGGTTTACTGGAGGTTCCCAGCAACAGCTGGAAGAAGATCAGGGATGCAGCCTTTGTCAGTTACGCCCCAAAGCTATGAAAAACGCTACCAATAGATGTCAGGGAAGCTAGATCGCTAAATATTTTTTAAAGGAAGCTAAAAATGTATCTGTTTACTTGAGCCTTTAACTAGCTCTGACTTTCTTGATACAGGTCTGAAACTATTTCTTGTGTCTTGTGTTTCATTTTTCCTATGAAAGGCGCTATTCAATAAAGTTTATATTTTATTATTAATAATGACAGGGATATTTGCTGTATGAGTCTAAACACTGTTCTTAGGAAAATTCTGCAGTACACCTTTAAAGGTTTGCTTTATGTTCTAGTTTTGCTCTGGCCTCATCTCATAATTTGGCATGTTTTATTGTAAGTACTTTGTAACATACAGAAAAAATGTTTACACCAGGTGCTGCAAAAATAAGGCCATGAGAATAGCCTGCAGACACCTGCATATCGTGAAATCAAATTGTATGATTTGCAGAATCATATTCTATGATTTCATGTGACAAATGAATTGATTGATTGATTAATTGATTGATTGATTGAACTTTATAGTGCTAAAAGTATTTTGTGAAGTAGCCTAGTGTATGAATACTTATTAGCATAAAAAAAAAACGTAAATCAGTATTATTACATAAACGCACACGGATTCATATAACAACATAAAGTAGCCTACAGAATACAGATAAACCTGTTGTTCAGGGGCATTGGGACAGACGAAAGTCTGAGATACACAAAAGCACTGAGCGGCATACGTCATCACGTCCAGTTCCGTCGCATTGTCGTCATTCTCCGTCAGGTCATTGCTGGAATGTCTTCCTGTTTCGTCTGTTCTGCAGCTTTCTGAAACTGAGACATGATTATTTACTGTGTTTATCAGCCATTTTTACAGTAACATTGTGTGCGGGCTAACACACAGAGCCGAGCTGTCAGCATGCTGCTGTCCCAGCTGCCAGAAGATGTTCTCTATCATGTCTGGTCGTATTTGGACTACAAATCTCTCAGTCGCCTCTCTCAAGTTTGTAAAAGTATTTACCACTTTATAAACCGGGACACTGTGTGGAGGAAGATTGCTAAAGAGTTTTTAAACACTGGAATTACTCGGAATGGGACGGACATGTAAGATAACAGCCGCACACTGATGTCAAACACGTCGTGTATTTTTAGCTTAGCGTTAGCTTCAGCTGTGTTACTAATGGTGCAGTGACAGTGTTTACTGCAGTCTCTTGTCTTTGGACACATACACTGTGTGTTGGTCATTAGTCAGGTACACTATAACAGTGCATTTACACTAACTGAGTGTGTTGTGGTGGCGGGGATACGTTAACGTTAATCAGGAATGACCTCATGCACCAGATTTCAACAGCATCAACAGAGTGGTCGTGAGAAGGTAGTCTGATGATATTTTTATCATTAAGTACTTGAAATGACATCCATGTTGGGAATGCATTAGTGTTACCTGTAAGGTAAAGTGTACCACGCCCACGTTCCTTTCTCTCTGCAATATGTTGTCTACAGTCAGTGCCGGACCTAGCACATTCAGGGCCCTCGGGAACCTTCCCTGGACCCCCCTACCCCCCAATTTACCACTATTTATTATTACTATTATTTTTTTAATTTTTTTTCCAGGGTTATAGCATTTATTACTTGCAAGAACAAATGATATTGGGAAATTAACGGAAATAAACAACTTAGCTATAAAACAATAATAATAATAAAGAATGAGAGAATGCAGTACGTTCAGATTTCATCCTTTTGTTTTTGTACGTTCTCATCCCAACTTATCAAACACGGCCGCTCTCTCAGTAGACCTAAACAGCCAAATATGATGTACAAGGTACATGTGTGTCTGTTTTTTAAGTTCTAGGAATGCGTGTCAATGTAGACTTGCGACATGCATTGTGTCATTTCAAACAAACTTCCTTTTTAGCAGGAAACGTACAAATTTCACTCGTTACACGCACACAGTCGTTTTTTAAAATAAACTTACAATGTACCGTAAACACCTGGTTTTTATGTTTATTTTCCTTGAGTTTGGACAACCAGAGCATGTGAATAGGTTTAGAAAAAACATCATAGCTTGGCTTAAAATAAGTACTGTAGGTACTTATGAAATGGAACGTAACATACACCATGTGATAGATGTCACTACCGTAGCATGCTACGCATACTAGCATGCTTCATTGTTATTAAAATAACTCCATTGACTGGAGAAATGAACAGTGGGGTCCTGGGTGAATGTCCAGTGTTTATTTGACCCACCCACCTCCCATCCTACCTTATTGGGACTTTCTTTATACTACGGTAGTTGCCTGCGGCGTTACAGACTGCCCCAGGTCTGTGTGTTTCATAATGCTGCAAAAGGTACCTTTGTGCATTGGAATCTTACACAAATGTACACTGACATAGCACTGGTATTTCATGATTTCTGTCGTTAGCCACTGCATCAACAACTGCTGTGACCCGGTGCGTATCATATTGCTGTGAAAGGTGGTGGTATTTGATGAGTTGGGTTATTTTGGCTCACCCCCGTTTGGGAGGTGCCCTAGGCGGCCGCCCGTGTCGTCTATAGGGAGAGCCACCTCTGATCTACCACATGACCACATAATAGTAATTGTGTTTAAAATAATTTAGCACACACAAGTTTGAATATAAAAAATATGAGCCCAAAACTGAAATAATCTAGAACTTCAAACCTAGCCTTGCAAAGGTCGGGTAATAAAGTAGGACCCTCCGTTTGGTCCTGTGGTATTTTGCTTGAGTCATACATGATACCAAAATAGTATTTTCAATAAAATTAGCAGTTAGGATAAGTAATGTGTTGATTTTGCCTTGGTGCTAAAATTCTCAAAGGAATACTGTAAAAAAAAATTATAACTATAAATAATGTTATTTATAAAGGTCTGATATTCGTAGACTTGTCACACATATCTGTCAGATAGAGCATTGTAGTCACCAAGTTAATGACAGAGGCAGTGATTGTTAAGACACAAGAAACAGTCAGACCATCAGTCAGGTTGATAACAAACCCCTTGTCAAACTTGTTTGGAAGAAAATGAAGGCCAACTGTCTACAGATCTCAGGTGTGCTCTCTTTCAGTTTGGCCTCCTGTCTGACAGCTAGTGTTTCTTGACCTGTTAGACTTTTTCTTACAGAGACATGCATCAGTGGGCCCTGGCTGGATCAGCTGGCGGCAGTGGATTGTGATTATTATGGTTTCATAACCAGCAAAAGTGATGGCCATAACTACAAAAAGCGAACTAAACTACTAAAAGAACTAAAAGAATCAGCCCTCTCGTTTCTGTGTGGATGTGACTGACTGAACCAGCCCAGCCTGCAGACTGACTGACTGACAGGTCCAGAACCACACTGGCATCCCAGTGTCCTCCCTTAGGCCTTTCCTCCAGTCAAACCCACACAGGTCACTGTGGTTGCCTCAGGGATGCAGGTGATAGTGTAATGGCAGTTGTCGACCCTGCTGAGAGCGAGAGGGTGATACATCCTGTAATTCCCACAGTGAGACGGCTTCAAGCTGCTTCCTCCTGCTTTCTGTGCTCTCCCTTTGCCATGGGTTTGCTGACCACATGTGAATGCATATGCCACTGTTCTGGATGAGTGTCTGCTGCTCCTGCTCACAGACCCTGACCCCTCAGACAGGCATTGCAATATCAGTGTCAGAACAGCTTCTGCCTCTCATGTTTTCAAAAATGAAGTGTCACATCATGATATGTGACAGTTTAACAAGCTATAAGGCTTTGTGAAGACTTGTACAATGTCCTAGTGCAGTCTTGTATTCATACCACAACCACAAATAGTGAATTTAAATTTTAACCTGTTACATAAGATATGCCTGCATCCCGCCATGCAAACAAAATGAAATTGATAGCTGCTAACTCCTTCCTTTGCCACCATAGTTTGGGACGTGGAGTGCAAAGAGGATAAGGTTTGTTTAAGTGTCAGCTCACTCAGCTTAGTATGTTTTCCCTATTTTCATTGTAATAGTCACATTTAATTTTTATTCTTTCTTATTTTTTGTTGTAAAACCTTAAACATAGAAAAGTAAGTGAACTTGTCATCTGATTTATGAAATTTGTGTAGACTATTGATTTGTTTGGGAATTAGGAGTGTTCTTAAAGAGACAGTTCACCCCAACTACAAAACTCCTGAAATCATGACCTGAGGCTTGTACTACGAAACAGGATTTGAAGTTAGTGAGTTAACTTCGGGGTTAACGCTGGGTTTTCAGTACTACGAAGCTGGTTCTCTTTTTACAGGGATAAATCACTGTGGTTACTTATGCTGAACAGCTTACCTGCTCCAGAGCAGTTTAACTTCAGGGGATCAGATCACAAACTGTCAACATCCCGAAATCTGACCAATCAGATCACTGAAGAAAAAAGTAGCCATGAAAGAAAGTCTGGTGTGACAGGTGAAAAAGAGGAGCCTACATGCTGTTATAGCTCAGCAGAATCATTTAATATTTCCACAGGCTTTATTTCCACTAGTTTCACATGATTTAGCACTATTTGAAATTATTAAAGGGATAGTGCACCCAAAAATGAAAATTCAGCCATGATCTACTCACCTCATGCCGAGGAAGGCTCTGGTGAAGTTTTAGAGTCCTCGCATCCCTTGCGGAGATCAGCGGGGGGAGCGGCTAGCACAGCTAATGGCAGACAGCGCCCCAGACTAATGTCCAAGATCACAAAATTGAAACCACAAAATATCTCCAACATGCTCATCTGTAGTGATCCAATGTCCTGAAGCCCCGACATTAAAAGTTGTTTCGAAAAACATCATTTGAACTCTGTTTTTAGCCTCACTGTAGCCTGTAGCTCTAACTGCTTCTCTGTGCTCCACGCTCACGTGTGTGTGTGCTCAGGGTGATCGGTGATGGACGGTCTCTGAAGAGCAGCAGTCTCGTCAGTACTGATGTCCAGATTCTCAAGTGCAGGCATCTCCAATTCCCAGTCTGAGCAGCAAAGACTTTCCTCATCTGTTGGCATTGCTTTGCATTTGAAACAACTACACCACCAGGTTTCCAGTGCTCGACTCCGGTATTCTGCGGCTGGCTGAGGGTTAGGCTCATGAGCTGCAAGGCTGCTTCGTCCAGTAGCCTGACTTCCGCATCCGTATACTTGGGCTCAAACAAATACGGCTCAGCAAAGAAATGCTGTTTCTCCTCAATTTCAAAGTCTTCAGACATGTTGAGCTGTCCTTTGCTAAAAGATCCTAGTGCACATTATCTTTTACTGTGGTTACTGTTGTCTCTCTCTGCGGTGTACGTGTCATGTGATGTAAACACGGGTAAGCAAAGCTCATGCTTTCGCTGGTCTCACGCAAGAGCACACACATGAGCACGGAGCACAGAGAAGCAGTCAGAGCTACAGTGAGGCTAAAAACAGAGTTCATATGATGTTTTTCAAGACAACTTTTTATGTTGGGGCTTCAGGACACTTGGATCACTACAGTTGAGCATGTTGGAGATATTTTGTGGTTTCAATTTTGTGTTCTTGGACGTTAGTCTGGGGCGCCGTCAGCCATTAGGTGTTCTAGCCGCTCCCCCCGCCAATCTCTGCAAGGGATGTGAGGACTCACCAGAGCCTTCCTCTGCAGGAGGTTGAGTAGATAATGGATAATGGAATTTTCATTTTTGGGTGCACTATCCCTTTAAGTTTATTTTAGTCCGCAGTGATAGTGCTGCTACTTTTACACTGGTTTCATCACTGCAGCTCAAAATAACATGAGACACTTATGTGATAAGAACTAGGATAAAACCTAATATTTTATTAGTAAAACAATCCACATACTGTTAATTGGCTCCCGTCTCTATAAATGTAACATTTCGGTCAGACAGACCTCATTAGTCATAAACTACTTTTCCCCCCTTTATTTTAGTAGCAGAAACAGTTTGGCATCACTTTAAAGTGTTTAATGTGACATATTCAGAGTAGTTTCATCATCCTCCAACTGAACAGCAAAAAATACTCTATACTAATGTCACATAGGCCCATAGCTCAGTGATACCTGCACATAACTTAAGTTTGGGATGATGGTGAATTTTAAGATAGTGTTTTCAATCTTTCTGGATTTTCTGTTTTCAGATTACAGCTTGTGGTTTACATCCCATACCACCGACATGTTACTGTCTCGTCGACAAAACACTTATGCTACTGTTTGATCACATATCATGTGAAGCAGCCTACTTCATTCATGGTTCTGATGATGTCACTCACAGTTAACTACCCCGCCTCTTTCACATGAACATGCTTGTGGCTGGATAGGAAAACACAGTGTTGACTGAACTAGTTAAAGGGATAGTTCGGGTTTTTGGACATGAAGTTGTGTGAAACGCTGACCATCTGTAGCTCTGATGTGACGGTGTCGCAACTATCAACAAGCCTCCTGCTCTGAGAACTGGCCCGTAGCTTACCGGAGAAAAGTAGTTCTGAAGATATACGGGGGGCACGTAACCAAAAGGTTTTAAGCTACAAAAAAAAGTATGCATGTGTTTTGTTAGACTATTTCAATCATTTTAAAACATCCCTGCATTACGTCAGACTTTGCTATCAATTGGGACTATTTTCTGGCCACTATCACTCCGCCGTGCAGGCCCGCAAGACAGCACGACAACAGAAATCAATTAGACAGTTCATCACCACGCCGTGCAGGTGCGCAGGATAGCAACGGCTAACGCAAACTTCATGGGCTGTTTCCAACAGAGAACCAGTAGGCTATTATTAGTGAGGAAAAAAATGTACTAGCCCTATATATACCTACTACTACAGCGCGAACACCGGCTCAGGCTCACGACACATCCTTGCCACCTGCTGTAGGCTCCCAACTCCATCGGTTTCCTGTTAGATGTAACCTGTAGGAAACTTTGGCTTGTGTCAATTGGGATGAACCTTGCTACCAAGCCGGCGAGGGTGAAGTAAGCTCACTTCAGCTGCCCACAGATCCCAACGGGCAGAGAAAACACAATTTCCGCACTGCTGTGCCCAAAGAGAGATATATTACCTAATACCAGTCTATCTAATGATGTCTCTAACTAATTGTCTGTAAAACAAAATGTTCGACTGAACTAATAGCCTGTTGTGTTGTGGAGAGTACATAGAAATGTGAATTCATATGTGATTATGACCAGTCTCTGCTTTGTTCTGGTGGTGGGTTAGCCAAAGTTGCCTGCGGGTTACATCTGTAACAGGAAACCGATGGAATTGGGAGCCGTTGATGTTTTTATTCCCACAGCAGGGAACCATTTAGGTATTCCTCTGTTTACCTACAGCAGCTGACGAGGATGTGTCGTGAGCCTGAGCCAGTGTTCACGCTGTAGTAGTAGGTATATATAGGGCTAGTACATCTTCTTCCTCACTAATAATAGCCTACTGGTTCTCTGTTGGAAACAGCCGATGAAGTTTGCGTTAGCCATTGCTATCCTGCGCACCTGCACAGCGTGGTGATGAACTGTCTAATTGATTTCTGTTGGCGTGCTGTCTTGCAGGCCTGCACGGCGGAGTGATACTGGCCAGAAAATAGTCCCAATTGATAGCAAGGTCTGACGTAATGCAGGGATGTTTTAAAATGATTGAAATAGTCTAACAAAACACATGCATACTTTTTTGTAGCTTAAAACCTTTTGGTTACGTGTCCCCCTTATAGCTTAAGAACTACTTTTTCTCCGGTAAGCTACGGGCCATTTCTCAGAACAGGAGGCTCGTTGATAGTTGTGACACCGTCACATCAGAGCTACAGATGGTCAGCGTATCACACAACTTCATGTCCAAAAACCCGAACTATCCCTTTAATAACCACCTTCATGGTAACGGTTATCTAGACGGCCAATGTTAGGGTTAGTCAAACCATAAAACAAGAAGATATCCTGGGTAAATTGCCCTGGCTTCATAGTACAGGCCTCTGGTTACTAAGGATAATCCAAAGACCTTGTTGTGAGCAGTTTCATGTAGCAACTTTTTCTTTGTACTGAACTACATGTGTCTGCCAACCTTGTCAATGTGCTGAAGAAGGAGTGCATCTCAACGGGCACTAGTGAGCGAGCTAATGTTACATCTCAGCTAATGAGGACACAGATTCAGTCACCATCGATGGCCGCACAATGCATGCCAGTTAATTTTGTGTCCGACTTCATCCTGACTTGCTCTGTATCATGCAAAAGTGAACAGTGATAATCTCGCAAGATCGAGGTGGCCGCAGTTTTTAGAGCCAGGCATTGGATTGCTTTCCACCAATTGCAAGACCCAGGGACTGATGGGAAACGCCTGGCTCTCACCTGATCTAACAGCTGATTGGTTCAGATGTTGACTCAACAAGATGATGTTTTAGATAAACTTTTCATTTTTGTTGAATTTCAAAGATTTAAATGATATTTGTCTGATTTGAAATTTTATTCTGTGAAAAGAAAACATGTTGTGTGACTGATGATGAAGTTCAGTCATCAGAGACCAAATACATTTATCATAAACTATACAGAGTCTACTGTATATTAATATTGTATAATATACTGTTTTAATTATTGAAGTATTTAGCATCAGAAAGACTTGTAAGTGGGATGTGAGGATTCTTTAAATAACATCTGTACAGGTGTGAAGCCCTGACTGTATCTGACTGATTTTTAATGAAAGCTGTTATCTTGTGTTACTTTCCTCTGAAAACATTAACATTATAGTTAAAACATAATTTATTTAGCCTATGTAGTTGAGGGGATAGATCTGTTCTGCAGTAGCACATGGGGTTCAACCCCCATGTAAAACGGGGGTTGAACCTTAAAAATAAACTACAGATTGCCTGTAAAGCATTTTAATAGGCTACTGTGAAATAATAAAAAAATTGGAGACTGAGAACAAAGTAGTCTGATAGCATGTTAATAAATCCTCATCAGATCTAACAGGATGTGAGTGTACAGACTGAAGGCAGCTGGAAACTGTTGAGAATTTGTCAGACTTCACTGCAGCTTTTCGTCACCGCCTGATCTCATCCACTTTTCAGGCATGGCGCAGTTAATCTCAAATGAGCCAAATGTTTATCTCTCGGGTTGTCATGAGTACGAGCCTCTCATCCACAAGTAGATTCAGGCTTCTTTCTGCATTGTGATTCGGTTGGCAGGTGTACTTAGGTGACATGAAGTGGCGTTAAAAAGTAGTTTCTTTCTCATGTAATGCTTATTTACGTGTAAAACTGGAATGAATTAATCATTTAAAAGCAGTGATCCAGTATGTGGTCTGCCACTTAACAGATGGGATGGAGATGTTTTATACATAATACACAATAATATCCACCCTTCAAAATCCACAGTGTAGTAATATTAAACTGTCACTGTCATTGCAGATATCCTTCCATCCCACTGAAAGAGAGAGTGAAGATAGCTCAAAACTGGTATGATGGTGTCTGCAAAAAGGCAGTTCCTCTCAAATGGAAAACAAAGTGAGTATTTTATTTATTTATTCACCGTTAAAAGGCTGGTATGCTTCAACCTTTTTTTTTAACTCTATATCAACCAGACAATATGAAGTGTAACTCATGAGAAATGGAATATATATGAATATGTAAGAATGTAGAGATTATATACTGAACATAATGGCCTCTAGTTTCCCGAGGTGGCGCAGGGTGGCGAACCCCGCGCAGAGCTAGTTTTGAGCAGCGCAACCCAAGGCGCGCTCAGTTTGGTAGTTTGGCAGACCGAGGTGCACTGAGATGGGTGTGGCGGCGCAGCAGGGGGAGGTGTCTTCAGATCCAGCTTGGCGCAGTGACAGTTTCGTGCCAAAAGGCTTCGCCAAAGGTGCGCTAAAAGCTCGCCAGCTGAAACCAGGTCTACTGTCAGCGCAGCGGGAGCGCAGTTTGTGTAAGCCGAAGTTTGGCTGACCGGCTGACAGTGCACGCACGTCACCAAAACCTCACAGGCAGGTTTCCAGAATGTCAGGCACATTAACAATGCAATAAATAGCCACAAACACCACTATTCAATGCAACTATCTGCAGTCAGCACATAAATGACTGTCTCGTCACATCTGATGTCAGATCAAAGGGGATTGGCACCGTTTGGCACGTTTGGCACGCGTAATGGAAACCCAATTGACCCTGATTTGATTAACACAGCTGCAAACTAATGCGTTCACATCCCTCTCAGCCAACCACAAGCAGCCACAGCATCAGATAGGGAGTATATATTCAGCATCTGTCATCTTAGAAAAGTCAAAAGAAAAGAAACAGAGTGAGACTGTGAGAGAAAGAGAGAGCGCGCGTGCATGAGAGAAATGCAACATTGCTTTGCAATTGTGGTGACCTCCTCCCAGGCTACCTTTGCATCATCAGCCCGTGGAGGTCTGCTCGCAGTTCTGTTTATTCGGATACTGCGAGCTTGGACCTCCCGGACGAAAACATCAGTTTCCTCCTGGGAGAAGTTTAGCCGTCTGACGCTGCTGCTCTCTTCTGCCATGGCGAATTGAGTAAACTCTCAGTACGCCTTCGTACGGCACATTTAAGGGCGAGGAGAGGGGCTCATTTGATTGGTGTGATGTGTGTAAAACCCACTCCACGCCTTCTCTCCTCCCTCTTTCCGACTTGCACCGGTAGGAGGGACGGAGGTGGGAAAGAGGAGTAGCTGCGCCAGTGCGCACGGTGCGCCAAACTTACAAAATCTGCCTTGCCGCACCCAGTTGGTTAAATGCAGGTGCGCTGCGCCTCCGCCTCACCCGGTCTGCGAAACTAGATGCCAATGTGTTTTACAGTAGGATAAGTCCTCTGAGGCTGTTTCCCCTGCATCCAGTCTTTATACAAGGCTAGGCTAACCATGTCCTCACTCTGGCTCCATATATAATTAACAGACAGATTGTCACAAAGAAACTAAACAAGCATTTGTCCCCGAATGTTAAACCATTCTTTTAACAGTCATCACCATTCTATCATGGGGACTTTACATTCATGTTAGCTTTACTCCCATCATTCTACTTAAATTGCATATTTTGTCTTCAGACTGTTGCCATGGTTGCAGCTAGATGGGGACAGACTGTTTCTGTCTCAGGCTGCTGATATCAGAGTGTACCCTCTGCACAAAGACTCTGGGAGGCTTCAGCGTAACCCATATGAAATCTACTCGGGCCACAAGGGTGATGTCTGTCGCTTTGTTCTGACGGACTCTCACCTGATCAGTGGTGGAAGGTACCATGCTTTGTTTTCCTTGTGACTTTATTTGACATAGACAATATGTATTTATATCCTATATAGGGATTTTCTCTTTTCATATCTATCTATCTATCTATCTATCTATCTATATTATTTATTTATTTATTTTTTTACTTCAGTTACTGATGTTATGCAGCATTCATATAAGCAGTCTAAAATTAGGGAGATTATTGAAACAAAATACTTTGTACAATGTTGTGTTGTACTCTGTACAACCAACAACATGTCAGAGGGCTGAAATGCTTATAGCTGTTAAAAATGGCGAAGCTGGGGGTCATAAACCACTCTATGTTGTTTTGGTATCTGATAACGCTTCAGGCTTATTGATCTGTCACTCAGAGTAGACTTCACCAGTTTTCATTCTCTTGTCTGCACTCTGTGCTGCATTCTCAGGGATTCAGACAGACAGTAGACGGTGAACCATATATAATTTTAGTGGATGAGAGTGGGACGGTTAAATTAGGAGTGGCTGGAAGAGAATATAGGCAACAATAATGGTAGGTGGAACTGCCTTACATACTTGAGATAATTCAACTTTTTGCCGTCCTCTAAACAGAATTTACAAGTGGATGTTACGTAGCTTCTTCACACCGGACTAAACCATGGACGATCTGGACAATTACTGGACATTTCTAGAATAATTAAATAAAATAATAAACACAAAATACCTTTATTTAATATATTTTATTCCATTCATTGTAAACAATTCCACATCAGTAGCACAACAAATTTTCATGCATGTTTCGCCATCCTGCTATTCCATTGGACTGTTAGTTTGTTTTTGCCATGTTATCCAGAAGGTGTTGTCCATGAGCCGTGTGCCTGATTCCGTGTGAACGCAACATTTACACAAAACAACACACCCATTCCAACAAGACACAGGGCTATTTTCCACTTCAATATGGCCTTAGTCAATGGCCAGCAAACAAAAAGTCAGACTCCATCTATGAAAAGTTAAATAAAGAGATCAAAGGTACTGTATCCAAAATTAGAGTTAGCCCATTTTCAATTTAGCCTTTTCCCAAACAACTGAGCTGGATAGGAACATGTTCTGTTCTTTAAGCATACTTAATCAAAACCAATAGCTAATTAGCACAGAAGACAATGTCCAGAGGTAGCAATGACACATTGTTGTCCCTTGACTAACTCATGAGCATAAAACGTCATGCTAATGAAATGTCTTAACAATCAATTTTATTAAATAATCTCAAATTAAATCTTAACCTTGGAAATAATTTGACAAAAAAGTCTTACCTCAAGGTCTATTTACCAGCTTATTCCATTGGCACAGCTACACTGAACACTTATCATCAGTAAATTGAGTTTCCTCAGTTGTCATAAGCCCATTTTACACAGAGAAGGCACTAAAGAGCCGCTACGAAGTCCTGTCTTTCTGTCTCCTTTGCATTTTTACAAAGAACCAAAGAACAGCTGCATCATGCCGCTCTAGTGTGTAATTATAGACAGCATCTAGGCATCACAGAATCAAAAGAGGTGTGATGGGCATGACATGTAACACCACAGCATCAGCCTCTAGTGTGACATAAAACATACATCAGTAGCACTCTATAACAATAGCAATGGCAAAACATGGCGGAAGTGCTTTATAAACAATAACAATGGCAAAACATCAGAGGGTAAGGAGCTCCTGAATCTCACTGTTTTAACAATTTGTGGACATTTACAGCCACTGTTCTCTTCTTTGAGTTAGCCACTAACTATAAGTAGCTACATTCTAAATCTCCCGTGGTGGGTTGCATGGTGGGTTGCATGTATAAAGATTTGATTTTTTTTCCCGCCATACTTTGACTGTACTTTACTGTATTTGTGCTGAACTACCTGGCAGTGAATTATATCGTATCGTGCCACAATGTACATTAGTTATTGCTGTGCATGAAATTGGTTGGTAAGTAAGACAAGCTTGAGCGCGAGTGGAGAAGTACACAAACGAGACATAAAAGAAGGGCTTTCAACTCATGCTGGAAGATGACTTGCAAATGTTGTTTTTCAATAAAGCCTCATGTGTTTTGTCCAGCTAAGATATCAGACTAGTCCTGAAAATATCTCTCATTTGTCTGTTTAAGTGATGGCAAGATCCTGGTTCACAGCAGGAGGAGTGACATGTCGGTGGAATTATCAGGTCATAACCAGGAAGTCAACTGCCTGGATTCGAAAGATAGACTCATCATCAGTGGATCCAGAGACCGAACAGCCCGGGTCAGAACACCACCACAATTCACATTTATTTATATAATACACAGTGCCATGATCTGCACAGCCCACATTGGTTAACTGCATTGTTTTGAAACAGAAACTATACAATTCTTCTGAACAAGAAAATTGCATGTTTTATTTCAGATTCAATTAATCATATAGCATCTCTGTTTATGCATATATTATTTAATGTGTTAACTGGTGACTTTTGTTTCTCTAGATATGGACTCTGACTTCCAGCTGCCCGAGAGACACCATCCCCATGTATGACAGAGTGTGGTCTGTTGCTATTAGTCCCACATTGAGGTAAGAGTCACAGCTCAGAATCACTCACAAGAGTTTGGTTAACAGGAGCCACAAAGAGGTTGACAAATGTAGCTGTCAGTGGAGGTGGTACGCTCTTGAGATGACATTAATTCATGGTCCAGCAGGCCAATATCTAACTTTAAGCTAACCTCAACTGTATACAGGGCATATTGGCTTAAACACGTCTACATGGTGATAATGTAATTAGCTGGAGGCTGATGTTGGACTTGTCTTGTATCGAAGTCAGGGCTCTACGCTAACATTTTTCACTAGCAGCACAGTGGCCTCTACCTGAAAATTTTCGGAGCACAAGCAGAATTTACACCGTAAATGGACTTGCAACGCAAACATTCACATTCCCTATCATTTTCATTGTATTACTGATGAATAATTTGATAATAATTGCAGAAATGGCTATTTGCTTTCAATTCACAGTGACACATTTTATTGTACACTTTTAAAAAAGCAACATTAACAATATAGCTGCAAGCAGCAATTAGGGGGGGAAACAACATGGCAGGGCAGATTCTGTAACCTTGGCAGCATAATGGAAGTGTCAGAAACACGGCAGTAAACACTCGAGAAATTTGGGAATTTCAAAAGAAATTTGGCAGAAATGCTGCACACTATACTGGCGAAAAGGTACCAACTCTATTGCAAGTCCTCAGCCTGGAATGTACAACAATGTAAATTTGGAACTTTGAACGAAATTTGGCACTTAAGTGCTGCACACAATATTGGCTACTAGCCTCCATCATTGAGCACAATTCCAGTGGTCAAAGCCGGTAACTATATTGAAAATTCTTAGGATGAGGTGATGAGTCCATGTGCAAAGTTTGGTTTCGACACATTACATCAGATCCCCCTGTGGTGTACAGGGTGCATCGGAGCCAGCCTTTGTAATTTGGCCCCCTGGATCTTTTGCCCTGACACATACAGCAGGGGAGACAGGAAGGGCCAGCGTGATATGCACTAGTTGGAGTATGTTCTACAAAGAACAGAATTAGTTAAAATTAGTTGAAGTTTTATTTAATAAAAAGAAGTCCTAATTGCCAAATAAATTAATGAGGGTATGATATGTAGGCTACCTTGTAATCTGAGCAGAATGGCAACTTTGTTTGCATCATCTCCCATAATGC
>CM069308.1:34972282-35009782 GCA_035609425.1 Epinephelus awoara
ATAATTGCCAATATTACAAAGGCTGCCAAGATACGATTTAGATTTGATACGAGTCAGGGGCCTGTGATCGATAAGAGACGATATCATCTGCCCATTTATCACAATCAGTTACAGAAGACACTGCCTCCCCATTCTTTTTTATTTTGGCCATTAAAGATAAAAACAACACAGAAATAATAAGTACAGTAAAATTTACTTTAAACTGACTCCACTAACACAGAAAACAGCACATAGGATAAGTTCCTTCAGGGCTCTCTGCCAGAGAGACCTTCCTGGAAGACTCTTTTCATTTTATGGAAAAGGACAGGAAAACATCATCTTTTTCATAAAACTTAAGGACTGTCTGGCTTCTTGCCCTACAGGCAGACTTTTCCCAACAGCCATAAAACATGGATTTACAGCAAGATCATTTGACAGAGATGTACAATTCAGCTTAGTAATAACTTTCAAGGTTCATGGACAAATAATTGTTTTTTAGTAGTTACTCATTATTAGCTGAAGACTGTTTACATTGCATAAATTGGCCTAGCGGCTAGCAGACTTTTTTTCCCCTCTACTCAGCTTAAAAAATTACATATAATGTTGTCATTTTTCTTAGTCACTGTTGGTTTAAGCCACTGCAGTGTAGTGAGCAGTTAGGGGCCGTTCACATGTAGCGTCTTTTGTGCGCACAAATCCATTAGTTTCAATGTAGACGCACGCCAAGCGCGCTCACAATTCAAAGCGACGCCGTAGTGGCGCGCATTCGGAGCGACGCGCCTGTTTTTTTCCTGTGCGTCCGCGTCGCACAGAGATGGAAAAATCTCAACTTTTTCGAATGCAGCAAGCGCACTGCATGTCATGTAATAAGAATTAACCAATCAGCTCCACGGATCTGCTTCTTCCTTTCTGTCCAACGGACTTAACAACATTATGTATCTAATAACACACGCTATCTGTCTACCAGCATCTCCCTCTCTCCCTCTCCTCCACACACACAC
Source organism: Epinephelus awoara (assembly GCA_035609425.1). Taxonomy (NCBI): domain Eukaryota; kingdom Metazoa; phylum Chordata; class Actinopteri; order Perciformes; family Serranidae; genus Epinephelus; species Epinephelus awoara. Next base: position 34,973,263 of record CM069308.1, read on the forward strand.
ATGCATACACCTCACCTCCTGATGCTTGCTGGAAATCCATTTAACTTTTTTGAAAACTTTGTAACTTTTTTACTCCCCTGTGAGTGACAGGTGGTTTTGGTTGCTTAGTAACGGCAGGCGCGACAGTAGCGCAACCTCCGAAGCGCCTTGGATAAAAGGATGGAAACGGTACAGCTGGCGTTTTCCACGCGCTTTTAGACGCTACGTGTGAACGGCCCCTTAGAAGAGTGAGATTTGGGGTGGTGCTGGTGGCTTAGTGGTAGAACATTGTTTACATACGGCATGTGTTCTGTCTGTTGACCCGTATTTTCTCCAAAATTGAAATCAATGATCAATGTTTTCACTTTGCATCGATGATATTGTATTGTTAATCATTGAATCAATGTGTTAATCCAGATTGATGGATTGTTACACCCCAAATAAATGAATGCGTAACCTACATTTAAAGTAACTAAAACACTCATTCATTTAAATGAGACCACTCTGTTGGCATGGCAGAGAATCAAATACATGCAAATGCACATGCCTGGTAAATAACATTGAAACTTAAAGAGTGTATTTCTACTGTTTCCCCTGATAAGAGTTCCTGTCCCACCATATGATAAACCATCTGATATCTGTTAGATTCACTACATAACCATCTATAACACCGACTTCCACACCTCTGCTTTCCTCTTGGCTATATAAAGGACACACTACCTCCTGTATTTGCACTTCACTGTCGAGTCATCCAATATGGACAGAATTTCTACAGTTCTGGACTGTTTTCAAACGGTTATACCCCTGACCCATTATACAAAAGATCTTATCAGTATTCATTCCTTAACACCTAATATTAGAATTACCTCTAACCCTAGATCCAACTTGAGTCCTTTCAACCCAGTCTTCGTCCAGTCTAGGGATGTAACGATTACCGGTAAAATGAGAAACCGCGGTAAAATTCCCGACGGTTAGTATTACTGTTTCAAATTTTAATTATCATCAAAACCATGTTTGATTACCGTACTCACAATGATACAGACATGACACACTATGGTCACAATGGTCAACACCAGTTATCCTCGGTCATCTTTCACGACGTGTGTGATGTCATCGGGTTATTCTTGTCCTGTTTTTTATTACTTTTACTATTATTTCAGTCTCTGTGTCTGTTCATGTGCCAGCCGAAATGTTGTTGTAGACACCTAAAAAGCTAAGAAGTATTTCACAATAAAAGCCTATTTAGAAAATGGAGGGATTCTCTCAGCTGAGGTTATAAGGGGCTTTTTATGATAATAATGATAACCGTGATAATTTTGGTCACAATAATCGTGATATGAAATTTTCATACCGTTACATCTCTAGTCCAGTCATGTCCTAAGGCCTTGTAAATAAGTGGGGAGCAGATAAAATGTCCTCATTTTCAGTCAAAAATTGTAACTGTTGCACACAAGGAAATAAGAAATCCAGTATATCAGCATACATGCACGGTGGCATTATCTGTCTGATCCAGGCTTCGCAGAGACTCTCAGATCTGAGAGGAACAGGCAGATTATCCACATCATTAATTCTCCAATTTGCTGGCTGAAATAGCAGACTGTGCCTCAGCCCGCCGCCCCCTCATAATGGAAACCTGCTCCCTACCTCTCACTGACCAACGGCCTGGTTAATTAAAATTCTTCTGGAAAGCAGGTGTCAACTCACTGATAGACCTGTTAAACTAACTTCTGCCCCACACACCAAGTATCTCACCCCTCCTGATCCCTGAAAGGTTTAAGCATAAAACTAGCTATAAGTCAAAGGATATGACAGAACAAATAATAAACTAAAACAGTCGTGATTGACTTCCACCAATGTATCAGATAGCCATTGTTCTATGATGTAATTGTCATTTTTCTCATCAGATATTATGATGCAGTATGCTTGTATTATAGAACTGATCAGTACTCACGTTATATTGTGAATGGTCTTTAAAGCTACAGTTTTATAAAAAAAATAAGTGTGTCATATTTGCTGAGTTTTGAAAGATGTACATGACACAGATGGGGTTTTTTTTGTTTGTTTTTTCAGAAACATATTTTAGTAACTGTTGAGCTGTAAAATAAGAAAGTTTGTGGCCCCAGCCATCATATTGGAAACAGTCAACTGAAGTACCAGTCACCACCCACCAGCCAGAGCACACTTTCTTATCTTACGTTACACTAAAATGTGTTTCTGAAATCCTTTGGGTAGAGAAATAGGTAATGCAGTAACAGAATCTTGATTCATATTTGATCAGCGACCGCAGTTTACAAGTGGTGACTGACATGATTGACAGTTGCATTAGAGACTCCTCAGCTTTGATTGGTTATTTTCATTCACAATTCATTGAACAAAAAGCTAATATAAGTCATTTGCAAAGCTGTTTGGAGATGTGGATTAGGACTACTTTGAATTTTAAGTAACAAACTTTTTGAGTTTGCTATTGCTGAGACACTACCGCTGATGTTAACCATTCCTCGAAGAAGAGACCCCTCAGTAGACTATAGCTCAATAATAACTGATTTATTGTAAAGTGGAAAGGGTTACAGAGTTACCTGCTAGACTAAAGATATTCATCCATTCACAGTCAGACAAGTTGTCTATGAATGGGGGTGACTGAGAAATGTTCCATGTCTCCGTACATGTGGTCACCCAGCCAAGATGACTGCAAGGGCGCAACAAGGAATTGAGCTTAGCTTTAGTTAAGGCAGGCCACGATGTCAAGCTCAGCTTACATTCCAGCAACATCAGCTGATCTCAAGCAGCCCAGTCAACTGATGGAGCAGCTGATTGATGGAAGGGAGTCAGCTTATAGATCACATGATTCTTCTTCTTCTATTCTTTCTATGCAACCAATTGTCAAATCTCATTCAGGGTGCCCTATTTAAACTGCTTTGGCCTACCTTACCTTTCTCTTCAAGCTGCTTTGCAACCCACCTCCACCCCAGCTCCTCCTTTTCATGTTGTGTTGTTCCTGGAGGGTCTTGGTGGCTGCTCTCTCTGCCTTAGGCTTTCCTTGTAGGCACATGGAAGGGCAAAGAGGTGTTCATGGAAATTAAGTTTTCTTTAAATAAAGTGATCGTGACTGAAATATTATATGTGTAGTGTAAAGTGTAAAAAGAGAAAAGGCCTAAATGTGTGTCATCGGAACAGGTTAAGAATTCTGTTCATGAATCAACCCAACAAAAATACTGTGGACAGACTTCAAGCGAGCCATTCACAGCAGACGTTCAAAGAACCTGGTGTAACTAAAACAGTTTTGTAATGGGCCAAAATCCCCTTTGAGAGGTCTGCCAATCTAATCTGCAGCTACGTTTTAGGAGGTTCAGTCAGATATTAAATCCAATGATTCACCTACTTTTTCCACCACCATTGTGAATGTTTGTTAGGTGTGTTCAGTAAATACATATAGAATTATATTTGTTTCTGTTATTATTAACTTAAGCCTATTTTCTCTATACCTGTGATAAAGAGCAGATAACATTTTATGACCAAATAATGCAGAAAACCAGGTAATTCCAAAGGGTTCAATCTCTTTTGCTTTGCACTATATTTACACTCAAGCAGCATAATACACACCATAAAGGGCAACATCTGTATTTTTCAACCTGGACTCCATTTTCTCATGTTTTTGTGTCCAAGTGACTAGTGGCAACAACAGTTTTTGAAACTGGTCCAGTATTTAGTTGCACTGCTGCTGTCAGCTGCAGTGTAACAGACTGCAATGTTACCACTTACCACAATTGTGCATCATCAATTTATTTTCCCTATAGAGATTGACCTTTTTGATTATGGGTGAGGTCCTTTGTGTTAGCCAAAAACAGCCTCGAAATTGCTACTGCGAAAGCCACCAGACTCTATTTAAATAAAGAGTAATTTTATTATCATAAAAAACACTTCATTCAAAGTCCACAAAATAAAAATTACAAAAGCTGTCTGGGTTTGTCTTTCCTCTGTTTCAACAATCACCAGCTCCAGTTTGATTGCACTAAATCCTTAATTCACCCAGTTAGATCTGCTGGCTCGAAAATTACTCTTTATTAAAATGGAGTCTGGTAGGTTTGACAATGATAATTTCAGGGCTGTTTCAAGTCAAAGAAAAAGAATCTTACTCTTCAACACAAAGGTCTATCTCTGAAATGATAATGTTCCATAATGTTAGTCACTTACAAGGTAAGGGAAGGAGTGCTGGACACCCTTTAACACTCCACCCGCACTAAAAGTGTGCGACGGACGTAAATTATGTATGCTGCACAGCTGTTCAGCTGCACTATGTAGCTAATGACTTGATTTAGTTATTATAGACTGCAACATGTGGTAGTGTGACAGTGCTACAAGTGTGTCTCAGAGAGAATGAATAATGTGAAAATCATTGTCCTTGCAGTCTTAAAACTCAGGACCATGATCCGTGTAATCCATCTTATCTTGAACATAGCTTCCCTCCTCATGTGCACACAGTTTGACTTAGTTTTTATAGTGTTTTTGTGTACGCTTTGTTTGTTTCATTCTGGAGGCTTTCAGTGAAGACATTACTAACAATACTACTATGACAGCGATAATAACTTTTTGGGGGAGATTGCATTATAGTTGTTCTTTTATAATGTAATAAAAGTATCTGATGTTTTTAAACATCTGCTGAATATACAGTAGATATAGCATTGACAGTGCAACCCTGGTCTCCAGCAGCCAACATGTTCTCCAGTCGGGAGGCTTATTCTCTTTCCAGATGTACGACTCAGGGCAGGTGTTGTAAATTACTCTCTTGAACAGTTTGTGGCATTTGTTTGTGCCATGTACCTCTTTGACAGATTTTGTTAGATCTTTAAAAGTTAGTTCAGAGTGAATGTTGTGAATGGTGGCTGCCTCCACAGCACACCATCCACCAGAACAGCTTTTGTTAGAAATGTAACTCTCCGCTTCAAACACCTTTAAGATTTTGGTGGTCAAAAGTCAAGGTCATTGTGACCTTACATCCATCTCATTCTTGTGAATGCAGTATCTGAAGAACGCCTTGAGAAAGCTTCCTCAAATTTGGCTCAAATGTCCTAAGTGGGCTCAAGAATGAACTGTTTAGAATTTGGTGGTCAAAGGTCAAAGATCACTGTGACTAATAGTTGTCTATTAGAATTAAATAATTAAGTGATATCCTAAAGGTCAAAGGTCATCTTCACTGTGTTCTTCTGTGCTGCTGGGTTGAAGATGTGTGTGAAGCATCCTTGTTTTCACAGACATGGATGTAACCTGTATATGCAATTTGACTTGTTGGCAGGGGCATATAACCACAAGGTGGTAATTGTAGTTCTAAATGTTGTAGGATTGTAGGATTGTGTGAATGCCATCATTTTGAATGCATCCCAATTCACTTCAAGTTTACCCAAACAATTTATAGCACTTTATGTGCACTGAAATTCTACACAACGAATTAAGTAAAACAATAATTTTAACTAAGTTGCAGTCAGTCAGTTAGTAAAGTAAGAGCTGTATCAAAATTATAAGGTTAAGTATAGGCCTACTACATTTTTTTTTGTTAATACTTCATATTGTATTATTAATGCCCAGCAGACCAGTGCCTCCATTAGTTGCTTGTGCTGAACCAGCAAGATACACTATTGTTGTTTTTGACTTCAGACCTCCTTGTCTGCTCCCTGTATTTTGTGATACTTGGGTCGTATTTTAAAGGATGGTTGGTTTTGATAATGACTCAAAATACACAGTGTATTTTTGTCTGTACAGTGTGCACTGCTGGCATTAATTGGTGCTTGTCAAGAGGCATTGATTATTTACAGTATATAATCAACCAGCTGAAGAAAAATCTATTTGTGTACAACTGATAATCTATAGATCTATTCCATCCACCACATGCATACGCACACACACACAAACACACATCTCATCCTACCTCTGTTTCCATTCCCGTGTATCCGTTGTTCCACTGGATATCATCTCAAGATCTGTAAGTGAAGATTATTGTGACTGCAGTGAAAGGCCAAGGCTAGTGCAGGACGCCCGCCCCCATCCATGCTGCCTTGGAAAAGATACTGATCCCATCAGTGCTGATGGACCTTGGCTTTTTCCCCTCTATTCAGATTGCTTTTCCCAATTATATTTCTTTTTCCACACCATATTGTGTGCCCATTGATGGAGCTCATATTGGACAGGTCCAATGAAATATGACGAGGCACTACAGGAGCTTACAGGGGTTTTTCTTACAGGTAACTGTGGGTCTGTTTTGTTACTGTGAGGTTTAATCTCCACTGTCAAGGGCCTTTTGGTGGCTCATTCAGTTGTGGTCTTGAAAGACATTCCCAGAAAATGCAACAGTTTATAATTTGTAATTTGACTTATTATTCTGATATATGTAATTTTACTGTATATGGTCAATATATAAACTACTTACTCTACCTTATCAAAAATATTTTGTGTCAGATCGATTTTGTAACTTTTAGTTAGCTTTTTATGCCTTTGCACCAGCTTCCATCGTGGTTGGAGGCATTATATTTTCGGGTTGTATGAAAACATTAGTACGTCCTATTGTCATGAACAGGATATCTCAAGATTGTCCTCGAAGGTATTTCTTCAAATTTGACATGAACGTCCACTTGGACTCAACAATGAAGTGATCAGATTTTGGTGGTCATGTGTCAAGGTCACTGAGAACTTTCATTCGTCTCATGCTTGTGAACACAATATCCCAAGAAAACCACTAAGAAATTTCTATAAATTTTGAACACTTTGAGTCATGGATGAACTGATTCAAGTTTGAACTCCATGTGTTGGCTGCTAGCATACTGTTACAAACCTGGACTGGACGTAGATAAAGTAGCTGTGCTAGGGCAGTCAAACACTGTACATCTTTCTGTCTGAATATGATGCACTTTCGCAAGGTTTTTTGACAAATTACTAGTGTTGCCGCCCTTACACGCAAAACATTTGTCACACTTGTGACAACGCGCTGTGTCTGCATCAACTCTTGTAATGTAACGCCACAGTTTTGACCGTTTGGCTCTCTCCGCCATCATTATCTATCTAAAGGTAGGCTACGAGCTTGAGTTAGTGTATGCGCTGTCTTGTGTGTGTGTGTGTGTGTGTGTGTGTGTGTGTGTCACTGGAACAACAGCCCTGCCCCTCTGCTCTCCACTCACACAGAGTTGGTGAGATAAATGTGCAAGATAACATTTATCTTGTAAAAAAACAAAAAACAAAAAGCGACTGCTCCAGTACCGATAGCAGAACCGTTAAGGTCAGAGCTTATCAATACTGCGGTCTTGAAGAATGTAGCTCGTTCAGTACCAGGGTTTGGTACCCATCCTTACTCCCCAAGCAGGTCCTTTTCCCCCATGCACATTTAGGTGCTGGGGTTTTGTTGTTTTAGTTTGTTGTGTTAGTTTTGGCTGGAGATTGCTAGTAGTTACATTATTTGTCTCTTTTGTTTCCTTTAGGTAATTCATGTTTTAGGTAGTTTAGGGGGAGAGGTCTTCGCACCTTTTGTTCCTTTGGCCGGGGTCTCCAGCCCCTCTTGTTTTCCTTTAGTTTAGTTTGTGCTTTTATTTAATACTTGGGGTTACACAAAAAAGCTGGTGGTTTAAACCGTTACCTTTGATGTGGCATCCTCTTTTTTTAATATGTTGCAGCCTCCTGCCCTATTGAGCCGGGTTATGTTTCTATTTGTATGGACGACGTAATATTTCTTTCTAAGAAAAAAATGTAGTAGCTAAGTCCATAGGTACTTGGGTAGGGAACCGGAGGGTTGCCTGTTCAAGTCCCCGTCCAGACCAAATATGGAGCGTGGACTGGTAGCTCGAGAGGTGTCACTTCAACTCCTGAGCACTTGAGCAAGGCAAGGCACTTAACCCCCCCGACCCCCCGCAACCGCTTGGGACGCCTGACCAAGGCATCCCCCTCACTGCACCCCCTCCACTTAGTGCATGTATAGCTCCTGTTTGTGCATGTGTGTGTTTGGACCTGTGTGTAATTGACAGCAAGAGTGAAAAATTTAATTTCCCTGTATATATAAGTATATATCAAAAAATTGAAATTGCTGTAGTTGCCTTTGCTGACCTCAGCTGTAGAAGCCTATTTTTGACAAGCCTTTTTTCATCAGTGCAATAACAGAGTCACATATCACTCACCACACCTCTTCCTTTAACACACAACACAACTGTTTTCATTCATTAATTATTTCCAGTCACCTTCACTTTGACATTTTTACATCCTCAGTGATGTTCCTGGAATCATATGGTGTTCTGGGTTCTTAAACATCATACGCCCTCCTCCAGACGACCCAGCTGGGGCTGATCAGACCTCAGCATGTGTCCAAATGACTAGCTAGCTATATGCCCAGTGGTCCACCACACAGCTATCTGAAGGCTCTCTCTGCTGCATGTATGGTGTTGCAGATGGCTGTCCTCCTTTCTCCCTGAAAGCTCAGTGTACTGTAGGGTCTAGGCCCCAACATCCAGCTTGAACCTGGAAGCAGTTTGCCCTCCCAACATCTTACCTGCGTTCACCAACCAGACTCCTCTCAAAGGCATCGTCCAAGAGGACTGATCATTTCAGCATGAGGACTTACTGGAGGATGAGAACAATATTTGGTGCAGATGTTCTAGCTGAGGGTCCTGTCCAAGCACCATCAAACATTGTTCAAAATCTAGTCAGCGCCGACTTTGAAAATAAGTGAATAAGAGACAGAGAAGTAACCACCATAACAATTTTATGCCAAATATGACAAACCAGTAGAAAAACAGAAAGCCATACTTATCTACTACAGAGCCATGTACATGGTTGTCTACTGGCAGGGGGAAAGGAGTCTACGGCCTATTTTTAATGGCTCTTCCCATGTTTAAAGAAGACTGCATATACATGCTAATTTTGGTGGGAAAAGGAAACTTTAAGGCAGCCTTGACTCTGCCTGTAGAGCACCTTCCACTGCTTGTTATTTCCTACCAGTCTGATTCCAGCTTTTGCCACCTTCATGTTAATCGACTCTCCTTACTGCAACACCTCACTGGTTCTCAGTGCCTAGAATTCCGCTTCCAAGGACCTGAGTGACATTCGCAGCTTTTGTTATGGTCATAGCGTCAGATGCTGCTCAGACTCCTAGGCAGCCCCAGCCATCTTCTGAGGTGAGAACCTATTTTCCACTCCAAGGCCTCAACTACTGAGACTGGCTCTTCGTACACCAGCACTGGTTATCGTATTCTGGGCTGAATGCCATGCTGGTACGGCTATGCTTTAAACTTCTGCCAATCATGACCAGTTCACTGCCCTCAGCTAACCCTCCAAATCAATGCAGGTGGACCATGTTGATGACATATCCCCCAGGTTGCTGTTAAACATCTTGCTGCAGCTTTTCTGTGATAGTGGGCATAGTAGAATAAAAGGAGTAGGTCAGAGCAGCAGAGTGGTGAGTGTAACATGACTCTTATGTACTGATGGAATTAGAACTGTCGAGATTGACATTAAGCAGTATGTAACACATGAACCAATATTGTACACTTGCTATTATTTAAGACTTGATGATTAATTCTTACACCCCCCTCCCTCTCTCTCTCTCTCTTTCCTGTCTCTCTCCTGCTGTATACCTGGTGTGTGTTGGTCTAGGCCATAGGAAGTGAGGCAGGTGGTTAGCTAATAGTTGACTGAGGTGTTTCCTGCAGACCCTGCTGTCATTCAAACAAGACCCAACAGGTTGAAGTGTGGGTTGGGCAGCTGCAGATGTGTAGCAGCAGTTCAGCTCTCACACTAAGTCACGGCTGATTAGGTTTCTTGGACAAGCTTGGCTTTGAACTCAGCACCCGGCTGGGTGCTTGTTCAGCTCAGTTATCTTCTGTGGACATAAGATTTGGGTTTTAATTGGGAGGTCTCTTGTTAGCTTCTTGTTGAGCATTGTCGGTGAGGCAGATACTGTATATGCAATGTTAATCTGTCCCTCAATAGTCCCTCAAGCCAAGTAGCAAACAGGCAGAGTATGTTTATGTTTACATAAACATTAGTGTTCAAGTTTTGAGACTTAACCTAGATTTTTATGCTTCCATGCCAGTGATAGCCATTAGCCAGAGGCTAATTAAATAGAGTCTTTTGCCGATACCACAGAGTCTGCCATGATACAGTGCGATTCAGGGGCCTGTGATCAATGTGAGATACTATCTGCCCATTTAACACACTGTTACGGAAGAAGCTGTCACCCCTTTGTTTTTTACTTTTTGCCATAAAAAATAAAAACAATGCATAAATAATAAGAGGGCGGCACAGTGGTGTGGTAGTTAGCACTGTCGCCTCACAGCAAGAGGGTTCTGGTTCAATCCCAGGAGGGAGCCCTTCTGTGCGGAGTTTGCATGTACTCCCCTTGTCAGCGTAGGTTCTCTCCGGGTACTCCACAGTCCACAGACATGCAGGTTGGAGATAGGTTAATTGGTGAACCTCAATTGTCCTTAGGTGTGAATGTGAGCGTGAATGGTTGTCTGTCTCTATGTGTTAGCCCTGCGATAGTCCTCTACTCATAGTGTAACAAAGTTATCATTTTTCTTACTCACTGTAAGCTTAAGTTACTGCATCTCCTGACAGAACAGCTTGGTTGAGTTTCAGCCTGCATGCACATTTTCTTCAGCCAAACATTGTAGAAACAGAGCAGCTAATGTTGCTGCAGGGAGAAGTTAGCAGAGTGAGATGCTCGTCCAGTAAGGTAACATTACGTTATGGCTTCATGTCATCTAGTAACAACATTGTTTACATATGACATGTGCCCTGTCTGTTTATCTGTATTTTCTCCAAATTCCAAAATATTTCCACACTGCTGATTTATTCACCAAGTAAATAATGTTATCTTATATAAACTAAAAGGCATAAATTAAAGATGATGGTACAGATGGATATGATGTTTTTACTTTGCATCGATGATGTTGGCTCATTGATCATTCAATATATCAATCCAGATCGATGGATCGGTACATCCCCAGAATGAAGTGGCATGTAGTGGTGAGGATCGCAGACAAGAACAAGCTGAAACTTCTCCCATGTGCCAAGTGGGAACTCCTGATTAGAATTCCCTCAGGGTTCATTGTTCAGGAGGCTTTTACTGTGAGCTGAATTATCTGCAGAGGTCTCTTCCTCTCCAAAACAAACAGACCAGGTGATTAAAACCAGTAAAAACACTGAACAAAGCAGATTCATGTTACAAATCAGTGTTTCTCTGACGCGGCTCATAATGGAGGCACTGCTAACTACAGTCGCTGACCCCACAGCGCAAATGTCGCTATCTAGAGCCAGTGTTTAGTTTGACCATTCTGGGCTACTGTAGAAACATGGTGGTGCAACATCTCCGTAGACGAGGACCTGCTCCCTGTTTAGATATAAACGGCTTAATCTAAGGTAACAAACACAATGATACTGATTTTCAGGTGATTATGCACTAAAGAAAACACACTCATTAAATTATAATACATATCTGCCAATATATCTCCCTAAATCCTACACACTGGACCTTTAACTGATAGATGAAGGTAGCTACAGGTTACAAGAGTATATCATTGGTGGATTTCTTTCTTTTTTTTCCTTTTTCTTTTTTTTTTTAATTTCAATTTATATTCCTGTGAAAAAAGAAACACTGAAACCCATTTCACAATAATATAGCAGGGCTTTGCCTGTTAATTTGACTGCCAAGTAGCATAAAACCAGTCACGTCTGCATGTTGCCCTGTGCCAATTTCCTGCCCTACTAGGCGGGTATCCTGACTTGGAGCTGGGATGGGGTTTGGCGTTGGGGGTACGCTACACTGACCACTAGTGTAGAGAAGGGGGGCTGGGCAGAAGTCAGTGAAGGGAGAAGCTACCCTGAAGAGAGGTGAGAACAGGGAGGGGGTTACAATTGTTTTGTCTAGAATTCCTCAAGCACAACTACAAAGATGTTGCAGGGGCCAAAAGCGCTTTTGAAAGTTTCCAAAAGGAGAAAATGATTGTTGGATAAACCGTCCCCAATTCGCCACTTTCTCACCACCGCCGGGGGAGGACGACCTTTAACCTCCAGTATCAAAGTACAGGGTGACGCCACAGCAGCCACCCAGCCAGCCAGAGCCAGCTCTCTCTGACTGCACCCCCACCACCACTGCCACCACCACCCAGCCTCACACACTCCAATTTCACCCCCACTGCTCTGCCCCACTCAACCGCAAGAAAAAGCCCGAAATTCATGTCTTTCTCTTTGGTCTCTCCCGAGCCGTCCCTGTGGCTCAGGAGTCAAGAATTCAATTAGTTAAAAAAAGAGAAGAAAAGAGCTAGGCTGCAACAATGCAGCGATAAGGGGGCAGAATGTGCGTTCCCACACGCTAAATACAGGGCGCTTTCCCTGGGGCCCACAGAGCCAGAGGACCCACACCGCAGGAGGCGAGAATAATCACAGCTCCCTCTGAACCCCCTCATTACAGACACACACACACACACACACACACACACATGCACCTTACATTCCTTACACACAGATAGCTTCACACAGACATGCATTTCAGGCAGACATTCCCTTGAAGAGAGACACACCTTGCAGATGCCCCACACTTACTACACACATAAAGACACACTGAGAGAAACTTCCAGCACACACACCTCAGTACATAAAGACCTCTTATTACATGCTGGCCTCATACAGGTGTTGTTAGGTCTCAGGTTTACCAGGGAAGAGTGTTTTCATGCAAGACACACTCTGCCTTGTGTAGACGTGATAAAAACACAAACTGTGTGTTTCCACATGTTCCAAACAACACATACTTACCTGATAGAGATATTTTTCCTAAAATTGTCTTGAACTGTGCAAATACAGCATGTCACAAAAAAATATACAGATAACATGTCTACTCATTTTTATTACATTTTTTCCAAACAGCTGAGTTCTCAGCTCGTTAAACTTCAGCAGTCTACAGTCACATTTATATGAGGTTAGAGAAAATGGATTTATTTTTTTTATCCAACTGAAATCGGACTTTTAAAATACATGTAAACACGGTAGTCCGACTGAAATTGTACGAAATCGAATTTCTCAAAGTTGGACTAACGCACCCAGATAATGCAATTGGGAGTCGAATTCCTCCTGCATGTATACAGTTAATCTGACCCAAAGTGGCCAAGGCACTCTGCGCGTGCTCCACAGTTCCCACCCCAGGCTTTGACCAGGAAGTTGAATAGCATCAAATGTGTAACAGAAAAGGAAGCCAGTAACAACATGCCAAATTCTAGATCCAGAGCCGTACAGTTTTGGATGGCTGAAATGTGTAGAGTTGTAAAGTTGTCCAAGTTTGCTGCTAGCCAACTGGAGCCAACTTGTTTGTCTGTGACGTAATAGGTCAACCAGAAAAAGGTCCCATACTAACAAGCTGAAATTAAATGGCCTAGTCAAGCTATAACTGTAGCTCCACTTAACTGTGCATGTAAACGTGTGGAGTGACTCAGTAAAGCCTACTGATAGAGCAGGGATACTTAACTTGCTTTGCCTGGGAGCCAATTTAGCAAAATGACAGAAGGCTAGGGGCTAGCTATTAAACAAACATTAATAATATTTATCAGATAAAATGAATAGACATTAGATATAAAAGCAAAATTAAGGCAAAATCGTCCGTCCATTCTTCATTAAATAGCCTTTTCACTCTTTTGACATTTGCTGTCCTCACTCGTCTTTGCCAAGAGGCAGACCCAAACCATCAGCCCTGCACAGGTCAGGTGTATGCAGGGGTGTTTTCTAGGATTTGAGGAGTTTTAGGGCTTGGCTAAGACATCTGCCTGGGAGGTTTTTTTTGTTTTGTTTTTTTCTTCTTCTTTTTTTTTTGATAAACGAGCACTATTTTTCAGTGGTCACCTGGCACCCTATCGATTAGATAGATAGATTTAGTCATTGTAGTCAAATTATCACTGGTATAGCATTTCTGTCCGTTAGAATTTGATTAATTCGACTTGTAATAATTATAATACTCTCAAGTATTGCTAATTTGATATGTTAAGATACATCTTTTGTACAGCGTCTCATCAAACTGATTTGTCCATAAGATAGGGCTGGGATCACTTAGGATCACAAATAATTGATTAGTCATTTGACATAATCTGTGCAACACTTCATTTATTTATCAAAAATACTAAACATTTGCTGTGTCTTGATTTGCTTTTCATCCCTGTAAATTTAAATCTTTGTGCTTCTTACTGGAAGTTAAAACAAAACAAACAATTCCAATCAGTGTCAATATGGTGTGCAGTTACTCTGAGTTAATTTTGATTACTCACTGACATCCGATCATCCCTGGTTTATGTGACAGCATTTGTACTTTTCAGAAGTTCCAGTTTACTTTCTCTGATTCATACAGGTCCTGTATGCATGAAACTATTGTTCCCCGTGACTGTAAGACATATGACTGGTCACAACATGCCAACCTGAGGACAATGCTAAGGCCTGAGTCTTCCATGATGTTGACTGGTCTGCAGTCAGTTGCCACCCATTTAGCAAGGGCTGTAGTGAACTTCTTCAACATATATTTTAAGCAATGTGCTCACTTCAAAATAGTGCTTTGCTGGCTTTGGTGATGCTGTTACACACTGACATCTGTCTGATTAGCTGCACCTATGTGCTCAGCTCATAGCTGGTAGCTTAAACTCATAGTACTTTGATGATATTTTAATTCTGTTTGACACAAGGTGCATATTACTTTTGACTTATCAACTGAGCCATCTGGGATTTTTCAAAGTAAAAGGAGCCATTCAAAGTGCAGCTGCAGCACGGTAACACACCATAATGTATCTTTAAGCAGGTAGAAATGTTCAGTAATAAAATAACTAACACATAAGTGGATGCTGCTGTATTAACATATAATAAATGAAAACACAGCACAGTTGTCATAATTTGAAAATGTATTTCTAGAAAAAATCATAATGATTAACAAACACTGTACATTTGGAACTGCTTATTAGAACTACATCATATAGTCTGTCAAGTAAACTAACCATTACTTATTTAATTACTACTTATAAATACTAAATAGGGGTTAAAGTTAAGTGTTGCCAATTAGCAATCATTGATTCAGACTGCAAAATAATAATAAGTGTTATTATTACAGTTTGTCAGATCCCAAAGTGGCGCCTTTTTGTGCAAAAAAACATTTTGGTATTCTTATCTTAACCTTCTCTCTTATATTGTGTTTGTGTCTAAACGAATATTCAAAATACAAGAAATTAGTGAAGTTCTCCTAGATTCTGCCATCCATGCCTCTTAAAAACCAAATCTGTGCATATGAGTGGTTCTTGCATGTGGTTCTTATTTGGTGTTTTCACTTAATAAATGACTTAAATGATCATTGAATTATCAGACTTGTTGTCAATTCGTTTTTGAGGGCCTTGCTATTTGTGCAATCAGTGAATTGTTTCAGTTGTTCTTAAGTTCATACAAATAAAGGTTTAAGGATGTTGAGTTAAAGCAGCAGGTCAGATAAGCTTTTCTGTGGAATGTATTCATAGTTCTTTCTATTTGTTTCAGAGCCAGGTTTTACATTTTGCTTTTTTAAGAAACTCACTTAACTAAAGATGGCGGCGCGTACGGACGCAGCGGCTCATGGCTCTCCGTTTCAGTGTTCTATACTTATAACACTGAAAAGGAGAAGCTCTCCAATCTCATTGTACATTGTATAATGACAATAAAGAGCATTCTATTCTATTCTATTCTTATGTTGAAGTAAACGTGTGTATTGGTCCAGGCACAGTGGAGCCCTGACAGTGTGGGAGTGTGCGGTGTGCACTGACGGCAGTGTTATTCATACAGCACATTATCCTAATGAGCGTCACTCCCACCACATTTTAGCAGGAGAAAGCTCTGTGATCACTGAAGCTCTGCTTCTGGTGGATCCCAGTATAAAAGTTGTCAGTCGTGCTCCTCGCTGACCTCGATCATACAAACATTTGTCACAGAGACCTCCTTTCACTGATTCGCACCAAAAATGTCACCACATGATTGTGACTTGAACTCATTTTGCCTCAAAACAAATGCTTTTGAATCATCCATTCACTGAACTGCTTCTTCAAAAGACGTAAGTCCAAATTGTTCTGCTGTGCTCTGGTCTTTACAAGGATACAGCTCAGCGCACTGAAGTGAGTTTCCTCCTGATGAAGGCCTTGGGTCACTAATTAGTAGACAGTAATCCATCAATCAATCGTAGTATCCATGAATCCATCATAGAGTTAAGGACATTGGATTAATCATTTATGTATTGCTCATTGGGTTAATTATCTATTTTTCAAGACAGACCAAGAGTCAGTGGACTTAAAAGAAATACTTCACCCACAAAATGACCATTTGTATATCAGTCACTGCCTGTTACCTTAACTTTGTGAAGGATGCTTTGTCTTTCTTGCGAGTTCTGTGCATGCTCACTCACGTGCTTCTCATAGGCTAAAGTCTTATAAATCATAATGTTTTGGTGAAAATGCATGTGTCTGGGGAGTACTGAGTATTCAACTGTATAAATGAGACTTGGCTTATACTGCACGAGCTGTGTAAGATGTTTTGATATAGTTTTGCTGTTGTAAGACGCAGCCCCTATATACTTGAATTTATGAAGAGCGTTTGCCTTTTTTGGATTATCCGTTCACTGTGGAAGCATGCAAGGAATACAAAGTTTTCTTCAAGAATTCAACATGACACACTATGAGTAATTAATATACAAATGGTAATGAAGTGGTGCGGGGCTTTTTTTGCAGGCCAATGCAGAAGTTTGTGTTGCCTTGATAATCTCCTCAAAAAGCCTATTGGATTTTTCCATTAGATTTTAGATTATTGCAGAAAATAAGGTCTGTGGCAAACAAACATTTATGATACTTACAGGTTTTGTCAAGCAAGATAATCTTTTCAAATGAATATCACTTTTATGATTTTTTAAGCTTAATTGCAATCACCAGAGGTAAAAAAGCTTAGGTTTTAGGACTCATTCTTGCACCACTTTCTTTTGCAGGTGGAGTGTTATTCTAATATGGAGGGAGAGGCATGCATATAATCAGTATCACCATAATAGGGTTGCAACAATATGAGATTGTCATGGTACAATAACCTTCTCAGAAAATGTTGCGGTTTTGTGGTATTACAGAATTATCATTATTATTATTATCAGTCAGAATGACCGTTAAAGGAATGAAAACAGAAGGGTTAATTTTTGTTGAACAAACGTTTTATTACTATAATTTAAACTTAAAACCATTTTTTAATGGAGTGATGTTTAAAAAGTCTTCCTTTTGCAAAATAAGTAAAATAAAGGTGAGATTCTCCATCCAGCTGCATTTTTTTAATATCATAGATAAGCAAATGTACACTGTACAAAATCCGTCAATTTTCATATCACTGTATACCTTATATACCATTGCAACCCTACACCATAATCAATTGTAGATTGTACAAGAGGAGCATGATTTGTCTCTACACACAGGTATCCAGTATTTATAACACTGAAGAAGGTGGTTAGAGATTGTTTGATTAGAGAGATATGACATGTATCAAAAGTTTACCACAGTGGCCACAATGAGCAAAGGTGTTAACAAGAGAGTAATAATTGACAATTGTCAATTCATGTAATCAAGTAAGCACAAAAACAAATGCCTTTGCTTTTTTATAGCATGATAAAATAAACAGGGTTTTTATTTAAACATAAACACTCTTAAAATAAGACAAAATAAATGATGATTAAAAAAATAATGATTAACTAGGGAAGGCTGGCTTCACTGTCCATGATGATGTTTTGATATCCAGAGTGTACAAGTCATGATGATTACAATGTGAGCCGTCCAAATAATAGTTCTCTAATATCATCAAGCTATTTTATCATGTACAGTATGTGTAATTTATTCATGACTCATCAATACCATATGCACACAGCAGCTTCTTGTAAAAGTCATTTGTGGCAACAGTGACCACTGTTCACCATCAGTGAGAAATTTATTGTATTTTAACAGTATTTATAGGGACAGCTAGTTAACATTAGGGTGTTGTTGTGTCTGGTCTGTGTGTCCGGTGTGCACGGTTGCTGTTCCAGCCGGGTGAACAGAGCTGAGGGGCCGGCCGAGGAATGTCCTGGTGACCGTACACAGGAGACACAAACAGAAGCCAAAAGGGCCCCGGGCGGGGGGGTAGACGACGACACAACAGGGTCCAGGCGTGTGTGTGTGTGTGTGTGTGTGTGTGTGTCCATGCATAACTGTGAATTTGTGAGAGAAAGTGCATGTTTGTGTGCATGCATACGTTTGCCCATGCATATCGCTGTGTAAGAAAGGGCTAAAGGGAGCAAGGGAGGGGAGGCCAGGAGTGAAAGAAAGCAAGCGAGTGTGTGTGTGTGTCTGTGTGTTTTGTATGTGTGTGAGTGTGTTGTGTGTGTGTGTCAGCGGGGGTCAGCTCTTGTACCCTTTGGCCATTGTCTCCCTCCCTGACCGATATAAAAGCATCATAACCCTTTGAGCTCAGACATATTTAGAAAGCAGATAAAAGCACTTTTTACAAACTAGATACACGTCAGGCACAAAGCCCGGGGTCAAGCGCAACAAATTAACAACCCTCTTTCTGGTGGGAGGTGGGGGTGGAGGGATGAACTGCCCCTAGAGTCCATAGCCAAATGCCTCCACATTCCCAGAGTGGGGATGTGGGCTGTTCTTTTGCATTCATGTGTAATTGGTCCCAGGGCTAGAGGCTGAGATAAATACTGACTTACTTTTTGTGTTTGCATTATGTCCTCTTAATAGAGAACTTGTTTGGAATTTCCTAATTCCAACAAAAGTCAAGACGGCCATTATGAAAGAATTTAAGCAATTTGTCACTCAGGGTCACAAGGGCCATCACAGCCAGCTTCCACAAAGTGAAATCCCAAACTTTTTACATTATGTGAATTTTAGATAAGCTTTTACATTCAGCAAATATGTGGCATATACAGTACTTAGATTAAGAGCACAAGCACAATTGTACAGCTACACAGGTGAAATTCATCATCACAGCTTTAGCCACGTCCACACACCACAGTTCTGTGACAACCTTCTTAAACGGGGTTCCATTTCATTTTGACACAATTAGTTGAGTGATAGTTTACTGGACAACAAAAATGATTTTGTATTTTGATATTTATCATGTATCAGGCAAAAATGCCAAACATCTGTTGTTCAAGCTTTTTACATCATTGTAAAGTAAATCTCTTTGGGTTTTGGACTTGCCTGTTTTGCTATCACAGTTGTGATGCACATTTATAGCTATTTTAAAAGGTCTGTATGGAATGGAATGGAATGTATAGTAAGTTTATTTTCTTAAGTGTTTAATCGCCTGAAATTAAGAATCATGTTTCCGTTACTTTAGAATGAGCCAGTGCTTTGCTTGGCCTACTGCCCCAGTAAGCCAGCCCCAGATAAATAAAGCAAATAAAAATGGATCATTAGGGCTGATTGACTTGTCATTCATAGAAAATGTTTATATATATATATATATATATATATATATATATATATATATATATATATATACATTCAGTAAATGTAGAGTCTGTAGGCAAACCCTGGAGATCTTGTCTCCAGAAGAAGAGCAGAAGAGCCCTGGTTTCCCTTTGTAGTCCGTGTGATATTGACCAATCACGTTTGAGCCGGCTGCAGTTGTTGCCAGGTTAAACAGTCCGTGCGGTGAACTAATGAGGCGGAACATAATTGGCATCACTGCAAACTCTGAATCCATCGCAATGGTTCAGCATATTTACCTATATATAAACAGAAGTCGGATTCACCGAATACAGCCGATGGGTTCCGAGAATGCAAAAAGAGGGGAAACTCTCAGAAAGTAATGAGTTAGCATTTCAAAATAAGGAATAGCTTTCTGTAAATAATGACTCAGCATTTCAAAATGATAAGTTAGTATCTCAAAATAAAAAACTTTCCCACAACATCTCAATGAGCTAGTATTGCAAAATAAGGAGGAACATTCTGAAAGTAATAAGTTAGTAACTCAAAATTATGAGTTAGTGTCTTAGAATAATGACTGACATCTCAAAATGATGACTTATTTCTCTAAATGATGAGTTAATATCTAAATAAATGAGGCAGTATCTCAAAATGAGAAACTTTTCAAAATAATGACTTTCTTATCTAAAAATGTCTTAATCAAAATAATTATTACCTCAAGATAATGACCAATTTTCTCCAAAAATGACTTCTCTCGATATAATGACTTATGTCAAAATAATGAGGTAGTATGTGAAAAAAATTTAAAAAAATTACCTACTTACCTCAAATAATGTCTTAGTAACATTTTTTCATTCTTTTGATATTAAGTCAATATTTTGAGAAAGTTTCATGCTATTTCTGAGATACTAAGTCATGTTGATACTAACTCATTGCTTTTAAAAAGTTTCTCATTCTTTTGAGATATAGTACAATGGGTGCTCAGGCAGAGCTCAAGACCTTTCCTTCACTAAAAATCCAGAAGAAAATCCAAGGCCCTCTGTTTCCTGATGGAATCCAGTTGAGTTCAATCCACCAGCAGCCTTACACTACAGCAGAGTCTGGGAAAGGCTCATAAGGTCTGTCCATCAGGTGCTGAACTCAATTCCTCATCAGCAAACCATCGTTGATGAAAGCACAGTTTATAAAACTGTGTGTCATTTCTGTACTGGGACTTTTCGAAAGTCACCAATCTCAAGAGTCATGTTTTTGAACACACTTGTGGTTAAATACATGTGCGGAGAGGTTCCATGTTGTTGTTGTACACTGAGCTGGGATCAGAGAATGGTGACAGTCTGGACAGCAGCACCGTGTTGGTGGTGGTCTTGGGAAAGCGTGGTGCTCCCTGTGCGGTCAGCGTGTTGATTTGGAGCTAACAATGTTGGTACTGTTGGACTCAACTCCCAGCAGGGGCTCTCACACTTTGTATGTGTTTTTGTGTGTGTCATTGCTGCCGATGTCTATGCATCGGCCTCTATGAATGAGTGTGTGTTTGCACGCATGACAGTGTTGTGAATGTGTGTAGATGTTTCTCTCCATATCTGTGTGTGTGTGGCTGGGTTCCCACTGAGGACTCGGTAAGTTTGTGTGACCCTGCCACACAGGCCCTTAGATAATACAGCCAGCTGATGAGGTTACCCAAACGGCAGCAGAGGCCCAGCATGCTGCTAATGATGAGAGGTGGAGTGGGGTGGGGGGCAGATCGAGGCAGTGCAGGGTCAGAGATATGACTGTGTGTGTGTGTGTGTGTGTGTGCGTGCGTGCGTGCGTGCGTGCGTGCGTGCGTGTACATATGAGTGTGTTTAGGGGGGACACTTGCCCCACATTAGGCGAGAGAGGCTCTGACCTTAGCAGCTATAATATCAGTGCAAGCTCTGACCCCAGATCAGGCCTGGTTGGCCCTTCAGCAGGGTGAGAGAGCTAGGGGAGACAAGGGGGGAGTCGTTCTTTCATTGTATGGCTGGTGTCCTCTGTCCTGCCTCTGCCAGTGCCATGGCCCAGTGAGGGGTGAGTAATGTGAGTAATGGAGAGTAATAGGGTCCAGATAGTGAGTGTGACCGTAACCCTATTGTATCCTGTGTCAGCAGGGTCAGAGGTCACGCAGCGCGCATACTGGTCCTGGCCCCTCCCGACCCATTTGGGCCATAAATGAGTTTACCCAACACTAATTACAGAGGGCCTGCCAATGGGCCGCACTGCTTAATGGGCCTGACAGCTGCCCCTATGCTGCACTTAGACCCCCCCCCCGGAACACTGTCCTGCCACCCCTTGAACCCCCCTCACAACACATCCCACTCCTCACTACTCCCCTTGGCAATATATTTGTGTACCCCTCAGTCACAGCTCTGTTTGGTACTGTTCGGAGTGCTGTGTTGAAAAGTCATTTGGAGCCTGTTGGATGAATTTCTTATAAATATATATATATATATATATATATATATTTTGGCCTCTTGTGTTACATAAAACATACACATTACCCTGGCAATAACAATTATTTATAATCCCTGTTATATGCCAGCTGATCTTGTCCTCTGCTCGGAGTGTAAGGAGCTCCTGGACCTCATTGTTTTCCCAATCTGTGGACATTTTCTGCCCATCATCCCATCCTGCCAGCTGTTTGATTCTCTTCTCCTCCACTGACCTGAACTGCCAATCAGGTTGATTTCATTCACCGACGAGCTCCACAGTCACCATGCTGAATCAGGCATTTATCAGGAACTGAAATATCCTTTGATTCACTGAAACTTGGCTAAATTCTGCACGGCGCCATTCAACCAGGAGGCTTCTTTTCTGAATGGCAATCAGACAGTGCAGAGGACTCTAGCAAAAGTTACCAGAACAAGAAACCATGGATTACCAGAACCATCCAGAATCATGGACAATTCTAAGGCATCAGCCAACAATGTAAGAAGATGCAGAAAAAGAATAAATCACATTGCGCTAGTTAAAGGAGCTGATGGGATCCCATTTCACTGGAGTTGTACCTTGTATTATTCCCATGTGACTAATAAACCATGATTGATTGTTTGATATATGACATTTTACAGGACTTCCACGTCGGAATGTCCTGATATTGTCTGAGTGACTCTCGGTAGGGCTGCGCTGTCATTTTAAAGTCAGATTGGTCTTTGTTATAAGTTTGACTAATACCACAAAAAATTAGCTTTTTTTTCTGTTAAATATAGTTTTTTATTGTTACTTGTTTTATTTATTATTTATTCATATGTTAACTTTATTTTTTCATTATTTATTTTTATTTATTATTATTATTATTATTATTATTATTATTGACAAAATGACTGACTGACTTATTTGAATGCATGTAAGATTGCCTATCACATTCACAAGAAGGTCGCTTTTATTTTGAAGTATGTTCTCACACGTTCTTACCGTAACGCCTAGTATATACACATACTACAAAACAGACAAGTGGAGGCTGGTTTGACTGCAGTGTGCTGCATTGGGTGGTGTTTTAAGTGATGTAGCAGATGCACAGTGCCGTTTTACAAGGGCTCTCCTGACACCAAACCACCTCCAGACGATAGACACCCTGCGGGATCTTCCTCTATTTTAAACTGATGTGAACTCAAGACATTGTTTGAGGTTAAACTGAGCCATTATGCTTTCAGCCATGTTTGTTGTTGCTAGTATGACACCATTTTGGCAACAACTCAGAATATTGCTATTATCACAATATGATTTTTTTTCCATTATTAAAGATGATACCTGTATTATTGTGAACAATTTGATATGGCAAACACCTAGTTTAAATCTCTTAATGACATATGTTGGTCTTTGTTCCCCTCAGGTAGTTGCGAATCAATTAAGTTTCTCATCCTAGATTCTTATGCTGGCCCACCCTGTAGACATTTCACATTCTGATAAAGGTCAATGGTCATCATAAACCTGGTGCTCTGAACACAAGCATCGCGGTTCAGCCACCATTTCTGAAGTTGCAATCATTAGCTACTTCATAACTTTGTAATGAAATTCATTGTCAGCTACATCCCAAGATGGTGGCACAGATAACACACATAGAAGACAAGAATGACTGTTGAGTAAAGGAAAAGTGACAACAGAATAGAAGCACTGGTTAGTTTACAGGAAGCTCGAGACTCTGGTCACATTGTGATTGTGTTCCTGACCTATGCTCCACCACTGCTGGAGCTAATAGCTTCCTTCCCTTCACTGTGGTTTACAGGCAGGGAGTTAACCTTGGGGTCAACATAAATGTGGTTTCTGCTTTGAATATACATACAGTCAGTCTTTCAAACAATCTCTGGGAGTTTTTTATACCCTCACATGTCCTCATATGTTCCGGTTTATATGCAGGTTGCAAATAACTTGTAAGCAATGTTATATCCTCAAGACTGACAAGTTTATCTTCAACAGGGGATGTAAATACATATTTCAATGAAATAATGATGCAGATGCTTAGATTTGAATGCCTAATATTTAAAAATACCTTTAAATGGAAATGTTAAAGGTCTTCAGTTTCCTATGCAACTTTGTGTCTATTGCAGAAATGATGTTAGTTATTGGTTTAGTTGGATAACAAACAAATAAAACAGTGGTAATTTAAGTCATTTACTTATGGCAAGGCTGACTAGTAGCAATTTAGTTTTCACTGGTGGAAATGACATATAAAATATCTCAATGTGTCATTTTGACATGTTGAAATGCTAATTTAAGTTATCTGTACAATGATTTTGACATGTTACAAATATATTTTCACATGTAGAAATTATATTTCAACAAGTCAAAATTGATTTCCAGAGATCTTCAGTTACAGATACCAGAAATCCCTTTTTCACTAGTAGAAATAACAATTACAGATTTCTAAAGTTAATTTTCCACATGTTGGAAAGAGATTGTGACTAGTGGTAATGTAATATTTCATTTTAGATATCAGCAACTGCATTTCACAAATTTGAGTTTTCATGCACTCATATTTTTTCTAGGACTTTTCAGCTTTATTGCTCAGTTTAAAACATTTGTTAGGAAAGCAAAAAGTAATCAAATGTAATAAGTTACATTACTTTGATAACGTGATCAAAGTAGTGAAGTTGCTTATTATATTTTTTACAGAGTAACTACTAACTAGTAATCTGTAACCTATTGCATTTCAAAAGTAACCTTCCCAACACTGTCAACAAACAATTTTGGATATGTGGGCATGTATTATTACATTTCCACAAAGCCACTGGTCAACTTTTAAGTTAGCATATTCATTTAAGTTATTGAAGAAATCTACAATGACATTTTGATGAGTGGAAATTTCGAAGCTTTAAAAGGAATTGTAGATATCCGTTAATATAATCATTACTATTATGAATGTAATTTCCCCTTCTCCACCCACTTTATGATTCCACAGAAATGCAGTAAGGTTTATCATGCTGCATCTGTCTCCGCCATCTCCAGTATTCTTATCCAGCCAACAGCACTTGTCAGTAACTATCTCTCGGAGTGTAAAAGGTAGGCCCTCCCCCCTGTCCGTCAACCCTGTAGGAGGGCACTAAGCCCTGCAACTCAGGCCCGGTCCAACAGAAGCCCCCCTACCACCAGCACCCCTGGTCACCACACCACCCTCTCCATAGCTTCTAACAGCCAAACAAACCCACTCCCACAGCGCTCCTCCCCTCTCCTTTCACTGCTCCCCCACCTCTCCACATGCGTGGCATTCACTGTGCATACCTAGGCTGCTAATTCCAACCTGCCACTCCAATCAAAGGATCACGACTGTTGTAGTTTTCTTCTCTTTTCTTTTGCTGGGAAACAATGTATGGTTGATGGAGGCAGGGACTAGTGTGCTGCTATGTGACAGCAACAAGAATCAGATCAAATCAGACTAAAACTGGAGGAGCAGTCGTCCTACTTGATGATGTGAAAATCACATTTACCAATAACTGTTGATAAACCCGTCAAGAAAGAAAATGCATTGGATAATTTGCAGAAATTTTGAAAAAGGTTGACTTAGAAATTTAGCCAAATGATGAGAATATGGACCCCTGGGCACAGATATGCAAAGGGCCCCACGATCTTTCCAACACAGAAGCAAGACACACAGGCTTTGTGGGGGTTTTGCATCTCTTTGCAGTCATTTGTGTCGCTTTGAGGTAATTTTGTGTATTTTTTTGGTCGTTTTTTTCTCTTTGTAGTCATTTTATGTCCCTTTGCGTTTTTTTTTTGCCTGTTTTTGTAGTTATTTTGTCTTTTTGCAGATCCTTTACGTCTCTGAAATAATTTTGTGTCTTTTGTGTTCCTTTGAAGTCATTTTGTGTCTCTTTTTAGTTGTTTTGCCCATTTTTGTAGTCATCTGGGTATCTTTGAGATAATTTTGTCTTTTTTGGTCATTTTGTGTCCCTTTGTGGTTGTTTCGCCCGTGTTTGTAGTTATTTTATGTCCCTTTGAGGAAATTTTTTTCTTTTTGACATAATTTTGTGTCTTGTTTGGTCATTTGTGTCTCCTTGTGGTTGTTTTGCCCACTTTTTTGTAGTTATTTGGGTGTCTTTGAGGTAATTTGGGGTCTTTTTGAGGTCATTTTTTTGTCACTTTGTCGTTATTTGGTGTCTCTTTGTAGTTGTTTTGCCCATTTTTGTAGTAATTTTAGTGGTAGGTAATTTATGTCTTACTGAGCTAATTATGTTTCTTTTGTGGTCATTTTGTGTTCCTTTGTGGTGGTTCTGCCCATTTTCATTTCATTTTGTGTATTTTTTTATTGTTTTGCCCATTTTTGTAGTCATTTGGGTGTCTTTGGGTGGTAATTATGTGTTTAATGAAGTCATTTTGTGTCTTCTTTTGGGCATTTTGTGTCACTTTGTGGTTGTTTTGCCCATTTTTTAAGATATTTTGTGTCCCTTAATAGATCCTTTGCATCTCCTCCTGGTCTTTGAGGAAAGTTTTAACTCCTTGAGATAATTATGTTGTCCTTCTGGTCTTTAAGGTAATATTGTCTTATTGAGGTAATGGTGTGTCGATTTGTCTCTTTGTAGTCATTTTGTGTCCCTTTGTGGTTGTTTTGCCAATTTTGTCTTCTCTTTGTGTCTCTTTGCAGTTCCTTTGCATCAGTTTGTGGTGTTTTTGTGTCTCTCTGGGGTCGTTTTAAGCTTCTTCCTCGTTAGTACGTGTTAATTTCAGCAGCATTTTGCAGAGGAAAGGCAGTGAGACTCCTGACACAGGCCCCTTGGCTTGTGCCTTGGTAGGCCCATTCAGTAATACCTCCATGCTTATAAAGCAATACATCAGGCTGATATATGAAGTTTGTAACTATTAGTTGTTAACAAATGTCCTGAAACGATTAATCTACTGTATTTAAAAAAAAAAAACGACAAATGAATCACAGTAAAACTAATGGTTAGTTGCAGCCCTAGTGTGCAGAGGGCAGACTCACAAACTTCTGGAAACAAGATGTGCAGTTACCAGTTGATAAACACAGCCAGTCCACATGGTATTGGTCATCAGATGTTGATGATGGGTTATTGAATGATGTAATGAGTCAGTTTTTTTCTGTGTGAACATCGTTTTGGGAAACACTGTAAGTTTTAGCACCATTTATACTGACAACTCGGATGTATTTTGTTGGCCAGTACTGTCTGTGTACTGTCTGTCAGTGTGTCGTCCTTTTCAGTCAGTATGGGCTACCTGAAGTAGGACTGTATTTATGTTATTGTCAGTAACACTTTTTCACCTGAGATTGGAGTTAAGCTGGTTTCAGTTGTTTTTGTGAGACTATTCATACTCTCTCTCTCTCTCTCTCTCTCTCTCTCTCTCTCTCTCTCTCTCTCTCTCTCTCTCTCTCT
The DNA here is from genome assembly GCA_035609425.1 of Epinephelus awoara. Classification (NCBI taxonomy): domain Eukaryota; kingdom Metazoa; phylum Chordata; class Actinopteri; order Perciformes; family Serranidae; genus Epinephelus; species Epinephelus awoara. The sequence goes on from CM069308.1 coordinate 35,000,531, forward strand.
CTCTCTTTCTCTTTGTTTGTCTCTCTCTTTCTGTGTGAACAGATCATTTGTAACAGGCACTGCTTGCTGTGAGAACTTCTCCCCTCTTCGTATCTGGGATGTTGAACGGTAAGTCAAGAGGTTTCTCTGACATGCTGCAGCACTGCTGTGAATTGTAACACATCAAATGTTTCGTCATCCCACATGTTTCTGCAAGTTTCCTGCTGAACGATATGGTCAAAGTGTAGACAGTGATGCAGCCATGTAATCCAAATGACATAAACACAACATGAGATGGCAGGTGATGATCCATAAGGAGAGCACAGAGATTGCACCATAAGGAAGCTATGAAGGCCCTTCTTAATGCTTCTGCTCCAGTGTATAATTTTAGACAATGTGCCGTCATTACAGAACCAAAAGAGGTGTGACAGGCATGACGTAACACAACAGCATCAACTTCTAGTGTGGCATATAAACAATAGCAATAGCATAACATGTCAATAATAGTCGTTTAACATCTCTGTTATATGGCGGCTGATCTCATCCTCTGCTTGGACGGTAAGGAGCTTCTGGACCTCATTGTTTTCCCAATTTGTGGAAATTATCAGCTGCTGTTCTTCTCCTTTGAGTTAGCTGCTAATTTCTATTTCTGAAATTTCCTACAACAGGTCCCACAAATAACACGTTGTCAAAATGACAAAACAACATTACTTTAGTTACAACCACACTTAATACAGTAATTACATAACTGCATTTATACAAGTATATTTTGAAAAAGACTGTATGCATTTAACACACAATGCATGTAACAAATGTAAATTTACACCTTGACCTTGAATGTCCAAAACTGATGCATGAGGAAACCTAGTGCATCATATTTTGACATGTAGGTCTACTTAAAGTGGCGATATTTGACAATATTTGGTGTTGAATTCCTGCAGAATGGGTAATGGGTAATCCAATGCTACGCCATCCTCTGTAGGGCTCTAGGCCTGTGAGCAGAGCAGTTCCCAGACCAGGTGGTGATGCCCCCTGTCAGGATATTCTCAACAGAACCAGAGCAGAAGGTCTTAAGGACCCTCAAAGAGACTATGAATTTCTTATGCTGTCTGATGTATTGGAGGCGCTGCCTCACCTTTCTCACCATGATGTTTGTGGGCCATGTGAGGTTTTCAGTGATGTGGACTCCCAGATACATGTAGGTGCTCACCTTCTCCCAAAGTGTCCCATCCATTCTCAAGGCTTCCTCTACTGCTTCCTCCCAAGGTGCAAAAAAGAAGATCCTTAGTTTTGCTGACATTCAGTCAGCGTGTTGGACTTGCCTGATTAATTCTGTTTTTCCACTTATTTAATTTAAATACTTGAGGTGAATTTGAGTTATTATACTTTTTATACTGTAGAAATTCTAAATTCTACAGGTTTGCATGGCTAAAATGGATCTTGTGATCTTAACTGCCGGGTTTGGCTGCAAAAAGTGGTCTATTACGATGAAGTGTAAAAGAGCACGACAGAGTCTGATGGGTGATGGGTGAACTTAGTTTTATAGTTTCAACTTTTTAAACATTGCAGAATTAAAAGATATTTGCTGGTAAGAAATAACATCAGTCAACTAATATTAGATCTATTTCAGGCATGACATGTCTGTTCTTTTTGATCATGACAAAGGGATAGTTCAGATTTCTTTTAAGTGGGGTTGTAGAGGGTATTTATCCAACATTAGGATATTACATACAGTAGATGCCATTTGGCATGACTCTAGTTTGGAGAAGCAGGCTGGAGTATTGACACGGAAGCTAAGCAATCTACTGCTGTGGAGGGGTCAGCAACAAAATGTATTTTGGCCACCTAAAACAAATCAATATCAGATTGAATGTACGCTATATTGGGTATATTTTTACTGCTTTCCCTTAATGTCAGACGGTTTCCAACGGGAAAATGAGGCCGTTATATCACTCTCTTCAAAGCCAGATTCCATTGCAAAAAAAAGGAATTTAACATTGCTGAACACAGGAGCTGCTGGTCTACCACTGCTTGATTGATTGATTGATTGATTGATTGATTGATTGATTGAAGTTTATTTTGAACATATAAAAAAAATAAAATAAAAAAGTAAAGAATACAACAACAAATGATAACAAGTTATCCATGTTCAAAAAGGAGTGGGAAGAAGTTGAAACTTATCTAGTCCCACCCCTTCTCCTACACTAATAATTTACATATATATCATATCTATCCTACTTCCCCAACATTGCTACCACTGATAATAATGCCTCCAACAGTTATTGTGTTTTGGTTAGTGAGGTAAAATTTTCTCAATGGAGTCTGGTGGCTTTGACAAGAGCATAAATGTGAGTGTCATCCATCACTTTATCAGTAAATCCTGGCAGCAGACAGGAGACACACAGACAGATGAGCTCTGAAGTCACAGTGAAATGTCTACCGGTGAGTCCATGAGCTACTCAAAGATGAAATAAAAGGTGAAATTTGTGACTTGGGTTACAGAGTTATCGTTGGAATTTTGCTGTCTCTATTGTGAAGGGGGAAACATTTGAGCTGTCTGTCATTTTTTAGAGTCAGGTTATTCATATGAACCAGAGGTGATTGTACACATACACACCTGTGTATATTCAGTGCCGTGCACAGACATATTTTGGGGGACAGGTGCTCAAGCCAATAAAAAAAGGACTCCCCACTAATTATTTATACAAAATAAAGTTACATATAGTTGCACACCCTTTACTTACTTACATATTTATTTATTTATTTCAGTACCCATACACTCACAGTGGTTTAAATTCACAACAGTGACAAATGAGCGTCATAAGCGGCTGGCAGCCATTCATTTTCAATGTACGCTTGCTACGAAGCGCGTCTTGAGTGTCGGCAGCAGCAAGCAGCGCAATGCCAGCGACCAGAGCGTCAAGTAGAAGTTGAGAGAAGCTGAACTTTATGCAAATGAGCAGCGCCACTGCCGAAGCAGCAGCCAATTGCAGACCGGGATTCGGGTACAGAGGTCTGGGCTCTCCCGGAGCTGTACGAGCCGGTGAAATTCACCATGGAGTTGCCGGGTTTACAGGACACCGTGGACCCAGATGGCCCGACGGCTCCGGGCCCTGTGTTTCCTCAGCAAATACGCCAATGCAATATAAAGGAGGCTTCCGAAAATGCGATTAATGAGCTGCCGTTAATTTACCACCAATTACATTTCTCAGTGGTCCTACGTGCCAAGAGGAGAGTAAAATCATAATTATAAAAGACTCATAAAGGCTACATTGACAGTGTTTATTAGCGTTATTTTAATTGTGCAATGAAAGTCATGGATAATACAAAGTGAAGACATAAATGATATATTTGTCCATCCTTGTAAAGTGAACAGTCTTGATGGACACATCTGCAGCAGCTGGTCCCGCCCCTTTGGCTGCTGCAAGTGCCTGCTGGAGCTGCTGCCAGGCAGCGCGATGCCAGCGACCTGAGCGACCGCTGGCGCTCATGACACTTTTGGTGTGAATGTACAGTTAGGGCAAACACTTTTGTTACCTGGCTTCAGATGAAGGCAGGTCACACTGTCAGGGGGACATGGATGCTGCTCTGCATGTGTCTGTTAATTGTGATAGTTGTGACAAGGGAAGCTAAAGAGAGAGGGGGAGGGGCTCAGTAGTCTTGCAGAATTAGAACTCAAATCCAGTTGGACATCACAACAACTTTTAACTGATGCCATGGGCCAAACTTAAAGAAAAACTAAAATATGAAATTGGAAAAAGAAATTTACACAAAAAAGTCTTGCAAAAAGGGCACATATCTAGTCAGAGGGCAAAAGGTCAGGTGCTTGAGGACCATCTGGGGTCTATCTGTGCACGTGCCTATTAGCCATCCATCATAAAACATTTCTACTGAAGTTACAACTAAACCCATGCCCATGTTCTCACTACCTTGTAGACTTAAGCCTGGTATACACTGTGTGATTTTAGGCTGTCCTAGACAAAATATGACCAATGTGAAAGACACTTGGCTCTAAAACGGTGGTCCTACATCACACAGTGAGAGAGGTTCAAGAATGGCTGTTGTTACAGTCTTGCGATCAAGGACAGCCTGGGATAAAATTCTGACAGTGTCATAAATTTGGGATGACCATCTTACTGTGTGACTGCTGTTAATTGCCAACCATTAGAAATGCTAACCAATGCTACCCAGTGCTAAACAACCAACAGAAATGCAGCATGAAATGACGCACTGATCAGTGCAACAATGCTAAATGCTAGTACATGCTTATAAGATCTAGTTGTAAAATTCGCATGCCAAATTGGCATCTTTCCCCCAGCCACGACTGCATCCACATTCTCCTCCTCCCCTCTTCTTCAGACTTTAAATAAATGCTGCCATAGCAAGAGCTCTTTGTTTTGTTTTCATTTTTTTCTTACAACTACAGCGGCATAGATGGATGACGCATGCTGATGACGTTGATGGATGTATGTTGCAGCCTGCAATTTGGTAGGTGTTGTCATCATACAGTCTGCATACATCAAACTTGATGTTGTACCAAAGTTTAGATCTGTGTCACACAGTGTAGCTGCAATAAATTTACAAGATTGCTAAAATCTCACAATCTGCAGGAGGATTAAACCTCCTCCTCTTTCTCCTCTCTCATGTCATTTCAACCAAACCTTTTCTCAGTAGGGTGGAAGTGAGCATGTATGATAGTCATCATCAGTTTCTGTTAATAAATCTTTTTGTGCATATACTCTTGTGTCTTTCTAAAAGAGCATGAGCATTCATATATTATTTGTATCGTGGTGTCGAAGGAAAAGTCTAGTTCATGATGAGTAAAGGAGAGGTTGCGTACCAGATGAATGTTCCCACATGGCGTCTGTTTATGCGAATTTTCCTTGTGCAACATAACTGCATCAGCAACAGTATGGCCCCTGAAGCAGCGGTTTGGAAACACCATGGGACACACTTTTCTAAAGCAAGGAGCTGTTCAAAATGAGGGGCCTCTGAAAATTCCTGTCTATGAAAGGCAAGGCTTAAACCTGATACATCCTCACCAAGGCTGCTGTAATTCCCAGCTTTACCTGGGCCAATTAAAATCGTCCGACACAACACAACACAAAAAGCTGCTTCCTGCTCCCAAATGGTGTGGAAATCTGAGGAGGGAAGAAGACAGGTTATGCTGGAGTTTGTAGGTGGTGAGAGAAATGGACATGGTTACCAGGTGTAGCATACGTCCTTCTGACATAGAAATGTATTTATGATGGAAAAAGACACAAGTTTTTCAGTAATTATTGTGAAATCATATAATAATATATCCCACTCTATTATTACTTTATCAGTTAATATTTAAAGATGAGCTAAAGAGAGCACTTCAAGTCAATACAAAGAAACTAAAAGAGAAATCCTGGTTGTATACAAGGTTGAACAAACCTTTCAATATTAGACTCATCAGAAAGGGTTTGGCTCTCAGTATGCTCATAACTTAGGGGCAGATTTAAAGAAAGCTTCATTCATACATTGGAAATAATCACTTGTCCTCACTCCTCATGATAAAGGAACAAATACAAACTGCTGGCACAAGGTTTTAAGATTACTGTTCTCTAAAACATTCCTGTATATTTTAGCTATAGATTTATTATGACGTTTAGATATGAAAAATATTGAATTATGTTGCTATTCTCACTTCCTGTCTGTGTCAGTGTTCATTTCATTGGCAAAAACTGACAAAATCTTTTGGAAACAACCTTTTTTCCATGACGAAAATTAGACGATGACAAGCTAAAAATAGATCTTGATAATAAAAACTAAGATGAAATCTATGTTTTCTTTTCGTGATGAGACGTGAGGAAAATGTTTGTGGTCGACAATCAGACATTGAAAGCTGAGAACGGCTGTCTTTGCAATGATCCTCTAATGCTGCATAAGCAACAGGATGGTAGCCTGAGTGTCAGACTGAAGCTCCCAGAACCTTCAGTCTGACCTCCATTGTAGGCGATTTACAAGGGGGAGGGGATTTGATTTTTCCCTAACCAATCAGTAGAGATCAACGACTCACCTAGAATCTGACGTCATTAGTATCCATGCCTCGGGGATGCCGAAAACAAGCGAGCATTGCCCGTTTGAAATGTCTCAGTCGTCGTGCACGTCCAGCTGCATCGCCGTTAAATCCAGTTAAGCAGCTTCCTTGATTTGGTCCTCCATTAACGCGAGTAGTGGCGAAATACCTCGATAGCATCGTTAATGTGGTCTGTAGGATCTGCAGCGGTCGCCATTAGCGTGGCGCTGATTGGCTAATCGCTAGACCCACCCCCACCCCCGGCGTTCATTGGTCCGTCCATCACTTGGACGAGATAAATCGCAAATTCATTGCAGTATGCCAGACCAGAGATGCAAGCCTACTCAGTTGAGTGGGCGGGGTCTATGGTCTGGAACCAGGCTAACAGGATGGTAAACTCCATTAAATAGTCTGCACCAGGATGTTTTGCTAGCCAGCAAAAACACTCACATAGGAGCAGTGTCAGCCATTGGTGCAAGTTGTGGGCTATAATTCAGCAGTAAATGATCAGCAATGTGTGTCCGACTGTGGATGGTGGAGCTTCTGAATGAATTTGTGGAGTTTGTTGTAGCTGTGGCTGTTAGAAATTAGCTCTGCTTGTTAGCCAATGAAGGGCAGTGGAGCAAGCAGCCACTGGCTGCCAGATTTTACATCTGATCCCTGCAGGACTGCACTCAGATCAGGACTATCTGGAAAAGGTTTATGGGTTGATGCTGTTTGACAGGCAGGTAGGAGGCTCAGTTATCTGTGAGTGTAGCTGTGCTGTAAGTAAACTCTCAACTCAGATAAGTTTTCTCTGACAGAAATTAAAGTTTTGTTTTAATCACCAACACTAATTGAAACCTCCAGACTAACATTGCAGACAAGAAAGAATTCATTATTCATCATTAATTCATTATTTCTCAGCTTCTAACGCACGACCATAAATCAGGCTTTAACAGTGAGATGGATAAGTCAGAGCTTACAGTGAACCTACAATAAAGTAGTTTCATTGTCTAAACCTAATCTAGACCATTTCACATCATTAACCATGTGTTACAATGTTTTTCAGCTGTGCGTGTTACAAACACATTAAAGGGTGCCTTTTGCATCACTATGAGATGCTGAGGAGTGTGACAAAGCATCTGTATTTGATGACTTGGGAATGAGACGAGGCTGGGCATTATTAACTTTAATGTCTTAACAAGTTTAATAAGCAAACTGTAGGGTTGCAACGTTATTTTCACAAGGTTTCACAATATGATAACCATCTCATAAAATATTGCATTTTCACAGAATCAAGGTATTACAGAACTGATATTATTATCAGTCAGACTGACCTGTAAAGGGATGGAAACAGAAGGGTTTTTTTGGTTGAACAAATGTTTTATTACCATAATTGAAACTTGAAAATAATTAAAATAAAAGGGATATTCAATGTCCAGTTGCATTTTTTTCAACATCATAGATAAATAAATGTACACAATATGTTATTCATCAACTTTTATATCATGGTATACCTTAAAACTGGTATATCAACCCTCGTGAACTATTATTAGAACAATTTTAGTATTTTTTTTTTCTTCTTCTTCTTTTTTTTCTTTTTAATCACAGTTTAGATCACAACCAGATTATTGGTCAGAAGTTGCTACTCTATGTGATTGCTTTCTCTTGGATGGCACTGATAGGCTAACTGCAAGTTTAAAAAAAAAAAAGGACAGGGGGTCATGAAGCCCAGGCTCCCTTTGAGCTCTTGTGGCTTTGATTTTGATTTAATTTAACACTTTCTCTTTTTCCCTCCACAATTAATTCTGTGTCTTTTTTTCGTCTGGGCAGCACAAAGAGTTCTTATGATCAGCCATATAGAGGGGGATCCCACAAAAGTAGCGCCATTGGAGCAGCACCCCAACTTTTCACACTGTCTTCCCTCATGGCTAAACACAGAGGAGACAAAAAGCATCAAAGGAAAAGCACCCTGACCATCACTCCCAGCTGCAAAGATTCCCCTCTGTTCCTTCAGAAAGGAAGCCCTCCTTTTTTTGGCCGAGCTTGGATTCCTTACATTCCTGACACTGAAAAGAGCGGAGTGAAATGTCTGTGTCGGGGCGGACGCTCTGTTATACAAATTGCAGCAGTATTGTCTTTGCAGCGCAGGCACGTATGTGACATTTTAAAGGTGGTCATTGTTGATGCGCACCCCCTCTCTGCTGTCTCTGCTCACATTCCTGCTGCAGCGGGCTCAGAGGTGCAGGATGAATTGGGTGGATGTGCAGCAGGTTGCGTGGCTCCCCTCTGTTTGTTTTAGTGAGTAAAAACCTCAGCAGGGCTTCTTTTCTCTACCTGTCTGATGGCTTTTGACAAGAGGGCCTGTTACCCAGTGCATCCCCAGGCTCAACCTCCAGCCACTTCTGACACAAACACACACACACACAGCTTTTCTTTACCTGTCCCCATACTAAAGGATAATGCCTTTAGCTTTTTCTATTTTTTTCCACATTGTCAATTCTTTAATGATTCCTTTTACAACTTGTGTGTGTGTGGCCTTTAAAGCCAACCTGACTCCTGTAGTGAGACCAGACAGGCTTAAAGCAGGACTTAGGCCCTGTGTGTCACACAGCCAGCAGTCCCTTCATGACAATCACTAAGTCTGTGCCCCCTAGGGCCATTAGTCTACCCATCTCCCACAGCAGCTGCCACACTGCAGCTCAGACTGCTTCATTCTGAAGCAGCAAAATGATTTCTCTCAAAAACCATCATTTCCATTTGAATCTTTGTCAGATAAATGTTTAGATGGAGCTCACGGGATCATTTTCATAAGGTTACAACCCGGGTTTTATTTTTGGAGGTCGGCCATGTGGTGTTTCTGTTATGATTCCAATGTAAGCCCCCTTTGCTCCAGTAAACCATGCTTTCATTTCATCTATCTCATTGTCATCTGGACTCGGCCGATGACTATTAATGATGTTTTTTTTTTCTTAATGTCTATATTGTTGTTATTTATTCGCCTTTTGTGCCAGGAAAACAAAGACATCTTCATTTTAAGAAAAATAACAGTTTTAAAGTCATTCAGCCCTTCATTAAACTACCTTTGAATGAGCACAAATTCAGTCCTAAAATTTATGAAACAGCCTTTAAAATGTGCTTGAAAAAACATTCTTATAAAATAACTGCTTCAAAATCTCTTCTGCTATACATAATAGCTCATAGTTCCTTCTATAATATCTATAATATATTGCTCTGAAAACATAAAC